>JAWRVF010000694.1:0-195637 GCA_036785485.1 Physcomitrellopsis africana | reverse complement strand
AATTATATCTTTAACATAGTTTGAAGCTCTCATAGTTGCTTCACAAATCCTTCAGCTGCTGGGTTGTTATTCGTTGATAAACTTAATAAATCAAGCTTCGGATGGTACCCATAGTTAGAAAAGAATGGTGTTTGTTGAGTTGACGCATGCAAGGTGTTGTTATATGCAAACTTGGCTAACGATAGATATGCGGCCCAATCATCTTGCTGATAGTTGATGTTGCATCTTAGATACTATTCCAAAACTTGATTCACCCGTTTCGTTTGGCCGTCAGTTTGAGGATGGAAAGCTGAAGAAAGCTTGATATCCACCTTCAATATTTCAAAAAGAGATCTCCAAAACTTTGATACGAACTAAGTTCCTCGATCCGACACGATATCATCCGGTAGGCCATGATATCGATACACATTGTCAAGAAAGAGCCTTGCTGTATCTTCACTTGACGATGTCTTCTTGCAAGGGACAAAGTGCGCCATCTTTGTAAGTCGATCTACCACAACAAAAATGCTGTCGTAATAATTCGATGGTGGCAGGTCTGTAATAAAGTCCATGGAAACTGAAGACCATGATCGCCGTGGAATTGGCAATGGCTGTAAAAGTCCGTAAAGGCGATGCCGAGGATTTTTAGATCTTGAACAGATGTCGCAAGTGAGGACAAAATCTTTCACATCCTTCCACATTTGGGGCCACCAAAAATCTCGAGAAATAAGTTCCAAGGTCTTGTTGAATCCAAAATGTCCCGCAGCTGGAAAATCGTGACGAGATTAAAGAACTCGGAGCCGTACTAGTCCTTTCAGAATATACAACCGCTCCTCAAAGTATAAAAGATCTCCTTCCACTTTGAACTTGTCATTATTGGCACGTTGCTTGATATCAACTGCTATTGAATCTTCAATGGTCGCAATACGTACCTAATTGAGGAAGTCAGCATCGATTGATATAATGGCAGCATGAAGCCGGAATTGTTCTGGCTTCAATAACGTCGTACACTATTGGTCGAATGCTGCCTCTCCAGCCTTTGGTGCAAGATACGATCTCCTCGATAATACATCAGATAGTCCTTGTTGCTTTCCAGGTCGATAAGTGATAACAAAGTCGAATCTGGATAGCAACATATTCCATCAAGCTTGACGCCGATTCAAAATTTGAGCCGACATGAAATATTCCAAATTCTTGTGATCCGTGTATATGGTTACCGGATGTGCCGCTCCTTCGAGAAAGTGACGCCACTCTTGGAAAGAATCCACTATAGAAAGAAGCTCCTTATCGTGGATCTCATAGTTGATCTCAGCAGCAGAGAACTTTTGAGAATAGAATGCAACTGGATGGAGCTTTTCATCAGCACCCATCTGTGAAAGTACGGCTCCCAAAGCAAAATCCGAAGCAATTTCAAATAAAAGGCCTTTGCAAAATCCGGGTGGACCAAGATCGGAGCCGTTGTAAATGCCATCTTAAGATCTTGAAATGCTTTCTCTATTAGGAGTCCCCATTCGAGCTTGTCCTTACACGTCAATCGAGTGAGTGGAGCAGCAACTTGGAAATAATTTTTAATAAAAATCCGATAGAAGTTAGCAAAACCAAGAAAACATTGTACGTCTCTAACCGTCTTCAGAACTTCCCATGACACAATTGCTTCTACTTTCTTGGGATCCATTTTCAAGCCTTCTGTAGTCGCGATGAATCCCAAAAACTCTATCTCAATTTGGTGAAATAAGCACTTCTCCAACTTGGCATAGAGTCCTCGCTCACATAGTTTTTCAAGGACGAGACGAACATGCTTTTCATGCTGTTTTTTATTCTTAGAAAATATCAGAATATCATCTAGATAGATGACAACAAAATCATCAAGATGCTCCCGGAAGATATCATTCATCATGTGTTGAAAAACTGCCGGAGCATTGGTAAGACCAAAAGGCATGACATTATACTCAAAATGGCCATACCTTGTACGGAAAGCTGTCTTCCATTCGTCTCCTTTTTTATTTTGTACAAGGTTGTAGGCTCCTCTTAGATCGATTTTTGTAAAGATCCTTGCTCGTCCAAGTTGTTCAAGAAGACCAGATATCAAGGGTAACGGGTAACGATTTTTCTTTGTTACCTTGTTGAGACCTTGATAGTCCACGCACATCCGTAGCGAGCCATCTTTCTTTTTTACAAATAAGATTGGTGCTCCAACTGGTGACTTCGAATGGCGAATGAAGTTCTTGGCTAGATTCTCATCAATGTACTTCCGCAATTCTGCCAACTCCGTCTGCGACAAATTGTAGATTGGGCCAAAAGGGGGTTGTGCTCCTTCTTGCAAGTCTATGACACAATTATATGGTCGGTGCTCCGGTAGCATATCAGCATTCTTCTTTTGAAACACATCTTGAAAATCTTTATATTGCTTTGGTATACTTGCTGTCGAAATCTTCTCTTCGCTGGTTGGAGTCGCATAAATGACAAATGGTGTACCTTCCTTGGACGATCTTACAAATGCTCTTGCTCCAATAAATAAAGGTTTTTTGATTCGGGGTCTTCTAACTAGTTTACTCTCGGGACGTTCTATTGGAAATGTTATCTTTTGTAATCTCCAATCTATGGTTGGATTATACTTTATCAACTAGGAAAGACCAAGAATAATAGGACTTGACGGAGTCTTTATAATGTTGAAGATAATATAACTACTATGGTCCTTAAATGCTATTTCTATAGGTTTTGATTGATGAGTGACACTACCAGACAGTAAAGGTCGTCCATCTATGACTTCTACGTAAACAGGTTTAGATTTCCGTACTAGAGGGATCTTATGATGTTTAGCATATTCTTCATCTAAGAAACAAGCGGATGCTCTTGAATCTAGTAATGCTAAGGTTTTAAGCTTCTGAGGACCAAAAAACAAAGGGATTGTAAAACAAAGGGCAGGTTGGACAGAGAAGGAGGAACCTGATTGTTGTTGCAATTTTTGACTGTCCAGCCGCATGATTCCTATTGTGGCTGGGCATTTTCGTTTTCTTGAAAAAACGTGCCTCTGGTCTTGACAATGCGTCGATTCTGCTTCTTGGGGCAATTTCCAACCTTGTGGCCTTCTTCACCACAATATAAGCATAGTCCTTCCTCCATGCGCCGCTTCTTCTCTTCTGGAGTGAGGGATTTGACACGTACTGCATCAATTTGTATGTCGTCCATCTCGGAATGTGAATTCAAACTGCTTGCTGACATGGTTGAGGCGTGACGAGTCACATGTTGTCTTGAGCGTTGGTCTTGGCGACGTTGAAATAGGCGGTTGTCACACTTCACAGCTTGGCTAATGGCTTCGTTGAGCATTTGTGGATCAGGAAGAGATAATAGCAAATCTTTCACATCATCCCTCATACCCAATAAAATTGACTCGTCTATGCTTCTTCATCCCAATTGATGTCATATGCTAATTGTCTAAAGTCTGATGCATAAACTGATGCAGAGCGTGTCTCTTGTCGTAGTGATCGAATCTTTGTTGTAGCCCATCGAGCCTTGTCATGCTCGCCAAATGCTTCCGCAAACGCTTCCAAAAAAGTTTCAAAGTTGTTCAAAATTGATGATCCCTTCTCGAATAAAGGAGCAAACCATGATAGAGCCTGCCCCATAAGTAGGGTTCCAACCAGTCCGACATGTGACTCCTCCGTTGGATAGCGTTCGGGTTGTAAAATTGTTATTAACCTGATTTGATTGACAAAACCTCAAAAATTGGAGCGTGTACCATCAAACTTATCTAGAAGGCTAATTCAAGGCTCTTTTTGTTGTAGAACTAGTGGTTCTTGTCGAATTACAGGCAAAGCTGTTTCTTCTGGTGTAGAAACTTGAGGTTGATGAATTCTAGATTGTGTTACTCCAGATGCTCCATTATTATGAAGTCTTGCAAACACTCCTACAATCTCCACAGTTCTTTGCGATAACATAGCAAGGGCATTCATAATGGCGTCCAACTTGGACTCCGAACTTTCAGTCATACTAATCCTTTGACCTCCAGCCATTCTAAAAGAAAGAAATAATTGATTCTACAAAGAAGAAAATATTGGTTTAGAGGAGGGTACTCCGCAACCTCTAAAACGTCTAAAATCCTTCAAGAAGAGGGGTAATCCACTCTCTCTAGGAAGAATAAGACTCCAATATTGTAATGGGAGAGATATCAGTTTAGAGGAGGGTAATCCGCAACCTCTAAAACACTAGTATACCTTCAAGAAGAGGGGTAATCCACACTCTAACAAGAAGGACTAGCTCTAATATCTGACATGAGAGCAGTCTCGACAAACTGTCACGGACACAGAATACAAAGAGGAAATCTAAACAAGAATTTCAAAGAGAACTGGCAAGAACTAGATTGATCAGATGAGTACAAGAGCAACACCAGAGAGGTGAGCTAGAGCTCCAAGAGATGTGTTGTCGAGACTGAAGAACTCTTCAGCCTCAACTCCTATATATACTTCTAAATAAGAAACTTCTTGAGCGACTTTCAACAACTTAGGAAGCTTCTCAAGCACCTTCCATAAATTAGGAAGCTTCTCAAGTAACTTCTACTAGCTAGGAAGCTTTTCAAGCAACTTCTACTAATTAGGAAGCTTCTCAAGAAACTTCCACTAACTGCTAATGGAAACTTCTAGGAGGTTCCAGAGACTTGCTTCTAGAATGTTCTAATTTCTAGAAGGTTCTAAGACTATGTTCCTAACAACCATTACCATATTGTCTAGTGTGATCATTGTAGTAATAAATAATCTTAACAAAGTATAAATATAAATTTAAATGATAAAAATAATTCTTACAAGATAATATTTTATTATAAATTATTTTACGATTATGATTTTTTAGCTTGTATATACAATAATATCTTTAAAAAAAATTCTATAACTATAAAAATTAATTAAATTTTTTATTTGATATAATATATAAATAATGATGTTATTATAAATTTAGAAAAAAAAACTTTATTATGTTTATACCAACCATGAATTTAATGAATAGTGCTATTAGGATTTCTTTTGATAAAATCTTCAACTAGCCAATAAACATCTAATTTAACTTTTATAACTTAATTAGGTGAAAAATTTTCAACATAGTGAAGCTTGTAGGGACAAATGATGGAACTTGAGTGTAGCACAATGCTCTAGTTATGACAAGATTGTAGTTGTAGCTAGATCTAGAATTTGTTGTAGTTTGCTTTATAGTTGTGTTTGAAGAAAATAGGGATTAGCAAGAAGAAGGATCAACGTCGCCTTAACAGTGTTTTTTTTTTTTTTTTTTTTTAATTTGATTTTTTAATTTTTTTATAAATTATAAATTATAAATCTTAAAAAATTGTTGAGTTGTATTATTTGTTGACTTTTTTTGTGGGAGACATAATATACTAAAGAAAAAATATTGGTAGAAGTTATTTCTACCTTAAGTCGGAATCTGCAGATACTAGTTGGAAATTGCTGCTTTATTTGCCATACCAAACCGCCGTAAAACTGTACACCTTCTAGTTTTGGGACCCTAACTTCAGCCCTAAATCAATATTGCATCCCGATGCAACAGACGGTAAGGACTGACGATATCACAATGCCCACATGGGTTATTTTGAAAGGGGTGCCGGACATCGCTCCCGCATCATGTCACACCACACATCGCAGCTAGTCTTGGGCAAGTTTTGGGCGAAGGGGGAGAGAACAGCCAGTCGTCGGAACCAAAATTTTGTCTGGTACTAAGCACCAGGGCGGGGTGGGAACTTAAAGTCGTCGTGACTTACAAAGAGGAAAAAATCTATCCTCATTCATTACATTAATCTACTCATACGTTGTCGGTTATGCTTGTCGTCATACGTCATACGTCAACGGAACAGCGCATCAAGGAATACACGGTATTGAACACAACAAAAGAGAGGCATTCAAGTTTTACTCGAGGGCGAGACAGGGCCACAATCACAAACCAGTCCACACATACAACATCACAGAGCGACTCCATGGCTTTTGTTTTGAGTCCAACAAGTGAGCAGGGCAAAAATAGCCACTCTACGGATGAAGAATGGTTCACCCTTGTGAAAAATTGCAGAAAAAGGAAGTCTCTCAAAAAAAGCGTGCACAGCGCCGAAGGTAAGAAATGCGACCTGGAAGCAGTAAACTTAGTGATGGAGATCCAAGGCTGGACTCAACAACAAGGCAGCGATTGAAAACTCAATGAGTGCTACCAAATCGGTGCGATAATACAAGTGAGCTCGATGCGAATGGATCAGAAAAACAACGTAGCAAGTATACATCTGCAATGGCCTCTCCATTTGCTATTGTAGATCCAAATGCGATGGAAAATGGTGACGAGATTCAGTCTGCAGATACGGAAATCATCGACTTTGCGGCGGACCTAGCTACAGCCTCAGCAATGGATCATGAGAATAATACACGGAGCGAACCTGCTGCGGTAGATCAGCTGCAAGGTACTCATGGCGATATGGCCGTAAACATGCAAAAAAATTGTTCACCTACCACTAGGACGGATCACACTCAGGGATCCAGCATTGATCAGGAAGTGATCGACAATTAGAAGCAGAGTCGCATCCCAACAAGGATAGCTGAGACACCTGATCAACAATCACCTAGAATCAACGGTATCGTTCACAGGCAAGAAATGATCCGCCTAGTAGAAAAAGGTCTCGCTACCCTCAGCATGAATCACAGCACTGTTCGAGGAGAGGACTCGCATACAAACTGAACTTCAGTACAACTCGGCACCAGTGGAGAATATGCAGCAGACATCTACATAGCAAAACCTCACGACTTGTGAGGGGTTCAACCAACAACGTCAGGGACAACAACATACCATAGTCCAGATGGAATCCAACCGTCAAAAACAGGAATCGCAATCCCCTTCGGCACAACCTGATGTGGACACAATATCAATCTCAAAGCCTGCTGGAAAGGATGCGGCGATGGATGGGAGTCCACGCCAGACCTTTGGTATTAAATGTTGCCTTCCCACCTCTGCACAAAAGCATACGGAAGGAAGGAGCTCAGAAAGAGACTCTCGTGCAGGCAGCTGAATCCATCACGCATGCGTCGAATCGATTGGCAACCCATCAATTGACGGCAGACTGAGTAGAGACAGATTGTCGACCGGAGAGAGGGATCTTGTGTCCATTTCGGCAATCCACCCGCAACTACAGCTGGGGCTTCAACAGCTGGACTAGCTGGCAAATCACTCGAAAGAGGTAAATCCTGGCACTCTTCCCCCATTAGCATCTGCATCGCAGCCACATGAAGGAGCTGACAGGCCAAAATCTATTGGGGGGTCATCTAGAACCTCATTCTGAAACCATGGCACAATCCACAAAGAGCCATAGCACTATAAGGCTTAGATCTCCAACAGAAATTACACAACCTAGACTTGAGGTTGGTGATGAAAACGAACCTTGTGCGACGGCGGAGGGCATCTTCCAACACGTTGAGGACCAACTCAGAGAAGGGAGAAGCTTGTGGCTATCAACAGCAAGTACAAGACAAGCACAAGTGGAGTTGGTAATCAAATGGAGGTAGCTTCTACTCATTTCCAATTTGATTTAAATGACTATTAATTTGTAACACAAATGGAAAGTTTGCTTAAATACAATGAAGTTGAGTGGTTGAAGCTGACTTATTTTTCTGTACACCAAAACAAACACAATGGATCTATATTGGATAGAAAGGAGCAATCGCAGTCACATCAAAGACAGTTAATGCAAGACTTAAGGTTCCTTTCACTAGTCCTACATTCTTAATGAAGTTAAACATGCTATTATATAATGTTAGAAGTTTGAATGACATGCAAAAAAAGTTGAAATTGAAAATTGTCTTAGTAGTATAATATCTAGATATGACATTATTTTCTTATAAGAACATAATCTTTGTGGTAAAAGAGTCCAAGATCCTGGAAATATTATTTTGTTTGGAATTGGTTTTTGTATATTTAAAGGAAATCTTAGATATTTTAAAAATTGTGATGGTGCAAGGATAGAAGTGTTATGTATCTTAATTCTCTCCCAATTGAAACATATGGTAGTGAATATGGGATCACTTATAGACAACCAAGTATTTTGGATTGTATTGAAAGACACTCCATGTGATGATTTAAGTATAGCTAATGTTTATATATTAAATAAATATAAAAAAAGATACAAAAATGGTATAATTTATCTGATTTAATATCTAATGGCACCAATTGGATTATTGGAGGTAATTGGAATACAACAAAGAAGTTAGAAGACAAATCTTCTAATTGTGGTAGAATATTGGCTTGTAAAGAAGTTAATATATAGAAGTATTTTAAATCCAAATAATATCTTGACAAATTTTCATGTCTAGGAAGATACTTAAGATTCTCATAGGATAATAGAAAGGATGGAATTAGAGTTTTGGCCCAATCAGATAAATTTTATATTCGAATTGCATGGATCAACAATGACAATATATTATGGTATAGAATAAGAGGTGATGTGGTTCTTTTAGATCATCTTATAATAAAATTTGCAATTCAATTTATTCTACCTTGTAACTAAAAGTCTTACTATAAATTTAATATTTTCTATTTCAAGGATTCTACAATTCAAAAGAAGATATTTTAACTTTTAGATTCATATCAAAATAGAAGGTACTTTCTTCATAGAATGAAGAAATTTGTATAATTTTATAAAACCTTTTGTAATGATTAAGCATTTTTTAGAGACAGAAAGAAATTAGAATATAAAGACAAAGTAGAAAATATCCATATAACTTTGCAATAAGGACCACCAAACCATTTGGTCCAAATAGAGTTAAAATAAGCTTAAAAATAATTAAAAAAATTTAGTGAATGGAAAAAAGAAGATTGAAAAATAAGATTAAGGATAAAATAGAAATCAAAGAGAGATAAAGATATCAAGTACTTTTTTAATGCAACTAAAGAAAAGAGACCTAAATCACAAATATTTAAATTTTATGATAAGAATAGAAATAAAGTAAAAGATCTCTCATTACTTCATAAGATATGTTATGACTTTTATTCTAGGTTATATAAAAAATAATATATTTCAACTTTACATTATAAATTTATATAAAATATATTATTCAAAGTTTTAAAAAAAATTTGAAACAAATAAATATACATCTTGTGAAACCTTTATGGTTTGAAGAAATTAAAAAATAAATTAAGAAGATATTAAAGAAGAAGACACTAAGCTTAAATGGAGTGGATATAGAATTCTTTTAATATTATTGAAACATAATTAATAAAAATTATCTTACTATATTAAACAATGCCATGGAAAAGAGAAAATTTCTAAAGTAGTTAGAAGCAATATAGTCCTTTTATATAAGAAAAGAGATAAGATTATCTTTAATAATTGACAATCTATTTTTTTATTTAATACTTCATATAAGATTTTTATTAAAATACTCCAAAAAAATCTTCAAAAAATATTAATGGAAGTCATTTATCGAAATCAAAGTTCTTTTGTATCATTAAGATATATTCTAGATGTCAAGGATACAAACTTAAAGAAAATACATAAATCAATGAAATCTATATCAAAAGAAAATAATAAAATAAAATAAAATATATATATATATTCAAGAAGAAACTAGAATGGCTATTGCCAAATGTTAGAAAATACAAAGACTCTTGAACTAGACTAGAAGTAAGAAATGAGTTGACAAGAGTAAAGAAGACTTTACTCTTATTTGTATATATACTATTTATTTAAAAATTATGTGGCAGCATTCTATAGGACCTCCAATATGTGTTCAATTTGCAAGACACATGTCAAACTTACAAGACAAGTTTCTCATATATGCACCACGTACTTAGCTTGTTCCACAAGCTACCAACATGTGCAACACATGACTAACTTGTTAGCCAAGTTTCTAACCTATTAATCACCTATAGACATGTATAAAGATGAAACCACATCTATGAAGCTTCTAAGAAGCTTTTTTATAAGATATTATCAAATTAATCTATTTTTGTCTACTTCTATTTATCCATGTTATTTAGATGATTATTAGAATAAATATTATGTCCATGATACTAGATAATATACTTATTACTCAAGAGACAATCAATTAGGCTAAAATCTTTAATCGACCTTTCTTATTTTTAAAATTAGATTTTTATAAAATATATAATAAGGTTGTATATGAATTTTTATTTAAGACCATGAAAAAAATAGACTTTTATTCTCAATTCACATATATAATAAGACTATAATTTATTAAAATAGAGACATTAATAAGTATTAATAGTAATAAAATAAAGTCTTTTTAATTGCAAAAGAAGACAAAATAAGGTTATCTACTATCTCCATATTTATTTCTCATTGTAGGTAAAATTTTTAACATGGTCTTTCAAAAAGAAATTATTAGCAATAACATTTAAGATATCAAACTACCTAAAAGAGGATCACAATTAATTTTAAGCCAATATGCAAAAAATTCTATTGTTACTATTAAAAGAGAAGAATCCTTAGTGGCAAAAATAATTAATATCTAACAATAAGTTAGCATGGTATCTAATCTTAACATCAATTGGACAAAGTCACCTTCATATTGGCAATTAGAAAAAAGAATCTATCACATGCATGGACAAATTCTTATGATTGGTTATAGATACAAAATAACAAAGTATCTAAACTATTAAATATTTTTTATGGTATAAACATCTTGAAGAAAGACATAGATCAATTTTTTATAGATTGGATAAAAATAAAACTAGATTTTTAGTTTATTACAAAATTTAATGTGGTTGGTTGTATTGTAATGGAAAATAGTATCTTACTCTTTTCCATATGTTATTTTATATCAATTTAGACTAACACCTAAAATTATTGAAGAAAATTAGAACATGTGAAGAATTTCATATGGAATAACCCCCAATCTTTAACTCATACAAAGGTGGCTTAGAATATTTGTTATAGATTAATTAAGAAAGAAGGATTACAACTTGTTGACTTAGAAGAAGCATTAATTGCATTACTTTCTAATTGGATAATTAGAACCTTATACTTTGGTGAATCCAACCTACAAAGTCTTCTATATCATTGTTTAATAGAAAATATTTTAAAAGCACGAAGAACATGAAGTCAAGATTTTGAATGGATTTTAATCTCAAATCACAAATAAGATAAAGGTTCTAAGATATGGCTTAGAATATATCATACATGATATATAATAGTACAATTTTTAAAAGCCAACTATCTAGTTTTATTTTTAATGATGTGGAACAAATTTTTATGATAGAATATATAATTTTCTCCTATTGATATCCACATTAGCTTTGCAATAAAAATTAAATTACATATAATAGAAATAAAATTGATTAAAGATATATAAAACACACAACCAGAAGATTTTATGATAAGTGAATAAGTGGCAAAAAAAATAGTATTCTTAATTAAAAATCAATTATTTTGATACTACTTATCAAATCAATATTCAAGAAAAAACTCTCTTATTAGAAGAAAGAATATTATTACCTCAATTCGATAATTAGATTAAATTATATATATCAAATAAAGCTATGCTTCCTAAATATGTCTTTAAAGTAAGGACATACTTATCTTTTAGCAAAGCATAATTATAGTTTATAATACCTCGACCTAAAAAATATATATATATATATAAGATAGGGATATAATCTAGATTCTTATATCTTAATAAGTTATTAATTGAATTATATTCAATATTTATAGATAATCTACATAATACAAGTATTATACAAGGATTTCTTGAAATTGCTTAAATAATCATTAAAGTCAATACCAAACAAAATCTCAAGAAGATATTATATTATTCTTTGGCACTACTAAAGGGCGGACTTTTCATCTCCACAATTATGTATAGAATAAAGATTTTAACATTATGGCTTATACTTTAAAACTAGGATGCAAACTTCTTCAATAGAATTTTGTTGCCTCAAAATGGAAAGATAAATTTAATACTACCTACTCACTTAAGTAAAAAGATATATGGTTCCAACCATGTGCGTACAAATAGGCTATACTTATTTGATTAATTTACTATAGAAGAGTTGCAATTAATATTTGGAGCGTCTAGTCTAATCCAAACATTACAAACACTTATTCAATGTGTATTCCAAGCCTTTTTGAAACCATACTATTCAAATTTTAGGAATGTCATCAAGCAAAAAGAATATGGTGTTCCGTCTAATCTTCTTTTGCATGTCTATTCTTCTTCCATATTTTTTTTTTTTTTGCCATCCAAGATCTATTCCAACCTCTTAATAAAGCCTTATTCTCATTGGCTTGACTTTAATTTTTTCTTTAAGGATTCTCAATAGCAATTTTTCATATTCTAATAAGTTGGCTTAAGTAAGTTTTTTAGTTTGTATATCATTCCAAGTCTTGTTGCTTGAGGATATCTATTAGATGGCTGGATAGTCTACAAATTTGAAGATAGCAGCTAATTTAGAATAGCTGGAAAAGTCAGTAACTTTGCTTCTAGTTTCATCCTACATATAAGGTATTAGAAGCTTGGATGCCTTTGTAATTTTTTAATCACAACTAATCAACATAAAGAGTATATCTCTATTAAGAAATTAATAAAATAATAAAATAATAATCTTTAATATATCTTTATAATATATAAATAAATATATTATTATAATTAAAGATATATTTAAATTTCTTCTAAAATCTTTAGTAAAAATCAAATCTTTAGAATGAATATAATCAAAAGAAAGATGTTAAATAAATAGAAAAAATTTTATACTTATCTAGTGTAAATTTTACATAATTTAAAAATCTACGTAGTTTAAAATATAAAAAATAAAAAATAAAAAAACCACATCAAAATCCAAAGCATCACCAATGTATACAAGACATTAGAAACAAGATACCAACAATAAAGAAATCATATGAAATCTACAAGAACTAAAGCCTTTAATATTTTATATCAATACACATCTTGAATTATTGAATTCAAAACCACATATTTAAATTTTTATTAAAAAAGAATCTAACAAATATTATAAGGAGTTTTTATGGATGATTTTGTAGGTTTTTTTTAAGTTTAAAAAAATAATTTTACTATTTTTATTTTTTCCTCTCAATAATTTTTGAGATAAGACATTAGAAGTTTTATAAAAAAATTAATCCTTCATATAATATAAATAAAAGTGAAATTAGAATTACATTATATTTTGTTAAAATTTTAGATCCTTATTTTATTTGTACCTTGATTTTATTTATTTAATTATTTATTTTATATCTTTGTATAGCAGTTCAATGATATTATTTTTTAATTAAAAAAATAAGTTTCTTTCAAAATGATTTTTTTTGCATAAAGTTAATGTTCACTGAATAGAAAATCAAATTGAATTATAACAACCACAACCTCAATGACTCCCAAGTATGTGGGAACAACTAATAATAAAACTCCAACACCAACCATACTACACTTTGATATTTTTAAGGTCTTATTAGAAACTTCTACTTAATATTCAATTTGAAGTTATTGAATAAAAAGGTTTAATTGTTCAATTTTATTTAAATAATATTTAAAAATTATTAAATTCATGTTGTATGTTTATTTTAAAACTGCTTTGATGGATTAACAAAGATTTTAAACTAAAGCATTGTTCTACAATTAATTCTAGAGACATCGTCACTGTCACCGTCACCCGCACTCATCCCCGTACTCCGTCACCCATCACCGTCCCCAACACCGTCACCACCTTCGTCGCACATTACCCATCAATCTCAATCGCAATGCTGCTCTTTGTTTCCAGGTCCTTCCGAAACTGTACCTGGCTTCGATTGATTCCAATCGTTGAAAAACTCTCCATTGCAACCACAGAAAATCAGCCAATAAATCTATATCTATATATATATATATATATGCATGCATACATACACACACACAATGCCATTCACATGTCGGAACCACCACCTGTTTGCATGAGCTCCATGAAAACCGTCGGTGATTTCAGCATCCACTGTGGTCGCAGCGGGATCATGTGTGCAGCCCAACCCTCCGCAGGAGGCTGGAGGGCAGTGTCGTTGAGCAGTCTAAATGCCGTCAGTCATGGAGAAGGAATGCTGCATGGCTATACTGGCTGAGGGAGGGAGGGAGGGATTTGAAGGCATTACTGCCGGAAAGAGGTTCCTCACCTTCAACCTTGCCTTCTGGACTTGCTCGCAAACCCTATCGTGACCGAATGCGTCGAAGCTCGTCTGCAATGGTGTGCGCAGCTACTAAACAAAAGAGCATAAAGACCTCTCTCAAACAAAACACCATTGTAGTGGACCAGAAATCAAATGTGCAGTTGTCAACAGCAGCTCGTCGACTGCTTCGGCTTCCGATAACATTTTCTCCTGCACAGAGGAGCTCACTAGACAGATTCGGAATCCAGCGTCCAATTGGACTTAGCGCCATTCGTCGATAAAAGAAATACACGAGCAATAGGGTCAACAATCTTTTGGTTCGCTCGAACAATTCCTACCTATTCCGGAAGGTGCTTTCGGAGGTAGTCATGTTTCATGGCAACCTCCCAAGTGTCAACGATCGAGTCCTCTTACAGTTGCACGGTGACTTGGTGCCAAAGACTTCCAGAACCATGCGAACTGCGCTAGCACGGAGATCGTTGTGCTGGTAGCGACCTGGAACATGCTAAAAGAGGAAGAAAAGAAAAGCCTCACCGTCAGGTCTGGAATGATCATAAACAGTGGATGGCAGGTAGTATTATTGTGCGCCGGGTAGTATGTTATAGATTGAGTGTTCTTATTTCAGCTACGACATCACAACCATGGCTCATGGATTTACCCTATAAGTCAAAAGAAATAAAAACAGCAGAGAATTAAAAACACAGTGTAGAAAAAACACTGTGTAGAAAAAACACAATTATTTTACACTGCTCAACGACACTGCTTGCATGCAACGTTTATGATCATGGCACGCAAGCTTGCATGCAACGTTTATGTGTTGCAAAAACACTTTTTTTTTTTTTTTTTTTTTTTCGGGGTTTTGCTCGCAGCAGTTGTTTTACATGTTGATGAGTTGTAATGGAAAATTGTGCTTCTTTGATGTAGAGAGTTGATATTCATAAAAACATGAATTATTTTTTTATAGTGTCGAGCACAAAAATACATGTTTCAAATCGTTACGTAGATAAAAATAATAATAATAATAATAATAATACTAGTTAAAATTTTCTATTGAATTATGCACATTAATTATTTTCAATAATTATGCACACTAATTATTATTATTAGTTAATAGTTATGCACATATTTTAATAAAATTTTCTTTGGAAAAGTTTGACTAGTTTAATGATGTTTCTATCAGAGCAATAGAAACAGAATGAACAAAGATAATAACAGAGAAACACATTTGTCTCGGGTTATAAAAACTTTGTGAACATTTCTTCTTGTATTTAATTTGCTTTCATGAAATTGTGGTTTATCAACTTGTAGATTTTTAAATACTGATCACAATTAACACGATTTTTTTACTTATTGCACATTCAACAAGTAATAAAAGGTATAACAGCACTTCTGTAAACTTTGAAGACTTTTGTTCTTGTTAACATTATAATAACAGCAAACCATGAAAAAAGCTAGTTTTTGTTGAATGCGCACTAACATTTGTTGAATGTGCACCAGGATTCCATCCTTATTTGATTGGAGAAACAATTGGACAAATGCTCATAAACACGAGAAGCGGAATCAGCAGATGAACCACCTCATCTTTACCCCAGACTGATTAGACATGGTAGCATCTCACCCAATGAATTATGTAGGCGTTGATGATTCATTAATCCAAAATTTAGTTCGTTATTCAATGAACACACAATATTGAATGGCAAATTCTTAGCTAGATCTAAACCAGACAAGCCGCTAGTTCCTCTCCACTGAACATCTCTAGCAGGTCAAATTCGTGTGTGAACATTTCATTCAAAGAAACACATAAGGAAATACTCTTGTACTCAAGCTACACCCAGCAATAATGTAAGAGTACGCCAATGCACACTGCATATTAAATTAATGTGGTCACAATAACTGCACAAGTTTCTTGCTTTTATCAAATACAAGGGAAACGTTCTACCCATCTCAATGTTGCCTTAATTTTGAAACTCTAACACAACTCTTCGATGGTTAGACCGCCCTAATATCGTATAAAATCATCGTCCAATTGCCTTTTCAACCTTCTCGTCAGTGGTTTCACCAATGGCATAATTGGCTTTCTTCAGCGGTTGATGAGAATATCTCCCATTAACGTCCTGAAAATGTGTTATGAACGAAATCACTTAGCAACATTCTCTTTGAAAATTAGAGTCATGTTATACAAAAATCCTCCCGAACAAACCAGTTTAGAGATCATTTTCTACTTGAATTTTATATTATTTGTTAATCGCATTCTATCATCACGCAAACAAATTGTCATTGATGGTGATCGATCAGGATCCTACAAAACCTCAAACCGCAGCATAAATTCACTTGAGAACAAGATCCAAACAACTGAAGTCCTCAAGCCTCGAGGGGTGCAGCTAAGAAGGCATCTTTACCCAGACTATGTGGCCCAATTAAGCTTTTAAGGAAAAACCAAAAGCATGAAGGAAAAAAAAAAGAAAAAGAAAGAGGGAACTCATCATAAACTAATCGTGGCTTAAAAGTTGTACATTAAAAAATTGATGTGGAAGCCAAGTGCCAAGAAATGGGACTCACTTTTGTAATGATATCCAGCTTTTCCAACTTCACCAGTGCATCATGTACATCAAAGTCGCATTTCTCACCAAATTTTGTGGCCATTAATTCCTCGCACCGCCTATCTAACTCCTATTTGACCCACGCATTACATTTGTTAGTTTGAAAGCACCAGAGTGAAGTTGCTTCGTTTACATTTCCACAAATTCATGAGAAACAAGAAACAGATTTGAAAATACAACAGAATACATAATTTTGGAGCATGGATCCACATAAAAGTCAGAACAACACATTAAAATTGAATAAATAAGTACATTGATTTAATGGATGTGCTCAGATTATCACTCACCTGATCGGTAGCTTTGCCTTGACTCATTAAAACGAAGTAAGCCATGATAACTTCCTTTACCTGGGCAAAATCAAGTATTGTGGATCTCTACAGTTATGAGCTGCACAAATGACACCAAAAAGAAAAGAAAAGAAAATAACACATACACACACATCTATACATATATATATAATCAATTATGTGCATGCAGCGGCGCCAGACCTCTTGCTGGATAACATCATCACATAAATGGAGTATGGTCCCCCTTCCGCTATCAAGTTGCTTGTCATACAAGGATTGAGTTATAAGGTTCTGGTACAGCACGAGATTGGCCTGGAATCTGCAAAGCGTTGCAACGAGACCCCCGGTTAAATTTCACAACACAGATCGTACGAACTTATCGTGGTGAGCTACTGACTATGAGTAAGTGTGGAGGCTTATACTATTGAAATCTTCTCAGAAGTAGGCAGATGTAATCTTAACATGAGTATACGTGAATTTACTTCACTGTTTTTAGACAAAAAGCAGTGGCAACAAGCTGCGATGGTCAAATATCTCACATTTGAAGCATACAGAAGACTCATTGTACAGTTGGCTACTAGATGCTTCAAAAATTTCAACAGTTTTTTATGGGTTTGTCTAGCAATTAAAAATTATGACACGAAAAAAAAGTACACGGCTGAATTTCTTTTCTTCTTTGGACATGGATTTCTGGATGCAAAATTACATACGTGAAATATATCTTTACAATGTATCCAACAATGCCGCCCAAGATTGCAAGTAGCACCCATATATCACCCTGCCCCACTTCTGTCGAGCCAAACAAAGCAACCTGCACATCATCAGCGTAAGTTAACAAAGCCACATCTGTCAACAAGAACTCATGTCCATTATAAGACCTAAACCAGAATGAAACTCAGAAAATGCCAGATCATAATTGGTTGAAACATAATGCTTACCAGGCCAACCAATGCCGATATCAACAACTTGACCCAATCCATAGGCGTCAAACCTGGATTTTTCTTCTCAGGCTGAAACCACACAAATAAATTTGGTTTTATTACTTACTTTAATTACATCTACAGGTCTAGAAGCAGAATAACACATGTGCTGACGCTCTAACGCTGATGGCTAGTAAAACCGGAAGGATGTTAATAAAAACCAAAAATAAGATTTCTGCCTTCTGCTTTTGCGCATGCAACGCTATAGCACCGCGGAACATGCAAAATATATCATACTTGCATATTTTGAAGGCTTTATACCATGACCTAAGACATACAGATGTGAAGTATAGACATTGACAACTTACAAGCACAAGCTCCATGTCTGCCAAAGGAATATTTCGAAAATGCCGGATGTGTATAGCCCGGTCCCCAAGTGGATCAATGATATGATGTGGTTTAGAAGCACGCCTGCTCTTAAAAAACTACTTACTTAGGTACGTTCCAATATAACATAATTTCAGCAAGGAAATTTTTTTCTAATGAACATCTTACATCCCGATGTTGCAAAGAAAGTAAACCACCACAGCACAATATACAGCACAAGAAAGCGTGGCATTAAAGCTCAATGCAGTTGTGACACAAACTATAGTAACCGATTACTTACATACACCAATATGTGAAGCGGGTTCCAACTCTACTATTAACTGTGCTATCTATGCCTGGAACTAAAATGATGTGATTACCTGTAAACTACGATCATGCGGTCAAATGTAGGCTCCTGTACTGTATTTTGAGTGAAGAGATTCTGGAAACTATGTCACGACAATCAAAAGTATGAGTATCACATGATCTGATGATAGGGATGAAAAACATAATCCTTCAGACTATCAGCTTCTATTGCTTATTAATCTGTACTTCCCCATAAAGCACTTGCAAGAAAAAAGGGACATGCGATGGTAAAACAAGCCAGCACTACAAAACGCAAAATCTAGTCCTCTGACTTGAACCTACCTTTAAGGATGCCTAAAACAGAAAGAACTAAGCGAACAGATTGAATGCCAATCTTGGGGCGTATGCCATGTTAGGCAAGTCAATTTGCGACGTCTGCTCTTCTATGACTAAGGGTAGAACTTCAAACACGGGTGTTTGACATTGAATCTCTGGCATAATTGTCATCTCCACTCACCTGATATCCATATTCTGAATTCGAATACGTTCAAAGCGGAGAGTATGAGAATCAGCTCCTGAATCTTTGTCCTCATTCTGTGTGCTGCCTTGCTGTGTATTCTGGTCGTCAACTCGCTTTCTTGATAGAGAGTGTACATGAACAAGTTGCTCATTCTTCACTTCCGAGAATCTAATACAAATACAGATAAGGGTAAGAAAGCAGCCATTATCAACTTGAGTTTGAATTTAATGAGGTCTTGACTTCATGGATAGGTAAGAACATCACCCCAATTTTCCCAAAAACCAGTTCCAAGTGCGTTCGATGAGGAGATCCAACTTGGGCAGAATGAAGTAATCTGTGGTTTTGTCGATTCCAATTCCACGTCGAAAGATAACGTACTAGGAGCATTAAGTAATAAAAACATGTCAGACACTACCGTACCAACCGCTATTAACATCTGAAGTTCTACTACGTCAGAGATAAAGAGTTAAAGATTGAAGTGTCTAAAATGGTAAAGAGGCAGAAAGCGCATACTTCAAAAGAATTTTCTTGGAGGTTCGAAATGTCTTCTTAGATATATTTTCATGGATAAGGGAATCTAAGATTCAATTTAAATAGGTTCAGAACTTTCAGTGGAGGAATATTTTAACTTCAGTGAATAGATTAATATGACTGATTTTCAAATACCTGATCCGCATAAGAAGGCACTTGATCAACTTTGTTTTCTTTGAAAAACGTGGTCAAAAGCTTCTTGTCTAACTGCAAATCCCAGTGTCATCACGACATACCCTTCAGTAAAAAGAACTTGCTAAATTATCAATTTCTTAACAAAAATCTCACAAATTAAAATTAAAACAAATTAAAAACTTGACAATTTATAGAGGTAGCGATGAACCTAGGATCCAAATCAGAATTCAAAGACTTGATTTTGCTGAAGTACCTTGGATTTATTAACTGCAATTGGCATGTTCACAAGATACTGGCCTGCATTTGCCAGCTCTACTTCAGCATCGCTGAGTATTTGGAAGTTGCTCTTCTCCATCACCTAATAGTCATACTCAAGATGATTTAAACCAACATAGACTATTCTCAGCAGTTATTTCGAAAAGAACAAGTCTCACGGTGATTGTTTATGTGAATCACAGCCTTCTAATTTCAGGACTAATCAGACATGCTCTGACATTCCAAACTGTCACTCGGAGGAGGAATTCACCAAAAGAATTTAAAGAAAACAAAACACGATGGATAGGAGATAAGTACAGCTGAAGAGCGAAGTCATAACAGGTGCACCTGGAACAAGGTTTTCAGGAAGCGCTGCTCCATTTTATCCACCTTTGCAGGACTGAGATGCAGTGTCTCCAATTTCTTTCGCCCATGAACTGGATCAAAAAGTGAGTACAGTTGCTGCGAATTGCAAACGTAGGAAAATCAGCTTGACTAATTCGAGGTAGGGGTGATCGGCCAACCGAATCCACCCTTGTTTTACCAGAAAAATGTTGCCCCTGTTCAGCAAGCTACATTGAAACACTTGCATGCAAGCAATTAATGTAAAAACAACTCAGTTGCATGGCCTGATTAAAACCGATGATTGACATCGAACCCAAGCACTCTGCGAAATAAGATGTTCTACTTCAAAATAGAGGTTCCAAATAGTGGATATTGAACTACCAAAGTTAAATATCCGTTTACTCCTCAAACAGCCGATTGAAAAATGTAAAAAGCAGACGGGGGTTCCAGAAGCGGTTTAACGAACAAGAGAATAAGGGGGACTTAAGATCTTAAGGTAGGGAAAACGTAAAATTGGATTCATCCAGAAACAAATATTACATTCACCGCTCCTACTCCTATACAACGAGAAAGTCGATCATAAAACATGAAAATACATATGATAAAAAAGCGCTTTATTGTAGACTGCATCTAAATGTAAATAAAACCTCGATCTTACATTCATCTCTTCAAACTTCAGGTTGTACCAAGCTCGAATTGTTGATTCAATACGTCTGCAAAGGATTTTGAACTCCACCCTCTCATCCGGCCCTGTCAAAAATAAAGGCTAAAGCATCATTCCACAAGATGAAAGCATCCGTAAAGACCAATGCATGCTTTTAAACCACAAAGCATTATTCATCTCCTCTCCGTTAGAATGTAACTAGACAAGTATAGGAACTATTTCATGCTTGAGATTTGGTCAAGTCAGCGGGAGGACAACAAATTTGAAATGAGTGAACAGGCAGATGAAATGTTGAAGAGATCTATTAAGAGAGCAAATGGAAGAAAAGCGAAGTTAAGAAGCACACCTATGAGATTGAGCAAACCATCTATAAGCTTAGACTTGGAGATAACTATGACACTCTCTCGGTCGATCTCCAAGATGTCTTTCCGCGCTTGTATCATCTTGGCACAAAATAATCAAGGCCTACGCAACAAGTACAGCAAAAGATTGTCACATAGTGCATACGAGACGAAAAAGAGAGATAGATACCAATACCGATTATAACACGCTACACACACTTGATTAGTTCCTAAACGTGCAACTGCACTTGAAACTTTAAAGCAAGACTTGCACATCCCTCATCACTAGATACTTGTTACAGTAATCGAATCTTTAAAATCCAGACTCTAGTTTACATACTCCTGGCACGTAAGAACCAAAATACAAAGGTACGCGAACAAAATGGTGTGACCTCTCATTTCAGAAAGTCCTGAAATCGTCAAGAGGAGCATCACCGCGGTTGCAAATATCTTAACCCGTGAGTCATTACTTTCTCGGACGTCTACTAAACGAAGGACAAGGTAAGAAACCCCAGCTCCGAAGCGTGCATCCCAACATACAAGAAAGAGATGCGACCAGAAATTATGTGCTCCTAACCCTCAGCAGGATACAAGGGCTCATTTATCAAAATGCGAAAGCACAGAGACACAAACAACCAACACAAGCAAATATTTGAAGCCCATAGCTGTGGTACTTAGAAAAAACATGCGCCGAGGCTGCTAACTTGAAAAAATAAAATACAAACCAAAAAATAAATTCAACTCACCTACACACGGCTATTTGCCTCACCGCAAATCTCAAACTGCAACAAGCCCGGAAAAACAGCCCAATGCAGCTGAACCAAAAAAAAACCTCTGACGTCCCGAAGCGGGATATGAATCTCACACCTCCGCCAGCGCGAGATTCAAGAGCGGGAAAGCAAATGATTGACCAGGACCTTCTCCACCCGTATCAGCACATGCAATGAGTCGGGAATTCGATCGAAAACAGCGAAGGAATCGATTCGTGAGGAGAAGGATGCAGATTCCTGAGCGCGAGGCGAGTCCCGCGGAAAAGGTCAAGCAGTGGCCCTTCACCGCCAAGGTCATTTGAGGATGACGACAAAAGACGCTCCAGCCTGGATGTGTGCGTGGCTGCCAACGCAGCTCATCCGGTCTCGCCTGTGGATGCCGAATCCGGATCTTTCTTATAATAAAAACCTCGGGCAAATAGATATAGACAAGTGAGATGCCAGCTTTTAAGGTGCGGCCCAGCCGGGCACCGACATTGGCTCCGAGTGTGTGTGTGCGGGCACATGACGAGTACCATCATCGACAAGCAAGCGCGACGATTCTCTGACGTCATGGTGCCGTAGCGAGGCTAAACCCGGTGCGCCGGTGGCTCCTCAGGTAAGGACCCTCGCTCCTCCTCTGCCGCCATCTGTTTCTCTTTCTCCTCCTCCTTCTCCTCTTCCACCTCCACGACGATGCCCGAGCGCACACAGATGATAAGATTCGTGGGAGGTTCAAACTTCAACATCCCCGCTCCAAGTTAGGGTACCACCTCCACCTCCACCTCACCCATCCCGGTCCACACCCACTCACTCGCCCTCGTCGCTCCCGACTTACCATTGGGCCACCTCTACCACCCATGCTTCTCGTCACGTCCAACCATCCATTCGTCATCCACCTATCCATCGACCCACCTATTCATTCATCTGTGCGTATATAGTTAACTCATCCGTCCCTTCAGTCATTCGTTTCTAATTCATCATTCGTCCATGTATCGCTGTTTATTCATCCGTCTGTCCATCCATGAGAACTGGCTTCTCATATGTACTTTTCTAATCTGTTTCATGCCATTTGTTTCGTCTAGTTGTTTGCATTCACACTTGGATTTTTTGTAATTCGATGAATTTCAAATGGAGGTGATTCTTTTTATATGAGGATAGTTTGATTAAGGTGTATGAGTTGTTTGTTAATAATGAAAGCAAGACTATGGATGATTGTGCTACCAAGCTATGTCAAAAAAGTTTTTATAAGTTAATAATGGTGTGTGTACTCAATAAGGGTTAATATAGAAAATATTTAGATAATTAGAAGAGAAATTTGTTTTTTTTAAATTAATATCTTTTATTGTTGAATGATATAGATGTTCTTTGGACTAGAATATTGTATTTTACACAAATAACCACAATAAAGAAAAGCAAAAGAATTTTGGAAGTGAAATCAATTATGTTGTAATCTAAAAAATCATTGACAGTTAGATGTTTAAAATTTGACCACCAATATAAGTTCAAATGATTTGATTTAAAATTATGAAGGAATTTGATACAAAAACTAGCTTTTGTTTGAAATAGAACAAAAATACATACTAGGCTTTAAAATAAATTTAAATAAAAATATTCTGAATTTCAGAGAAATTTAAAAGATTAAAAAAAATTCTAATCCCCTTTTGAATTATTTAGTTATAAAATCTACATCAATGGAACTAAAATATAATATAATATAATTCTGAAATAAGACTTCTAACATTTCATGTTGTTATCCAATTTATTTATTTATTTATTTTGAATCTTCAAATAAACAAGAACAAAAAAATAGAAATAAAAATCACAAAATTAATATGTCATAAACCAATTACAAAAGGGTGGAATAATTTGGACAAGCAAAATATATATATATATATATATATATATACACTAGAAAATTGACCTATCAAATTGATGGGTTGAGTGAACTTTGTCAAAATTTCAACATGTTGACACCATGAAAACCACAATTTTACACCACAGTCTACATCATGTCCACCCACAACTCACATAGAGGGGAAACACTTGATTTGGGTACAATTTCCCATGTAAATTTCAGCCCTGGGAATATGCAGTGCTTGGAAAAGTAGCACACAATTTCTCATTTACATATGTATGTATACATCTATGCATCTAGATGATCCATGTATCATGTATGCATGATGTGAGTATGTAGTACCATAGCAATTCTTGACATGAATTCTGTTTTATATATATATATATATATATACTATACTATACTTTTATTGTGTTCCTACAAACCACATGATAAAATCAAACCTGGACATAAAGCTTTAACAGCTTTAATGTTTATAAATTAGATGTAATATTTAAAAATAAGTTTAAGGTATTTACAAATACATTTTTATAAATTAGAAACCATGAACTAATGTATAATTTATAGAAAAGTCACAAAAATAAACAAAAATTGATAGAGTTTGACTTCCTCTGATTATCCAAATTACATATCAAAATTGTATTATATGTTTTAGTTATGTATGCATGTGTGTGCATTTATATATATGATTTATGATTCTGTATAATTTGAATGATTTTTTTTCAAAAGTAAAAAATTAATAATCAGTTTTGATAATCAATTGGCTTCTCCCAGGTATTTCAGTCATTTCAAACTGATAACTAGTAATAATGTTTTTCAGTATGACTGTGTCAAATGTTAAATAATCCACAAAAAGTGCAACAAAGTGTATTTTAAATTTTAAAATGGATCATTTTGTAGTAAATCTGAAAATAACTATGTTTCAATAAAATTTGTAAAATTTATATTATTAACATTGACTTTCTTTGAAAAGTATTAAGTACCATTTTAATCAAAAATCTAATGTATTGTTAAACATGTAGAGAGACAGATGGTCTATAGTGATAGCACATAGAGAAACAAACTAAAATAAAAGAACAATGAAAAATGAAAAATATTTGTTACATGCATGCACAATCATTTTGCTTCAGAAAGATCATGGTGATTTCTTTTTGATTCTTTTGACTTGAAAATATACATTCCATGAATAAATATCATTCAAATATATGTACTTACCAATAGGTAGTGTATTGATGAAGGAGAAAAAATGAAGAACAGTATAGGGTAAATCATTGTGCTTACATTTATTGGTAAACAATAAAATTACTTTGGATGAAATTTCCACAAAAAGAATAATCAAAGTACATCAAAAGATCCATATATATATAGAGAGAGAGATAAAAGTGGGTAAATATATCAATATTAAAAAGATGATGCCAAGGATTGCTTTTTCATTATTCTGTGAATGCCTTCAACATGAAAGTGAACAAGGGATGCAATGACCTTACAAAATCAAGCAACACAAAGGAAACCAAAGTGAACCTTCAATTGAGCATCCCAATTGTGCTTGTGAGTGTGCTTTCCAATCATTTTTCATGATCAAGAGTAGGTGTATCAAATTGACACCATCTTTGTTTTTTTTAGATGTTAATGTAACCCCATTCTTCTCTGATTAGTGTGTCCATTCAATTCTGCATTTCATGGCATAGAAACAAATGAGTTAAGACCACACAGGAATGGGTGTTTTATGCATCAAACAGTGGCATATGTTGAATAGACATGTGTTAATTATGTTGATTGTGTTTATAGGGTTGATGTGTAGCACATGTGGTTAATATGCTTTCTGCTCATTCCATGTGGTTTGGATCATTCCACATGGGAATGGAAGTTGAGGTGCTGTTTGAAAGCGGGACCCAGCTCCACTGCTTTGCAAGCACATTTCAGTACCTACAAAGCAGCAAAAAGAAAAGTGGAAAGGAAGAAATGGAAAGATAGATTAGCCCCCCTTGAGGGCTCTTTTTACACTTGCAACAAAGTGGCCTGGAGTTCCTGCTTTCTCATGCACTTTTTCACTTTTCATGATCACTATATACAATGTTCTTCCCATTAATTAATTTCCCAAAAATTAATTATTCCCAATAATTAATTAAAAATTTGGGAATTGACTCCATTCTATGGTGTATAATTAATAACATCTGGTTTCTAATAATTAATTGATTTTTATTAATTAGCAAAAATAATTATCAGATGCCACATGGTCAGCACGGTTACATGGCTATATAAGATTGGGCAAGGCAAGGCCATGTGATCACTATGCTAAGGCCTTAGAAAGAATGATTTCCACCCTATTTTCAACATGCCACCTCTAATGATTAATAACCTCTAATAATGAATACTTTTTTATTTTATTTTATTTTATTTTATATTTTTATTACAGATGATATTAATTAATGGGGGAAACATTGTGTGTGTATATATATATATATATATATACCCACATTTTTCCTCAAAGAAATAATATGATTTTTTAATGAATTTATCAGAACTTTTAAATTTTTTTAATTCAATTAGCTTCCTCTATCTTTATCTTTTACAATTTTAAATGAATTTACTAATTGTGCTTCCATTTTGTCAGAAATTTCAAATCCAAAAATATATAAAAATAAAATTTAAAATATTTTAGCATGATGTGTGTGTATGTGTTTATATGTGAATACATATCATGAAATTTTCTGGAGGCAAGGTTGTGATGCACAAAAAAGTTTAGATTGATGCAATTTGTTTGATGTTTGATGTTAATATTTTATAACATACTGTTCAGCACTTTTTTATTTTTTGTTTTCTTGTTTTGTTTTTTTTAAGTAGCTTGGTTTTGGTTTAGACGAAAATTTTGACGCCGATAAATGTCTTAATTTGTCAGCATTCAGCACCACAACAAATGACCAAACAAACGAACATGTTTCCTCAATCCGATGAAACAAAATCCAACGGTGCATTATCACAACAACATTTTAGGGTTTATCAATACCGACACCATGAATTCGAAATCACGGGTCATGCACAGATTCAGCCTGGTCGTGAAAACTATGGGCGATGCTGCATGATTTCCTCGGCACCCCTCGGCGATGGTTCCATCGACGATTGCGGACTCTGATTCATGTGTTCAGATTGAGGTGCTGGGAGATGGGCTACAATGGATTTCACTTGGGGGCGCCGCAAACGATTGTTGTAGTTGTGCTGTGTTTGCGAGCTCTGGAGGCACATCGTCGTTGTGAATCTGGCAATTTGAAGGAGTTTCAGATTGTTTCTATCTCTTCCAATGAATTGAAATCAGGTTGCTCTTGTTTGTGTCGCGGTGATGTTGTGCACGAGATGACGAGGAGTTTGTTTTTATGGGTGGTTTCCATCTGGGAGGATGTTGGATCCATGCCCCATGCATCGTCGAGTGTTGTGGGCGAGGAGAATAGAATTGGAGCCCAATTGGGTTACAATGTGATTGCTGAAAGCGGATCTCCAGCAGCACTGTTTATTTTTGTTTTTGTTACTTTTTTTTTGTTTACTTTGTTTTACACGAATGATGTGGACGCTTGTCGTTGGTCGTGTCGGTTAATAAGGGCAGTCAATCTTCCCCTTCGTGCTCGCCAGACGGCGCAGGCGCACTTAATCCTTGTTGGCTGCTCTAGTACAGATCCGACATGAGCGCGGCACCTGTGTGGTTCTTCGAAATTGCACGCAGGGGTGACGTTGAATGGTGGCTGCTGATCTCCACCCGCCCATTGCAGTGTAAATGTGCAGCCTGTGCTTTTATGAGTCTTCTTTCCAATCAATGTCTTGAGAAGGAAAGAGAGAGAGACACAGAGAGACTCTGTGATTCCAGTGGAGAGTCGCGGCGGAGCTCTTGTGGGCTGGAGCGATGTCGTCCAGAAGGGGCTTGATATCGCTGGATCAGGCTCGTAAGATTGATCACAATCTTCCCGTGGTGTCTTTGGATAGCTGTGAGGATGTCAGGAACGTGGGTGCGATGTCCGTGAAGCATGAGAAAAATAGGAAGGATGAAGAATTCGATGCGTCTAAAAAGCCGCCCTTCAGCCTTGGCCAGTTACGAGCCGCCATTCCCAAGCACTGCTGGGAGCGGAGTCTGTCGAGATCTTTCAGCTATGTTGCCTGAGATGTTGCCATTGTGGTGACGCTAGCATATGTGGCGGTATACTTCGATAGCTGGTTTCTGAGGCCGGTGTATTGGTTGGCGCAGGGGACAATGTTCTGGGCGATCTTCGTTCTGGGTCACGACTGTGGACATGGCAGCTTTTCAAGCAGCAAGAGCCTGAACAACCTGGTCGGACACATCCTGCACTCGTTCATTCTGGTGCCATATCACGGATGGCGCATCAGTCACAGGACACATCACGCCAACCATGACCACGTCAAGAACGACGAGTCCTGGTACCCGATGACGGAGGGGCTGTTAATGACACTGGATTTCTGGGGCAAATTTGGGCGGCTGAAGTTTCCGGCTACGCTGTTTGCGTATCCCGCGTACCTCTGGTGGAGGAGTCCCGGCAAGACGTGCTCCCATTTCAATCCGTCTTGTTTGACCCGAGTGAGTGGAAGGAGGTGGCGACGTCGACCACATGCTGGTTGACAATGGTGGCCATCTCGATGACTGCGTTGTCGCAGGTCGGGTTTCTTTTTGTGCTCAAGCTTTACTTCGTCCCCTACATCTTTAACGTGATGTGGTTGGACGCTGTGACATTTCTTCACCACCACGAGTACGAGAAACAAATCCTCTGGTACCGAGGTCAGGAATGGAGTGGACTGTCCACCATCGATCGCGACTATGGTTTGTTTAATGAGATCCATCACGACATTGGCACGCACGTCGTGCATCACCTCTTACCTCAGATCCCGCATTATCATTTGCGTGAATCGACAGCAGCCGTAAGGCCCTTGTTACAAAATTACTACCGAGAGCCCCAGAAGTCGGGTCTTTTTCCGCTTCACCTCATCTCTATCATGATGATGAGTTTCTCCGAGGATCACTTCGTGGCTGATGAGGGCGATATTGTCTTTTATCAGAAGTACACAAAGGCGAAGTGAAGTTTTCGAGCCTAGAGAAATTTCGCTAATGTTTTTGCTTCCCCCCTTTTAAATTGTAGAATACATCAAAATATGTCTGGTGAGAGTAGTCAGTGAATGTCGACAAGGAACCAGTGTCTGGCGAATGAGCCGATTGAATACGACAAGGAATCTTACGACCAACTTTACTTTGAATGCATCTTTTTTGGCAACGAGATTGTGGGTTCTCTCACTGCAAATTTGTTTTTGAGCTAGCAGCCTCTGCTATGGTGTGTGCGCACGAGCCACTGTGAGTTTATATGAACTACTATGGTTTTTTTTTGCACGACTGGGGTGATGCTTTTAGGCTTGTTTGTACACGCCTTCAGTTCGGTGATTAGATCTTGCGCTTCATGTTTGCAGTTGGGATGCGCGTTCTGTTTTATTAAGGCCTGATTTGCAGAGTTGAAAGGACCCACGTCCCCTCCTCATATATTCTTCTTGCCAATACACTATTTGGTCGCACCGTGTTGGAGGAGGCCTTATTTTCTTCTTCATCCATAGATGGATTTTGAGCAATCTTAACAAATGTTTTATATACTTGCCTTTCTATACACCCTCTTGCTAAGATCAAAACTTAGGGCCAAGTAGAGCAGAGGCCAAGGTTGGGATAGGGTTAAGGCAAAGGGTTAGGAATGCCAAAACATAATATTGGTGTAATTAGTCTATTGTGCAAGTATTTGGAATTGATCCTAACACCTGCTCAATGCCACTGCAATCTTATACCACTATTATCCATTGCCATTGGTACCAAACCTTCTAATTGCTAACTTTAACCCCTAATCTCACATTATTTATATTAATCTTGGTTTTGCCTTGCCCATTCATTGCCTATGAGCAATGAGTAGAGCAAAATTGAGACTAATATTATAGATTGATGAAATCTATGTGCAAGGATAAAGTATAATTTTTGATATACTAATTAGATATCTTTCTTGTCAAACCATTTATTGTGCCATGATTAATAAGTCCTAACCATAAGAGTTGTTATTAAATCTTTTTGTCACACCATGTTTCTTCAAAGGCTTTTGCATTGTAATTGATTTGCATGGTTTACAAGCAAATAATTCAAAGCAATGATAAAATTATGTTGAAATCTTTTTTATTTTAGATATAATTTTTTACTAATTAGATTCAATTCCATGTGATTTGAACCAATAAATTGTCTACCTAGTTTTGCAACTTAACACATTATTTTTGCTCCTACGTTCCACATAAAAGATAAAGGATCAAATTGTAATTCCAATATAAAACAATAAAACATTTTCAAAGCTTTGGTATTGTTTCCAAGCCTGAACAAGACATGCAAAACTTTCCACAAATAAACCCACAGTTTTCTACAAGGTGGATGAAAGGCATTCCGATCCTAATGTATAACACAAGATCGCTTACCCACCTAATCAAGATCCACATTTGTAGCCTGTAAAAGTACCACATGGGAGCCTGGAACTGGTATATTTGACCAATTCTGGAGCTGAAACAATTGCAAATTAGTAAGCATTAAAATGTGTAAATTCAACAATACGTGTGCGCAGCGTATCATGGTAGTTAGCAGTGATTTTCACGTTCTGTAGCTTTTGCTATCTTGTCTTGTTGATTGTCAGACCTCAAATGGACACTTGCCTACTGCATGAGCACTAATGTGCTTGCACATGAGCTCCATGACTGACGACAAAAGAGTTGATTCTTTCCCCTAGTCTGTCATCCACTGTTCAATGATAAATAAGATTCTGCCTCTCCCTTGGAGCACCATTGAAATCTGTAACGGAACTGGAGCCATGGCTGACGCAAGTGCAGCCTGTAATTGTTGTGAACCTGTTGTTATCGAGTTTTAGTTAAACAATCTCGAGAGGTGTGTCTGCAATCCTAATTACAGCTGTTGCGGACTTCTGTTCTCTATACTTCTCCACAGAATACAAGCAGCCATGCTAGTCACAAAAGGGCCTGTGAGCTTGATCATGAGGTGTGTGCTCAGGAGAGGAACCACTGGATGGGACAAAATGATCAACCCAAGAGAGATTGAACATGCGGTTTTGCTGCTCTAAAGATCCTACCAACCAATACATTTGGACCTACCATCATTTAGTTTGTTGTATACTAACCACCTAGTCACCGACATCTTTTAAGATATTTTTTCGTGCATTACAATTTCCATATTTTAATGTTTTCTACATTCGGCGTCCCCTTGGATAAAAGTTTCTTTCTGTAGTTCGCTGTCGAAAGTTTGGGTACTATTGAAAAGCACGGCCAATGATTCGCCTGGGTGGGGACTTGTTTGCAAATCTTCCAGCTGGAAGAATTGAAAGCTTTCCAATGTTGCCAGACGTCGAACTGCTGGGAGCCACATTCCACCCATGTTGTAGACTCCACGGTCGGGTACTGAAGCAGGGATGTGGGCCCTTTCAATGATTTTTCATGAAACACGCGTGTGATGACATTCAACAACATAGTCCTCACAGGCTTCTAACAAAAGCTGATTTGTGTGCAATGAGGAGTAGCACTAAGATGCCCCTGTGAAAGAACCTGGATTCTATGTACACAGCCTACAGCTCAACCAAAATGGTTCGCCACACAGTGCCAAACACACAACACAGTTGAATCACCCGCAACTTATCAGGAACAGAAGCCTGAATCTAACTTACGAATTGCATCATCAGTGTATTTCTATTCACTCTGTGCACCGAACTTTGGTACATCTCCCACACCCACATCAGCTACTGTCCCCAGTGCTCAAATGGCAAGTGAGGTGAGGATCAAGAATGGGCCCTCCAATAAATTATACCCTGATTGTCAAGGTAGTAAAATAAGACTAAATCAAAATAAATAAGTGCTCATTGCAAATTGGCGAAGTCTCCAGGGTATGGTGCTTTCATAAATCAACAGGGATGCAGAGTCCGTCATAGCTAAATTCCACAGGGATTCCCTCTCTGCAAACACATACCATCACATCATCAGTCGAATATCGTGTACACTACGCTCAAGAAAGATCTTAATATGCTAGCTCACATTAGGCTACACGCACGTAATGTCCCAATGCTTGAGAAGATAACACACTCTGAGACAAGCGTGTTAACTAACAGGATGTCCAATGTTGTAATTGGGGGCCGGTTTGGAATGAACATCAGGCAGGTAAACTTGTAAGACAAATGAAGGAAAAGGGTACGAAGAGCACCTTGCTGACCACTCAGCTAGTATTTTGCTATCAAGGTGGTGTTCGAACTCGTGCGTCATTCCTATCAAAAAAGCACGTTTAGGCTGCAGCTTCTTGATTACCTTCAAACTCTGCACAGAAACACCGAGACATACCATGGACATGAGTGCCTCTAAAGCAAGAGTCCTCACTGCTCCAGTGTAGAAAATATGATCACAAAAGAAACAAATTGAATAACAGGTGCAAGAAACTAAAAATCTCTCAAGTCACAATTAAGAAGCTAAAACTCATAGGTCCACATTAATTGGGAAATTATCACCTCTGGGAAGGTCATGTGAGTATTGTGAGGTGTTTCCTGAAATAACAACGTACACAAAAATAATCAGAAAGACTTCAAAGAAGTTCTCGGATGTTGCAAAGCCAGAACAGTGTAGTCCTAGTAACAAATTCTAACTTTGTTGCACACAGTGAACAGAAAATGGAAAGATTTTCCAGAACCTTATAAAGTGAATCCAAAAAGAGAAAATCTACTTGACCCGCTCCATATTTGGCTATAGCTGCCATATGAGATATTCCCCCCGGTAACCCTACACCATTAGTATCCACGAAAAGCAAGTCCACTTGGCCACCTAGTTCTTTTGATATTACTGTATCAATGCCCTCATCAAAGGGAGGGGCATGCATTTGTCAGCACCAAGACGAGCAGTGATCAGGACAACAGAAAGGAAACTAGATTCAACAGGTAAAATGGGGACATCAAAGCAAGTGGATAATACCATGTTCAGTTCTGGTAGGAATCCGAGATACATCAGATATGTAAGCAACTCTAGTTTTTTCCCCAAATAAAAAACCAAGACATATGTAATCCTCTCCATGATAAACCTGCATGACCAGTTACACTGTATTACTGGCACTACCATATATTCATCACAGCTGGTTGCCATTCCCTTGCCAACAATCCCTGAAAGGATCAATTTTTTATCCCAAGGTTATCAAGCCTTCACCTGCTTTTATGCAATTCTGATCAAACTAAGCAAAACTAAGTGCACTGCACACTGAACTGTACAAGTTTATTCAAAGTATTCTAGATGTAATATAAACATGTGTACTGATATTACACAATGTCCAAGTTGCCAGAGGTATGAATGTATTCAGTATGTCGGCATCAAGCATTTACATCGTATGAAGACAGGACAAAAATAGTGGCATGAAAAATTTAGCAAGGAAGAAAGGAGAACTCCGGAATAGTACGTACAGGTAATGGAGTGAAGGTGAGACCACCAGCTTGAAATCGAGTATCGATGGATGGTTCTATTACACGCCAATCAAATTGAGCCACTCGCCTCAGCTCTTCACCCTCTTTCCTCTTCTTTGAGGCTAAATATGGAAATTTAAGTGCCACACTGTACCAAATATCTGCGTGTTACTACGAATATTCGTACCTGACTTAATTGCAAGCAACACGAAGGATAATTCCTCAATCATGCCGCATGGACATTACTAGTGACAAGTGACCTAAGGACCACTGAAAAAAGCCGGTGATTGATTCACTTTTTATAAATAAAAGAAATCAAAACTAAAACAAATGATAAGTAATTACGTGATTTCAGATTTTATGCAATTTATGAGTAGAGAGAGAGCGAGAGAAGAGGAGAGAGCGAGAGATTCCTAACACCCCGCTGCTGTGAATAGACTATCAAGTCGCTCAAGTTGCATTGTAGAGAGGCTACACATTAAATTGCAGATTAACGCGGTAACACACTTGTGCTCAATCAAGTGAGATGATATCGAATTCTTAGAGCTTCTTCACAGTTTGAAGAGAAGTGGTTGTAAGTAGAGCAAACCTGTCCATTGTATGCTGGGTAACAAATACTGGCATGGGCGGAATATCGTTCTTTACATTGACAGGTTGCACACCTCGAACATTATCCAAACCCAACATCGCATCCGCATGTTCATGCGTCAAAATAAGCTGCACTCATATAACACCGGCGTAATGAGAACTATCGAAGCCAATCAAAGATATGTTTGCACGTTTACATAGGTGGCAGTAATTTAACAAAGAAGAAATGATTGGGGAAAAAGAGGGTACTTCTTATACACTCACAGCATCAAGTCTTGGAATCTTGTAAGGGATAAACCAACGCAACACTTGCTCCTTGAAATCTTTTCCAGCATCAATTTGAATGTAGCATCGTTGCCCATCATTATGCAAATAGCTGATTAACAGCGATGGATTGCACCTTGTCATCCAGAAGCACCAATGCACCTTTTAATCGACTTAAATTGTAGTCAAACTCATACATAGGGTATTCAGCTATCTTAAACCTAAATCTAAAACAGAATACTTAAACCTAAATCTAACACAGAAGCTTCAGAGTACTTCCACAACTAGAAGGCAAACCCTCATTTAAGGGGCATCCACGTTCCTTGGTTTCAAGTTTCCAATAGTTCCTTTGACAAAATAAACCTACAACTCATAATATGCGACACACTTGAACACTAGCGGAGCATAAAGTTCAAATTTGAATCAAATCAGCAAGCCACATGTTCTTACCTATAGTTGGGATTCAATTCATGGGGCCCCTCCATAGCCATGCGGCAGACGTTGCAGGGAGGATCTGTGGGATTTATTATGCAGAGAGGGCTCGGTATGCCAGTCGACGACCCTGAACCTAGGACTATCAGCTCTGACCTACCCACTCTTGCCATTCCGTCGGGTTGAGTAACCTCCATGGCCGAATTATTGAGCTCCACGCGAAAAGAAGAAGCTGTGGAGACTGTCGTTAAGCCAACAGCGCTTAACACACCGGTGTCTAGGGACCCTGAACCCAAGATTACCAAGTTCCCACCATTATATTAGTGGCATGACAAGAAGTTTCTGTGGAACGTAATAAGAAATGAGGGCTCAGTACATGGGCAGACGATTCGGGATCCAAGCCAATCGACTCAGACCTACCAGCGTTCGTCATTTCCTTCGAAGGTATTACACGCAAGTTATCCATGTGAATACACAGCCTCCCAACCTGCAATAGAATAACCTTTTAGAGCCAGGGGTTAAAAAAATCAGCTCCTCACAATTAAAGATGGAGAAGAGGAACTTTAACGACATTCAAACAGAACAAATCATTCTGTAAGGATATGATTAAAGCTTGTACTAATTAAAACTACACCTAGACTAGTAATAAAATCACTTTCGGAACCGTAATACGAAAACTTAAAGTCCAGAAAAGACAGAACTTGATGAATACAAACCGCGTCCCAATTATCTCTCTACTGAGTTTGAAGCTGCATAATTAACAACGCAAAATGAATTTGTGTGTAGAATTAGTTTGCGCCAAGAACGAGTATTCTGAGAGGGTTATTCAATTCGACATCTGAATCCTTCATCAAGTTTCTAGGGCTCTAAGATAAAAGAGCATGCAGACAACCCTGATACATAGATCGTGAGATATCTTTACGTCGATCACACTGACAAGGTTTGACTTGTCCACGGTCTAAACCGACTCTCACGGCATTCATACATCACACAGTCGGTACACTTCCACCACAATATAATCGCCTATTTATTCAAATCCCACTCGTCATGAACCTTTTTTCCAATCTTACTCGTTATAAAGCTTTTATCCAATCCCACTCATAATGAATCTTTTTGTCGAGTCATGGAGTTTACATGCGTCAGCCAGGAAGCTCAGTACATGAACTGGGCGCCACACTCAGTTTTCAAGCGTCAACGTGACACATAACCTAAAATAGAAGATCCAGAAATGAAACTTCAGTTATTCTTTAGTAAATCCAAAAACTGCGTCTACTCATGATAATTCAAGGATTTGTGATTACAAAAAATAATAGAGTAATTATTTTTTTGGAAGATTACAGAGCACCACATTGCTCAACGCAAGCCATCCGTGTCCCATGGAAGAACTGCAGAATCAAGGAGGAATTGGGGGATAAATGTGAAGCGCTCCCAGCTGCTGCTCCTTCTGGAGTTCAGGTTAGGCGCTCCCAGCTGCTGCTCCTTCTGGAGTTCAGGTTAGGCACTCCACAGCTATGAAAAGGGTTACACACATTATTTAGATGTGTTTAAGGAAAAGAAGATGGCAGATGCAGGATACACCAATATGCAATCCAAGTGGAGATCAAATTTGGTGATCGCATGCTCTTCACAACCGAACCAGGCATTTATCAATTAATCGGTAGAAAAGAGTTTTGATGCGGACACATTGGAGACTGCCGTTACTTTTCCGAAACCTATTCAGCAACATGTCCACTTTCGCATTGAAGTCCTCAAATCCTAACGTATGGAAGTCACGAACCAATTTTACACTTAAACGAAATTTCGTATTTTCTTCCACTAACTCCACTACATTAGACACTCTGCTTGTGAGTATCACAAGAGCTCCTCTCTCATCAGTCTTCGAACTCATCCCCTGTTATTCCTGTCAATCCCTCTACTCCAAGTTAGAAGATCTGAACGAAAAATATTTCCCCTAAATATTTTCCCACATTGTTCCGTAGGTTAGGTTTGTTCTAAAAAGACCGCAAAAGAAGGCCATGTCCAACTAACCAGGGCAAATGGAGAATGCGAAGTTCATACTCCAAAGAGTGCCGGATTCGCGATTCTGGTGATGAGGTCAAACGGTATCGTCATACAGCTGATGAAACTGTACAGGTTCAAGCTCCGAATCCTGATTACTCTGTGGACAGCAGATATCAGATATCAGACAACTACTGTATAAAACTGCCCCTTGAAGCAACACGCCATTTTCTCACAGCCTGACAAGTTCATGACCTGTCATTCCAATCCTTCTGGTTCTGTGATTCTTTCCGCAAAGCCACGAGTCTGTTGGCACCGAGGTCATCGTGTAATCCATCTCTTTACAAACACTGTCCTCCATGGCTGGTCTGAAACCTACAGGAACACAACATGACGAAGAAGAAGACCTTTTTCACACCGCTGCTTCACTTCCAGAACAAAAACTGGTGTGATTTCACCTCTTCTAATGGCTTGAATAGAGATTAATCAAACTAAGGCAGATGTGATGCCCACCCACTGATGGGGTCTATATAACTAGCTCACTATGGTTCAAAAATCTTATTAAATTCTCCTATTTTGTGAAGAAAAGTCCTTTTTAAAAGTTTTGGCATTTGGTTATAATATAAAGTGAGTAGAGATTATGAAATGCATCAAATCATTCTTAAATAATTTTGGATTTTATATTGACTAGATAGCAATTTGGTTAATAAAACTATTCAAATTAGTAATATACTTCACTTATAAAGAGAATAAAACTTAATGCTTAGTAGATCTAAAAGTCCAAGTTCCGATGCTTTAGATATAAGAAAGTCCAAAATCTAGTGGATTAGAATCTTCTCTCTAAACTTAGTTTTAATTTAGAGATGGTTTGTTAATTATTGTAAACCAATACTAGGTGATACATTTTTTTTTTTATTGGATATGAATCTGCAAATATCAATTCAAAAACAATCCTCATGTCAAAGTTAACAAGTTGTAGATAAAATTCACATTAGAAGGAACTTTGTATTAATTACTAGTGTCAAGGACATATTTGTTAGAACCTTCTAAAATATTCTAGAAGGTTCCTAGAACTCTGTAGAACCTTCCAGAGCCTTCTAACATCTTCCTAGTTGGTAGAAGTTGCTTGAGAAGCTTCTTAGTTAGTAGAAGTTGCTTGAGAAGCTCCCTAGTTGGTGGAAACTACTTGAGAAGCTTCTTAGTTGGTGGAAGTTGCTTGAGAAGCTCCCTAATTGGTGGAAGCTGCTTGAGAAGCTTCCTAGGTAGGAATATATATTGGAGTCGAGGCTGAAAAGTTCTTTAGTCTCGACAATACATCTCTTGGAGCTCTAGCTCACTTCTCTGGTGTTGTTTTTGTACTCATCTAATATAATCTAGCTCTTATTAGTTTTTCTTGAACTCTTTGTTTGGATTTCTTATTTGTGTTCTACATCCGTGACAGTTTGACAAGACTACTCTCATCTTAGATATCAAAGCTAGTTCTTTCTTGTTGGAGTGTAGATTATTCCTCTTCTTGAAGGTACACTAGTGTTATGAGATTGCGGATTACCCTCTTCTAAACTGATATCTTTTTTTATTATAATATTGGAGTCTTATTCTTCTTAGAGAGAGTGGATTATCCCTCTTCTTGAAGGTTTTAAGGCGTTTTAGAGGTTGCAGAGTATCCTCTTTTAAACCAATATTTCTTCCTTGTAGAAACAATTACTTCTTTTCTCTTAGAATGGTTGGAGGTCAAGACATTAATATGAGTGAAAGTTTGGAGTCCAAGATAGATGCCATTATGAATGCTCTTGCTACGTTATCACAGAGAACTACGGTGATGGAAGGAGTCTTTGCAAGACTTCATAATGATAGAGCATCCAGAATAGCATAATCTGGGCTTCATCAACCTCAAGCTTTTGTACCAAAAGAAACAACTTTATTTGTGGTTTGACGAGAATCATTGCTTCTACAATGAAAGAAGCCTCGAATTAGCCTTCCAGACAAGTTTGATATAACGCGACTATTAGATGAAAGAGTGTGGAAATAATATATTATAGAAGATCTTAGTTCAAAATATTGTAGCAAATTATCTTAGAAAAATAGATAATAGTAAAAAAGAAATAAAACTAATGAATGTTAATACTGCCTTTTTTACAAATGAGCTTCTATTTACTTTGTAGGGCCATAAATAAGGCAAAACAAAGTAGATTGGAAAATAAAATAATATGGGCATATATAGGAGGAAGTTAAGAAGAGGTTCCAGAAAAATTTATTACAAAAATCTCAAAATAGATACCCGGAAAGGACCGATTATGGGTTAGGATTGAAATAAAACCCCAAGGCACAAAACCGCACGCCTATGGCGGATCCGGGGTCTTTTTCAGATCAAAGATTAGAGTTAAGGAGAAGACTTGAAGGATTTTATATAAGAGTTGGTTTTGAGTGATTTGGAGAAAAAATGACTTTGTAATAGCTTTGTAAAGTCAGGGTTGTTTTTGGCAACTTGGGATTTTGTGAAATAAAATAGGATTGATGTTTTAGACAATTTCAAAAGTTTTGTAGCAAATCAATAGTTGAAAATTTATAAGTTTTTGGATATTGTTGTTATTAATGTGTGTTGTAAATTTGAGCTGAATCTAATGGTTTAGTTGTATGTAATTGAGATTTAAGTGGGTCAAGGTCTCGGAAATTAGGTTTTGAAGGTCACTTAGAGTTTTTGAGATCTTGAGCAATTTGCCAATTAGATTGGAATAATTTTTATTTGTGTGGATAATAGACTTGTTTTGCTATACACATGAGTGATTTGAGACTGATTGAACAATGAAAAAGGAAGAAATCAGCATTGGAAGATCAGCATCAAGGTTGGAGAAAGAGGCCGACCAACACCTGAGAAGTTTTTGGGATTTTTCTTCCATTTGGTAAGTTTGATTTCCTTCAAATTTGTTGTGCTTGTTGTTGACTAAGAGGTTAAAAGGTATATAGAGTTTTAAGTAAGATCAACAATCTTATCAGCAGATATTGAGATTCTAATTTTTCCTAGGGTTGATTTGAATTGGTTAGAATTTGGTTTAAGATTTGATTAGGATTTGGTTTAGGATTTAGGATTTGCTTAGGATAGGATTTAGGATTTGCTTAGGGTTTGGTTTAAGATTTAGGGTTTAGGATTTGACTTAGGATTTGACCAGGGTTTGATTTAGGATTTGACTTAGGATTTGACCAGGGTTTGATCAAGGTTTGACCAAGGTTTGACTTAGGATTTGATTTAGGTTTTGACCAGAGATTGATTTAGGATTTTATTTAGGATTAGACTAGGATTTGACCAAGGTTTGACTTAGGGTTTGAACAAGGTTTGACTTAGGATTTGACTTAGGTTTTCACTAGGATTTGACTAGGATTTGGCCAAGATTTGACTTAGGGTTTGACTTAGGTTTTGACCAAGGTTTGACTTAGGATTTGATTTAGGTTTTGACTAGGGTTTGACCTAAGATTTGAATAAGATATGACTTAGGATTTTGAGATTCTATTTTTAATATTTTCTAAATTTAATATTTTATATATTATTTTCTATTATGATTAATATATGATTCATTTACTCTTCTTTTGTAATTACTTAAAGATTGGATCAAAGTTTGATTAGTATTATTAAGATTTAATAGAAGTTGTTTAGGATTCTATTAGAGTTGTTAGGATCTTGTTGTTGTGTATTTCCTTTTAGTCTTCCACAGTGAGGTGCCCGGAGCATTATCGAGCAAAATTGCACGTATTACGACAACACTCCAAGTTTCAAGATTTTGTCAATCAAATCAAGTTAATAACAGCTCTACAATCCGAACGTTATCCGGCGGAAGAATCACGCATTGGATTGGTTGAAACTTTGCTTTCAGGATAAGCTCTATCGTGGTTTGCTCCTCTATTTGAAAAAAGATCACCAATTTTGATTAATTTTGAGACTTTTTTGGATGCATTTGCGGAAGCATTTGGCAAGCATGACAAGGCTCGGTGGGCTACAACAAAAATTTGATCGCTACGACAAGGGACTCGCTCTGCATCAGTTTATATATCGGATTTCAGGCAATTAGCATGCAACATCAACTAGGATGAAGAAGCATTGATGAGTCACTTCTATTGGGGTCTAAGGGACAACATGAAGGATTTGTTGTTATCTCTTCCTAATCCACGAACGCTCAACGAAGCCATTATCCAAGCTCTGAAGTGCGATAATTGCCTATTTCAACGTCGCCAAGACTAATGCTCCAGATAATATACAAGTCATCATGACGCAACTATATCGGCAAGTAGCCTAAATTCACAATCGGAGACAGAAGACATGCAGATTGATGCGGTATATGTCAAATCCCTTATTCCAGAAAAAAACAAGCAGCGTATGGAGAAAGGTTTGTATTTTTATTGCAGAGGAGAAGGCCATAGAGCTGGAAGTTGTCGTAAGAAGCAAAATAGATGCAACATCAAGAATAGAAGTGGGCTTGTTCAAGAAAATAAGGATGCCCAGCCACAATAGGAACCGTGCAGTTGGACAAATCAAAACAAGGTTCCTCTCTTTTTACTCAACCTATCTGTTGTTTTACAATTCCTTTATCTTTTGGTCCTAAAAAACTAAAAACCTTCGCCTTATTAAATTTAGGAGCATCTGCTTGTTTCTTAGACCAAGAATTTGCTGAGCGTCACAAAATTCTCCTAGTATAGAAATACAAACCTGTTCACGTAAAAGTAATAGATGGACGATCTTTATTATCTAGTAGTGTCACCCACGAATCAGAACCTATAGAGGTGACGTTTAAAGACTATAATAATTATATTATCTTTAATATTATTAGCACCTCATCAAATCTTGTTATTCTTCGTCTTTCTTTCTTGGAAAAGTATAATCCATCCATAGATTGGAGGTTGCAAAGGATAACATTTCCCATAGAACAACCTAAGGACAAGCTTGAAAGAAGACCCCAAACCAAAAAATCCTTGTTCATTGGAGCAAGAACGTTTGTAAGATCGTGCAAGGAAGGCATACTATTGGTCATTTATGCGACTTCAATTAGTGGAGAGCAGATTTCAACAACAGGTATACCGGAACAATATAAGGATTTTCAAGACGTGTTTCAAAAAAAGAATGCTGACATGCTACCAGAACATCGACCATACGATTGTGCCGTAGAATTACAAGAAGGAGCACAATCATCTTTTGGCCCAATCTAAAACCTATCACAGATAGAGTTGGCCGAATTGCGGAAATATATTCATGAGAATCTAGCCAAAAACTTCATTTGTCATTCAAAGTTGCTAGTTGGAGCATCAATCTTATTTGTGAAGAAGAAAGATGGCTCACTACGGATGTGTATGGACTATTGAGGTCTCAAGAAGGTGACAAAGAAGAATCACTATCTATTATCTTTAATCTCTAATCTTCTGGAACAACTTGGATGTGCAAAGATCTTTGCAAAAATTGATCTAAGGGGAGCTTATAACTTTGTAAGAATCAAAGAAAGAAACAAATAGAAGACAGCTTTTCGTACAAGGTATGGTCATTTTGAGTATAATGTCATGTCATTTGGTCTTACCAATATTCCGGCGGTCTTTCAACACATGATGAATGATATTTTTTGAGAATATTTAGACGATTTTGTTGTGATCTATCTGGATGATATCTTGATATTTTCCAAGAACAAAGAAGAGGATAAGAAATACATTCATTTGGTACTCAAAAAACTATACGAGTGAGGACTCTATGCCAAGTTAGAGAAGTGTTTATTTCATCAAACTGAGATGGAATTTTTAGGGTTCGTTGCGACTACGGAAGGCTTGAAGATGGATCCCAAGAAGGTGGAAGCAATTGTGTCCTAGGAAGTTTCAAAGACGGTTAGAGATGTACAATATTTTCTCGGCTTTGCTAACTTCTATCGGATCTTCATCAAGAATTATTTTCAAGTTATTGCTCTATTCATTCGATAAACATGTAAAGATAAGCTCGAATGGGGACCTCTAGCGGAAAAAGCATTTCAAAATCTTAAAATGGCATTTAGTACGGCTCCAATCTTGATACATCCAAACTTTACAAAGGCCTTCTATTTGGAAATCAATGCTTTGGATTTTGCTTTAGGAGTCATACTTTTGCAGATGGGCATCGACAATAAGCTTCATCTAGTTGTATTCTATTCACGAAAGTTTTCTGCGGTTGAGATCAACTATGAGATTCATGATAAAGAACTCCTTGCTATAGTAGATTCTTTCCAAGAATGGCGTCATTTCTTCAAAAGAGCTGCACATTTGGTAACTGTATACACAGATCACAAAAATTTGGAGTACTTCATGTCGACTTGGGTTCTAAACCATTGTCAAATTCGATGGAATATGTCGCTATCTAGGTTTGACTTCGTTATTATGGCCTAGAAAGCAGCAAGGATTATCCGATGCCTTATCAAGAAGATCATATCTTGTGCCGAAGGTTGGAGAAGCAGCTTTTGATCAACAGTGTACGACATTGTTAAAGCTAAAGCAATTCAAGATTTGTGCTGTTGTTGTGCCAATTGATGCCGACTTCCTCAACCGGATACGTGCTGCAACTATTGAAGATTCAATAGTCCTTGGTATCAAGCAGCATATCAATGATGACAAGTTTAAGATTGAACAAGATCTCTTATACTTTGAGGAGCGATTGTATATCCCAAAAGGGCCAGCACGACTTCGAGTCCTTCAATCTTATCATGACTTTCCAGCTGCGGGACATTTTAGATTCAATAAGACTCTTGAATTCATTTTTTGAGATTTTTGGTGGCTCCAAATGTGGAAGGATGTGAAATATTTTGTCCTCTCTTGTGACATTTGTTCAAGATTTAAGAACCCTTGGCATCGCCCTTATGGACTTCTACAGCCATTGCCTATTCCGCGTCATCTATGGTCTTCAATTTCCATGGACTTTATTACAGATCTGTCGCCATCGAATTCATTTGACAGCATCTTTGTTATGGTGGATCGACTAACAAAGATGGCATATTTTATCCCTTACAAGAAGACATCGTCAAGCAAAGACACAGTAAGACTCTTCCTTGATAATGTGTATCGATATCATGGTCTGCAAGATGATATCGTATTGGATCGAGGAATCCAATTTGTATCAAAGTTTTGGAGATCTTTTTTTAAGATATTGAAGGTAGACATCAAGCTTTCGTCGGCATTCCATCTTCAAATTGATGGCCAAATGGAACGGATGAATCAAGTTTTGGAATAGTATTTACTATGCAGCATCAACTATCAGCAAGATGATTGGATTGTATATCTATCGCTAGCCGAGTTTGTGTATAACAACACTCTTCATGGATCAACTCAAAAAACACCATTCTTTTCCAACTATGGGTACCATCCGAAGCTTGATCTATTGAGTTCGTCAGCAAATAACAATCCAGCAGCTAAAGGATTGGTGCAGCAGCTATCGGAACTTCAAACCACTTTGAAGCTTCAATTACAAATTGCCCAAGAATCTTACAAAGCATCCATAGATAAATTTTAGAATCAGGCACCTAATTTCAAGATTGGAGATAAAATATGGCTACTTCGACTGAATATCAAGACCAAGCGGCCATGTGATAAGTTGGATTAGCAGAGATTGGGACCATTTGTTATCCAAAAGCAAATCAATCATGTGGCGTACTGCTTAGAGTTACCAGTTGCTATGAAGGTACACCTTGTCTTTCATATTTCTCTATTAGAGCCTTATCGGGAATCATCTTTTCTTGGAAGAGTGCAATGTCCGCCACCTAGTATAAAAATTGAAAACAATGAAAAATATGAGATAGAAAAGATACTAGATTCATGGCAAAGATGAAACAAATTAGAGTACTTTGTGCATTAGAGCGGCTACAATCTTAACGAACGAACATGGAAATCGGCCAAAAATCTTGCCAATGCTTCGCGAAAGGTACGAGAATTCCATCAACGATATCCTAATAAACCAAAAGCTGGCCATTAACAAAGCTTGAAGATAAAGCCTTCTCTGGAGAAATGAATAGAAAAAAGATCCATGTCTTATCAAAACATAACTTGTTGTATTTTGTAGTATCAAGATATCTAATATCAAGGTGTATTTAGATATGGCTAGTGAGAATGTAGATACTGTACTAGTGGTACCATCTCAACCGGGTAGCTCAGGGTGTCGACCTCAAGATGAAGAATTAAAAGAGCCAAGAAGACGTCGAAGAATATCAAGCAGCAGGTCACTCGTAATTGTCTTTGAAGTTGAACCAGCTTATGCAAGTAGTGGCAAAGCAATATTTTTAGGTCGTTTCCACAATAAAGATACAGAAATTCAAGCATAGTCTCAAGTGAAAGGTGTTGGTCATTATCGGTGGCTACAAGGATCCATGAATCATTTGCCTCGTGAACGACAGCTAGAATATATTGCAGAGATTATGTGACAAATTTTTGATTTTCTAAGTTTGTGAGTATACATCTAAAATGGTTTCTTGGAGACCTCGAAGCTAGATGAGCAGGTGATGTCAAGGACATATTTGTTAGAATCTTCCAAAGCCTTCTAACATCTTCCTAGTTGGTAGAAGTTGCTTGAGAAGCTTCCTAGTTGGTGGAAACTACTTGAGAAGCTTCCTAGTTGGTGGAAACTATTTGAGAAGCTTCCTAGTTGGTGAAAGTTGCTTGAGAAGCTTCCTAGTTGGTGAAAGTTGCTTGAGAAGCTCCCTAGTTGGTGGAAGCTGCTTGAGAAGCTTTCTAGGTAGGAGTATATATTAGAGCCGAGGTTGAAGAGTTCTTCAGTCTCGACAATATATCTCTAGGAGCTCTAGCTCACTTCTCTAGTGTTGTTCTTGTACTCATCTGATATAATCTAGCTCTTATTAATTTTTCTTGAATTCTTTGTTTGGATTTCTTATTCGTGTTTTACGTCCGTGACAACTAGTTTGAATTGGATTGCATATAATTCAACTTCAATAGAAGCTATAAGAATTATATTTAGATAAAAAAAACTAAAAATAAAATAAAATAATGAGTTAGAAAATAGCCTATATTCATAATTAATTTTTTTAAAAAATTCTATATTAATAACAAAAATAATAATATCTTTGGTCTTATATTAGATACTTGGCACTATTTGATTTTTTTTTTCTCTTTACATATGCATACATATAACCATCAATCTTTGTGGTTACTTATATTATTTCAATTAATTTAGGATGGTTAGCTGTCTTTCTATTAATAATTGATCTAATTTATTTTAATCCAAATTTTAAGAAATCTAATTCTTACTTGGATAGAATAATGCCAACTTATCTATTATTTCTTGAATCCTATTAGTCTAGTTCTTATGTAGGTTGGATATCTTTAATCTACTTTTAATTATTTGAATCCTATTGGTTCAAATTTCTTTGTTGGATCAGTTCTTCCAAATTGTCTTTGATTAATTGGATTAATTAATATTATCTCTATTTTATTTAAAATAATTTTAAAAATACTTCTATGTTATTAGTTCAAAGAAAAAATGTTAAATTTTAATGCCATATATTAGAAACTTGGATCTTGATAGAATTCAAGCCTAGTCTGGATTTGTATCTATTAAAATACAACCTCTTGAGGATGGAATTATATTTTCTTTTAGATAGTTAGAGAGGTCTTGTCAAGGACACAAACTAAAACAGATGTGTAAGTTAGTAAAAAATTATGTCAAAAGCAAATAATAAGATAGAAATGAAGAAGTATGTATATTCAAGAAGAAACTAGAATGGCTATTGCAAAAGACTAGAAAATACATAAGACTCTTGAACTAAATTAGAAGCAAAAAATGAGTTGACAAGAGTGAAGAAGGCTTCACTTTTGTCTCTATTTATACTATCTATCTAAGAGCTATGTGGCGATATTCTATAGGACCTCCTATACGTGTCTAATTTGCAAGACATGTGTCAAACTTGCAAGACAAGTTTTCCACATGTGCGCCACGTACTTGGCTTATTCCACAAGCTACCAATATGTGTAACACATGGCTAGCTTGTTCCACATGCTATCAATATGTGCAACATGTGGCTAGCTTGTTGACCAAGTTTCTAACCTATCAATCACCGATAGACATGTATAAAGGTGATTTTGCAACTATAAAGCTTTTAAGAAGCTTCTTTCTAAGATATTATCAAATTAACTTATTTTATCTATTTCTATTAATCTATATTAATTAGATAATTATTAGAATAAATCTTATGTCTGTGGCATTATTCTCCTTTCTAGAGACGAGTTCCACAAAGAGCAATGATTATATGTTGAGGAAGTCCAAGATACGTCGAATTATACTTGCCACGTACTCTGATCTTTGTTTTCTTTGAAGGTAGTTGATAGGTTCTTTCAGTTATTGATAGTGTCCCATATCAAGGCGAGATGACCACCCTATTATGTGATCATTATTAAGGCCTTCATAACTTCTTTCAAAGAAAACATTTGGAATACCATCAGGAATAGTTCTTACCTCTTAAAGTATCATTAAGCATTGGAAATCTCTTCCAAGGTCGTGATATCAAATATGTTGTATTTTGCCATCAATCCAAGGAAGAACATGTTGTTCTTGAGGGTCTTCATCTCTATTCCGTCATCTTGAAGATTGTAATAGTCGTAATGTCTCATCCAATAAATCAACAAATGATGGCTCTTAAGCTGAATTCGTTGGTTGTTGATCCTCCATTTCTTTGGTATGAATAAATCCAAGGAAATAAAAATAATGATACAAGGTAGGATGAAACCTCTATAGAACCTACTTTGCTTTATAATAAAGATTTTCTAGATTCTTTATCTTGATTTTGATGGATGTCGTTGATGAAATGCATTAACTTTTGTTGATGCATTTGTTGGATTCCTGGCTGGCTTCTATGTGTGTTCACTAATATCGTATCCACGCCAATGCTCAAGATATTCTAGTCAATTTTGGCATTGCCTTGAATCTAAAATCTCTTCAACCTCAAATTCTTCATTATTATCCACTTCTATAGAAAGCGGTGGAATTTATCTTCTTCCTTGTATATCCACTATCTTGTATGGCTCAAATAGTGACACGTGGAATACAAGATGAATCTTCATAGATTTTGATAGGCATAATCAATAAGCAATTGGATTGATTTGTTCACAAATTGAAAAAAGTCTAAGCTTACAATAATCCAGCTTGTCATAAGGATAAATAGTCTTGATATTATAACGAAGTAATCATACCTTATTGTCCATGTGGAATTAAGGTTGTTCCTTGCGATAGACATCTGCATTGATTTTTTGTCGTTCTTGAGCTTTCTTTAGTTGTGCCTTCATTGTTGCATATAGCTCTGACAAACAATTTGCCAAATCTTTCGCCGCAAGAATATCAGCTTTTGAAAAGTTAAAAGTATCAAGTTGTAGATGATAATTGTAATTTGCAAAGAATAGAGTTTATTGAGTAGACAAATGTATCAAATTATTATAAGCAAACTCTGCCAATGGCAAAAGAATTATCCAATCATCTTGATGGTAGTTGAATATATATTTCAAATGTCGCTCTAAAACTTGATTTACTCATTTTTATCCATCAGTTTGAGAGTAGAAAGCTAAGAATAATTTAAATCTACCTTCAATATTTTAAAAAGAGTCTTATAAAATCTTGATATAAAATTATGTTCATCTATCTGATATAATATCCCTTGGTAGTAAATGATAGTGATAGATATTATCAAAGAAGAGTTTAGCTATTTTTTCACATGTAATAGATTTTGTACATGGTACAAAACATGCCATCTTGATAAAATGATCATTTGATAAAATAATCACAAATATAGAGTCATATCAATTTGACTTTGGAAGATCTGTGATAAAATCCATAAAAACAAAAGATCAAAGTTGTTCTGGTATAGATAATGGTTGGAGAAGTCTGTAAGGCCGATGACAAGGAGTTTTTGATCTTGAACAAATGTCACACAACTGTACAAATTCTTTAACAGCCTTCAACATCTGAGGCCACTAAAAATCTTTTGATATTAGTACCAAAGTCTTATTAAATCTAAAATGTCATATTGCAAAGAGGTTATGACGAGCTTTTAGAGCACATTGTCGAGTAGAGAGAATTCGCCTTGAGAAAACACCGGGTTCCTAGTTGCTACTAGAACTAGCAGGGAATATGGGAGGAAGCCATGCAAGTATCTTCTATACTTATACAATATTTGTTCAAGCTTTCAAATTATACTTGTATTATACTTGTACAAGACTTGTATAAATATAAATTATAAATACTTGAATAATACTTGTATAAATACTTATATAAAATAATATATAATCCTTGGTATAATACTTATATAAATACTTATACAAATATTATATATAATACTTATAAAATACTTATATAAATACTTGATATAAATACAAGTATATATACTTATATAAAAGGTATAAGCAAAGTGTGTATGTATTCAAGTATACGTCAAAATACAACTGCATATGAGGAATATAAGTTATACAATAAGCTGAAACTAAATAAATCACTAAAAATTCATCCAAAGGTCAAATCAAGCGTGCTTATAGCCTATAGAAAGCCAATAATCTATTGTAAAATATATCAAAATTTCACAAATAGATGACTTACCGTTTAAAAGTTATGGCTAAAAGAAGTAGGCACTAAAATTTCCAAGCAAATGCAAAGGCAGCAAAGCTCCTCTTCACTTCAACCTTCATTGTGATCACTTCCTTTCTCCAAATTGGACATGCAATAACTTTTTAGAAAGCTCACTTCATCATCTAACTTTTTCTAAAATTTCACATACATGCCTCTCAAACTCCAGATTTTGTAGCTAGTTGATTCTACTCTTCAAACCCTAGTAACAATTTGCCCTCTTTGATATTTCACAGCTCATAAAACTTTCATCAAAGCTCCAAATGTTTTGATTTTTGTTTTTGTGGAAATCTTACACAAGCTACTATAAGCACCAAAATTATCAAAAAGATTGAAGAGACTGTCCAACTTAGGTGGTTGAACAAAGTCTCTGCCCTTCTTCATCGGATGGCAGCAAACCCTTTCCCACTCTCAAGCTCACAACTTTTGCTTTCCAACTCCAAATGCTACAAGAAATATCTTGATAGAAATCTAGCACAATTTTCCACACTTTCTGTAAATTTCACTAAGAAAGAGTCGAAATCAAACTTGCAGTGGCAGCTCGAAGTTTCTGCCCCTCTTCATCAGATGGCAGCAAACCCTACTCTACTAAAACAAGCATAATTGTTTTCTCACAACTGCAAAATAAGCAAGTAAGTAGGTTCTAGAATCCTCACAACTTGAAGAACACATCCACTAATTTTCATTACAAACGCTTCTATCTCCTTGGAGCTATCTTTCTCCAAAGTTCACCACTCAAAAATTGCCCAAATCCTAGGTCTAGCTAGAGGAGTATATCTCCCTTTCTTTCCATATTAGACTATGACATGCCCACATGGGTAGCCAAATCCTATTGGTCAGGCCCTATTCACACCATGCTCTTTTTTTTTTTTACCCCTCATAAGGTCCATTCTACCTCAAAAGTCAACAAGAAAGATAAAACAATCGTTACTTTTCTTCTAATTATAAAAGAGTCTATTCTAGGATATAAATAAGATAGGAACAAAACAAATAGGCATCTTAATTCACTAACTAACTGGCTATAATATATCCTCTCCTTATAATATCTTCTAAAATAATCTCTAGCACTCACACATGTATTAACAATAGGTACAAGATATTTAATATTTTTATATACTGCACATAAATGCAATATGACAACATAGTTGTATTGCGCCTTCTGGATTATATAAGCATCTTTTGAAATAGAATAAATTGTTCTTGAATTCAAACTTGGAAGTATCATGAGATTTACATGAATTATTCTTAATCTCATGGACAATAGAATTTGAAGACATACTGGACTGCATTTGCTTGACAAAAGTGGAATCAACAATTAATGTTGATTTTATTGCTCAAAGATGAAATTACTTCGGCTTCAAGAGGATCATTTTTTGTTGATTAGAAGCTGAATCTCCTTCTTTTGGTATAAGATAAGAATGTTTAGAAAGGGCATCGCATAAATTTTGTTATTTTTTTAGACGATAGGTGATAATAAACTTGAATTTGACAAAGACATATTCCAACAAGCATGACAATAATTCAATGCATGCGCTGTTGTGATGTAACGCAACTACTAGGTGAAAGAGTGTGGAAATAGTATATTATAGAAGATCTTAGTTCAAATTATTGTAGCAAATTATCTTAGAAAAAATAGATAATAGTAAAAAGGGAGTAAAACTAATGGGTTTTTATGTTGCTCTTTTTACAAATAAACTTCTATTTATTTTGTAGGGCCATAAGTAAGGCAAAACAAAGTAGATTGGGAAATAAAATGATATAGGCATATATAAGAGAGAGTTAAGAAGAGGTTTCAGAAAAACTTATCACAAAAATCTTGAAATAGATACCCGAAAAGCACCGGTTATGAGCTGGGGTTAAAATTAGAGCCCGAGGCTCAAAACCATTTGCCTACGGCGGATCCGGGGGCTTTTTCAGATCAAAGATTGGAATTAGAGAGTAGACTTGAAGGATTTTGTATAGGAGTTGGTTTTGAGTGATTTGGAGAAAAAATGACTTTGTAATAGCTTTGCAAAGTCAGGGTTGTTTTTGGCAACTTGGAATTTTGTGAAATAAAATAGGGTTGATGTTTTAGGCAATTTCAAAAGTTTTGTAGCAGATCTATAATTGGAAATTTGTAGGTTTTTGGATGTTATTGTTGTTAATGTGTGCTGTAAATTTGAGGTGAATCTAATAGTCAAGTTGTACGTAATTGAGGTTTAAGTGGGTCAAGATCTCAAAAATTAGGTTTTGAGGGTCAGTTAGTGTTTTTGAGATCTTGAGCAATTTGTCAATTAGATTGGAATAATTTTTATTTATGTGGATAATAGACTTGTTTTACTATACACATGAATGATTTGAGACTGATTGAACGATAAAAAAGGGAGAAATCAGCATTGGAAGATCAGCATCAAGATTGGAGAAAGAGGCCGACCAACACCCGAAAAGTTTTTGGGGTTTTTCTTCCATTTGGTAAGTTTGATTTCCTTCAAATTTGTTATGCTTGTTGTTGACTAAGAGATTGAAAGGTATACAAAGTTTGAAGTAAGATCAATAGTCTAATCAGCAGATATTGAGGTTCTAATTTTTCCTAGGGTTGATTTGAATTGGTTAGAATTTGGTTTAAGATTTGATTAGGGTTTGATTTAGGATTTAGAATTTGCTTAGGATTTGGTTTAGGGTTTAGGATTTGCTTAGGATTTGATTTAGGATTTAGGATTTGATTTAGCATTTAAGATTTAGGATTTAGGAATTGACTTAAGATTTGACTAGGGTTTGGCCAGGGTTTGACTTAAGATTTGATTTAGGATGTGATTTAGATTTTGAGCAAGGATTGACTTAGGGTTTGACTTAGGATTTGACTAGGGTTTGATCAAGGTTTTGACCAAGGATTGACTTAAGATTTGACTTAGGATTAGACTAGGGTTTGACCAAGATTTGACTCAGGGTTTGAGCAGGGTTTGACTTAGGATTTGACTTAGGTTTTCACTAGGATTTGACTAGGATTTGGCCAAGATTTGACTTAAGGTTTGACTTAGGTTTTGACGAGGGTTTGATTTAGGGTTTGATTTAGATTTTTGACTAGGATTTGACCTAAGGTTTGAATAAGATATGATTTAGGATTTTAAGATTCTATTTTCAATATTTTTTAAATTTAGAATTTTATATATTATTTTTTATTATGATTAATGTATGATTCATTTACTTTTCTTTTGTAATTGCTTAAAGATTGGATCAAAGTTTGATTAGTATTGTTAAGATTTAATAGAAGTTATTTAGGATTCGATTAGAGTTGTTAGGATCTTATTGTTGTGTATTTTCTTTTAGTCTTCCACAGCCAGGTGTCCGGAGCATTCTCGAGCAAAATTGCATGTATTACGATATAATTTGGTGAACCCGACGTGAAAAGCTTGAGGTAGAAGATTATTGGAATTTTTTTTGATTTATTTGACTTATGGAGAAGGAAGGCAAGAGAGTTGAAGGAGGAATTATGGATGGTGCATCAATTGGAGCTTCTAGTGGAGTTGCAAGTGGAGGTAGCAAATGAGGACAAGGTACGTATTTTGATGCTAACTCTGCAAGCATGTTTGAAGCACTTGCTTTATTCATGTAACAACAACAGGTGAAAGATCGCAAGGAAGGTATGGCAAATAAGGCATTACAGGCAGTTGTGGACAAGATTGACCAATTTGAAGGGAAGAATATTACAAAATATTTAAGATGTTATGTTAAAAAAATGGAATTGAAGCATGTTTTTGAGAAGGAGATGGTTCAATTATTTGAACTGGCTACTATACCGAAGATAAGAAGTCATGTGAAATCCATTATAGGACAATCTGGAGATTCATGGGAAAGGTTTTTCAAGCATTAAAGGATGAATATTTTTTTGAAGACAGTGATCGGATTACAAAAAAGACATTTTTTGAATGGATTGAAAGGCCTAAGAAGAATCTTCAAGCGACAAAATTATTGAGGGAGTTTGAAAGGCAATATTCCCATCTATCAAAGAAAGAGAAGCTATTACTAGATGCAAGCAAAGTAGAGCTTTTTCTTCAAGCGGCTGATAGAGAGCTACAGGAGAAGTTGGAAATACTACTTGAAGATAAAGAAGAAGAAGAAGGACTGACATCAAATTAGAAGAAAGTAGAAGAAGCAATTGGAATACTTGCAAAAAGATAAAGGAAAAAAGATAGGGTGGGTATTCAAAGACCATTGCAAGCTTCTAAGGTAAAATTACCTACAAACCATCCTACACCTATGATTCAACCTTCAATGGCAACATCAAAGAAAGAAGAAATGGGCATTGATGAAATCATACGAGGGATGAGAGATTTACAAATAAAATTTGCAAAACTTGAAGAAAAGGGCCAATCATCAAAGATATCAACAAGACAAAAATTTGGACAAATGGATGGTATAGTACACAGGTGTATGTGGTGTGATAGCGTGGATCATTCAAGAAGGGAGTGTGAAGATTTTACAGAGGTGCTACGCAAAGGAGTTGTTTTTTTCAAAGATGGTATGATACATTTAAAGGAAAGTGGAGAAAAATTGGAGACAAACTTTGATAAAGGAAGAATGAAGGCACTTGCAAGAGAATCATTTAAAATTTCAAGCAATGAAGCATCAACATATTGGATAGAAGCAAATCGAGGTAAGTGCTTAAGCATAAATCTTGAACTTCCAAGAGAATCTAGTTCTTTGTGGACAAGTGTAATGAGTTATGCTGAAAGAGGAAATTTTACCAAAAATGATTTAAAACGTGTTAGAAATGACATTCGATAAATTACTAGATGGAATGATTCTAAAGATGGATTATCGATACATGCTCATATTGCAAGGAATCAACATGATGCATTAATAGAAGAAAAAAAAAGAAGAGATGAAAATAATGAAGGGCCATCAAAAAAGACTACAAGAGGAGAAAAAGCACCATTACACAAAAATCCTATGCATGAAGAGACAATAGAGAATGTTCCTACAAAGCAAAGAGATTTTATAAAAGAGAAGGGAAAGGCCACTGCTTATAAATTACAATCAGATATAGAAGCTGCTACCGATTTAAAAAGGGTATTGGAGGAGCGGATTTTAAGTGGAAAGGTTGAATTTACAATTGGTGAGATTTTAGGAATTACAAAAAGAGAATTTCATGAAGTTATTATTGATACAATAAAAAAAAAAAGACAATCTATTAGTGATACTATAACATCAAATATATAAGGTACAAAAGCAATGGGAAGCGATGAAGATGAAGAAATTGAAATGCAATTGGTTGGAGATGTTTCACGAGTCAAGTTTACAGATAAAGAAGATAGTACTCAAGCTTCTAGTCATTATTCTCGAAGTCTTTGGGCAAGAGTTACAATGAAAATTTTAGTAAAATTAAGAAAATTAGAAGAGCTGATTGTAGCACTAATTGATCATGGTTCTGAAATCAACTTGATATCAAAAGAGTTATATAGAAAGGGAAAATGGCCAATTGATACTAAACATGGATGGATGATAAGATCAACAAATAATTCAAAGGGAGAATTGTATAGAGCTTATCCAAATATAAAGGTGATGATAGGAGATGTCATTCATGAACAACATTTTTTTGTACAAGATATGTCTACATATCTAATTATATTGGGACAACCATTTATTACTACTACAAGAATGGAAACAAAGGTTATGGATGATGGTTTAGCCTATGCAAGAATAAGAAGCCAAGATGGAATGAAAGGAGTTCAATTTTTAACTGTTTGTGCTGATTATGAAAGAAATTGTGATAAGTTGAGAGAAAAGCCAATATCAAATGAAAACTTTGAAGAGCTTGAGGGTTTTTACCGCACACCGTTATAAAGCGGGATTGCAATGGGTTAAAGGAAGACATGCTCTCGCTGAATTTAACAAAGATGGCATTACCTACTGGACTTGTTGGATTGAAACAAAATGGTGTATTATCTTTTAAAACTATAAAAAGGATGAAAAGAATAGATAAACATTATGTTAAAAATATGGAAAAAACTTTGAAAAAAAATGGAGAATTGATTGAGGATGAATTTATATCAGGATCATTTGAAGAAGTTGGATTTGCGGATACTATGGGAGAATTAAATTATTTATTACAATATGGATTACAAAGAAGTAATAAATTTTTTAATGTATGTTCTAAAGAATTTTATGATGAAATTCAAAACTTTATGAAAAATTTAAGTCGCCAAGAGGTATGTGTTGAAACTAAGTATAAATCAGTGGCAAAAAAGGTTAAACCAGTGGCTTTGCCACTACCATCAGATTGTAAAGAGAAGGTGAGAGGAGCATCTACACAACCAAATTTGAGAGATCCTAAGAAGATAGGGTATAAATTTATGGATGCTACATTAGATGGATTAAGGGTTGGATGTGAAGGATTTTTGACAAAATGTAAAGAAAAATGCTTTAGAAATATGCTTTCACGACATGGAAAGGCTTTTGCATTTGAAGCACATGAAATTAGATGTGTTGATCCAAATATTGTAGCACATATGGTTATTTTTATTGTTCTTTATGAACCATGGAATTTACGACCAATTGCAGTACCAAGAGCACATTTATCCAAGTTAATAAACTTACTCAATGAAAAGATTGAAATGGAGATTTTAGAACTGTCCATAGCACCTTACTCAAATCGATGGTTTACGGTACCAAAGAAAAATGGAACAATGAGATTTATACAAGATATGCAACATGTAAATAAAGTAACTATTAGAAATATGGATTCAAGTCCAATTGTGGATGAATTTACAGAGGCATTTGCAAGAAGAGCAATCTATTCGATAGGTGATCTTTACTCAAGATATGATCAATTTCAATTGGCATTACAAAGTAGAGATTTAACTACTATGAAGACTCTATTGGGTTTGGTAAGAATGTGTACATTGCCTCAAGGGGCTACTAATTCAGTAGCTCATATGATGAATGGAATGAACAAAGTATTGAGGGAATTTATACCAAAAAAGACTATACCATTCTTAGATGATGTTCCAATTAAAGGATGTGTAGAAGAAGAAAAAGATGAGACATTGGATTACAAAGGTTGTAAAAGATTTGTTGCAGATCATATTAGTGATTGTAAAAAGATTTTATCACGGTTGGAAGAGGTACACTTGACCTTATCAGGTACAAAGTCTATGTTTGGGATAAATGAAATACTAGTTGTTGGACACATGTGTGGATCATATGGACGTAAGCAAAGTATTGAAAAGATTGATATTATTAAAAAGATGAAAGAATGTGCAAACACTACAGAAGTGAAAAGATTTTTAGGAGCGTGCATTTTCTATCATATATGGATACTTCATTTTGCACATGTGGCAGATCCATTATATGAGTTGTTAAGGAAGAATAAAAGGTTTCAATGGAAAGATGAACAAAAAAAAGCTATGGAAAAATTGAAAGAACTTCTTTCTTCACCTCCAACTTTGAAGAAAGTGAATTATGAATGTAGAAGATTGGTAATATTAACTGTTGATACGAGTTCAATTAGAATAGGTTGGGCAATTGGACAAGACGATGAACAAGGGAATATATATGTAGTATGGTTTAGAGCAAAGGTTTTGAATATTAGACAAAGACATATGCACAAATTAAAAAAAATTATGGGGTGTAATAACTGCCATGAAAAATGAAAAGGAGTATTTGATTGATGCATCGATAGTTGTAGAAATAGATTGTTTGCCTTTACTAGGTATGATTACAAGTTGTTCAACTCCTGATATTGCTATATTAAGGTGGATAGCATATATCAAATCTTTGAATCCAGAGTTTAAACACATTATAGGGAGGGATAATTCAGTTGGAGATATGTTATCCAAGGCAAGGTATTATGATGAAGAAGACATGATTGATATGGAAGATGATGTGGGTGCAAATTTTTATACTAATGTATTATCAAAAGAAAAAGATGCATGTTTGACTGTACCATTGGAATTATTTTTAAGAGATTCATATGAAGGTGAATGAGAAGATATTGGAAAGTACCTAAGTACTTTAAAGCGACAAGAAGATTGGATAGATCAAAAATTTAAAAAAATTCGTAAGAAAGCCTATAGATATTTTTTACGTGATGGATATTTATGGAAGCATCTAAAGAGAAGAGGAGAAGTACCACAACGAGTGATATGTGATTTAGAAGCTCAATAAAAGATTATCAAGGAGTTTCACGAGAGTTTGTGGGCAGGGCATAGAGGAATATGGACAATTTTTATTAAATTGAAGGAAAAATATTGGTGGAAAGGCATATATAAAGATGTGGTTGATTTTATAGGATCATGTGAAATTTGTCAATTCTATTCTAATATTCGACATCAAGATGAATTACATCCAACTTATCCTCTAGCACTACATTATAAGTGGGTAGTGGATTTAGTGGCAATGCCTATGGAACTTGGACAAATGAAATATTTGATACTCGCACGTGAAGATTTATCAAATATAGTTGAAGGACGAGCATTAAGAACAAAGAGTACTGAAAGTGTATGTTGATTTCTTTTAGAAGACATTATTTGTTGCTATGGTTGTATTGGAAAAATCAACGCAGATAGAGGTGAATTGGATGCAAAAGAAGCAAAAGAACTCTTTGGTAGAATGGGAATCAAACTTTCTTTGACAACAGTATATAATCCAAAAGGTAATGGGAAGAGTGAGCGTGGGCATTCACCTATTGTTAAGGTATTAGTAAAACCATGCAATGGCAAAGTACATCAATGGCCAAAACTACTACCATTTGCATTATGGGCAGATCGTACAACTCATAGCACAGTGACTGGTTATATGCCTTTTGAATTAATGTATGGACAAAAGCTAATTATGCCAATAGAAGAAACAATGCCTATATGGAGAATATTACCTTGGAAGGATGATCTTAACAGAGAGGATCTTTTAGCATTACGCATTTAACAATTGAAAAGAAGACCTGAAGATATTGAAGTGGCAATAGGAAGGTTAAAAGAAGCAAGGGAAAGGAATAAAGAAAGATTTGATAAAACGCATCGACTACGGCCTAAGAAGATAGAAGAAGGTGATTGGATATTAGTATATGATAATAGTTTGGATAACCAATATAGTACATTATGAAAATTTTCTAAGCGTTAGTTTGGACCATATGTTGTGATAGAAGTCTATGACAATGGAACATATTTGTTACGGGAACTTGATGGGACACAATTGAAGACACCTATAGCAGGCAAGCTAGTCAAGTTATTCAAACAAAAAGAAATATATATACATTTTTATGAAGAACAAAATCTATTGAGGGGTATTGAAACAGAAGAAGAGGAACAAATTAAAGATCAAGAATTTGACCAAGATGAAGAGCATCACATATTGATCTATTGAAAAAAATCAATGGTGCATACCGAAGGATGCACAGGTTCAAGGGGGTTGGATGTCGTGATGTAACGCAACTACTAGGTGAAAGAGTGTAGAAATAGTATATTATAGAAGATCTTAGTTCAAATTATTGTAGCAAATTATCTTAGAAAAAATAAATAATAGTAAAAAAAGAATAAAACTAATGGATTTTTACTTTGCCCTTTTTACAAATAAGCTTCTATTTATTTTGTAGGGCCATAAGTAAGGCAAAACAAAGTAGATTGGAAAATAAAATTATATAGGCATATATAAGAGAGAGTTAAGAAGAGGTTTCAGAAAAAATTATCACAAAAATCTTGAAATAGATATCCGGAAAGCACCGGTTATGAGCTGGGGTTGAAATCAGACCCCGAGGCTCAAAACCATTTGCCTACGGCGGATCCGGGGGCTTTTTCAGATCAAAGATTGGAATTAGAGAGTAGACTTGAAGAATTTTGTATAGGAGTTGGTTTTGAGTGATTTGGAGAAAAAATGACTTTGTAATAGCTTTGCAAAGTCAGGGTTGTTTTTGGCAACTTGGAATTTTGTGAAATAAAATAGGGTTGATGTTTTAGGCAATTTCAAAAGTTTTGTAGCAGATCTATAATTGGAAATTTGTAGGTTTTTGGATGTTATTGTTGTTAATGTGTGCTGTAAATTTGAGGTGAATCTAATAGTCAAGTTGTACGTAATTGAGGTTTAAGTGGGTCAAGATCTCAAAAATTAGGTTTTGAGGGTCAGTTAGTGTTTTTGAGATCTTGAGCAATTTGTCAATTAGATTGGAATAATTTTTATTTGTGTGGATAATAGACTTGTTTTACTATACACATGAATGATTTGAGACTGATTGAACGATGAAAAAGGGAGAAATCAGCATTGGAAGATCAGCATCAAGGTTAGAGAAGGAGGCCGACCAACATCTGAGAAGTTTTTGGGGTTTTTCTTCCATTTGGTAAGTTTGATTTCCTTCAAATTTGTTGTGCTTGTTGTTGACTAAGAGGTTGAAAGGTATACAAAGTTTGAAGTAAGATCAATAGTCTAATCAGCAGATATTGAGGTTCTAATTTTTCCTAGGGTTGATTTGAATTGGTTAGAATTTGGTTTAAGATTTGATTAGGATTTGGTTTAGGATTTAGGATTTAGGATTTGCTTAGGATTTGATTTAGGATTTAGGATTTAGGAATTGACTTAGGATTTGACTAAGGTTTGGCTAGGGTTTGACTTAAGATTTGACTTAGGGTGTGATTTATATTTTGACCAAGGATTGACTTAGGATTTGACTTAGGATTTGAGTAGGGTTTGATCAAGGTTTTGACCAAGGATTGACTTAGGGTTTGACTTAGGGTTGGACTAGGATTTAACCAAGGTTTGACTCAAGGTTTGAACAGGGTTTGACTTAGGATTTGACTTAGGTTTTGACTAAGATTTGACTAAGATTTGGCTAGGGTTTGACTTAGGATTTGACTTAGGTTTTGACCGGGGTTTGACTTAGGATTTGATTTAGGTTTTTGAGTAGGGTTTGACCTAAGGTTTGAATAAGATATGATTTAGGATTTTAAGATTCTATTTTTAGTATTTTCTAAATTTAATATTTTATATATTATTTTCTATTATGATTAATATATGATTCATTTACTCTGCTTTTGTAATTGCTTAAATATTGGATCAAAGTTTGATTAGTATTGTTAAGGTTTAATAGAAGTTATTTAGGATTCTATTAAAGTTGTTAGGATCTTATTGTTGTGTATTTCTTTTTTGTCTTCCACAGCCAGGTGTCTGGAGCATTCTCGAGCAAAATTGCACGTATTACGACAGCGCAGACATGAAATACTTGAGGTTCTTGTGATGCGTATATATGGTGATTGGACTAGAAGTACCTTCCAAATAGTGACGCCATTCTTGAATAGAATCCACAATTGCAAAAAGTTCTTTATCATGGATTTTGTAATTGATCTATATTGTTGAAAATTTCTTGGAATGAAAAGCTATTGAGTGGAGTTTATCATCTTCTCCCATTTGTGACAATATTGCCCCCAAAGCAAAGTTTGAGGCATCTATTTCTATAAAAAATGCCTTGAAAAAATCGATGCAATACATGATTAGTACAAAAATAAAAGCTATCTTGAAAGCCTTGAATGATGCTTCTGCTTCTTGATTCCACTCGAGTTTGTCTTTATAAGTTAAGCATGTAAGTGGAGCTACAACTTGAAAAAATTTCTTCATGAAGATTTGATAGTGATTGGCAAATTTCAAAAAATATTGCACATCTCTTATTATTTTTGAAATCTTCCGATTTATGACTATTTGGACTTTCTTAAGATCTATTTTGAGGTCATCGTTCAAAATGATATATCTTAAGAAGTCAACTTGAGTAGTGTGAAATACACACTGTTCCGTCTTAGCATATAATCCTGTATCTCTAAATTTTTGTAACACATGACAAACATGAAGTTCATCTTCTTTTGTATTCTTAGAGTAGATTAAAATGTCATCTAAATAGCAGACAACGAAGTCATCAAGAAATTCACAAAAAACGTCATTCATAAGATGTTGAAAAGCAGTTGGTACATTTATAAGTCCGAAAGGCATGACATTATATTCAAAATATCCATACCTTGTTTGAAATATAATCTTCCATTCATCACCTTGTTTGATGTGCACTAGGTTGTATGCTCTTTTTAGATCTATTTTTATATAGATCTTGACTTGATTCAATTAATCAAGAAGTCTAGATGTCAAAGGTAGATGATACCTATTCTTGATGGTAATCTTGTTGAGCCTTTGATAATCTATACACATCCGCAGTGATCTATCTTTTTTCTTTACAAATAAGATAGGAGCTCCTGCTAGGAATTTTGAATGGTGTATGAAATTTTTGGCCAAATTCTCATCAATGTATTTCTTGAATTCAGCCAATTTATTCTAGGATAGATTGAAGATTGGTCCAAATATAGGCTGAGTTCTCTTTTTGAGATCAATTGAGCAATCATATGGACAATGCTTCCAAAGAATGTCTGCATTCCTCTTTTCAAAAACGTCTTGATAATCTTAATATTGGCTTCGAATGCCACTTGAAATTCTTCTACCATTAGAAATGGATATAATATAAATAGCAAAAGATGATCCTTCTTTTATTTCATTCATAAACGCTTTTGCACCTATAAGTACGGGTTTTATTTTACTAGGCTTATGGTTTGTTACCCGACTTATGGAATTCTTTTTGATACTTTGAAAAAAATCAAGTCTATGAGAAATCCAATCTATTTGAGGGTTATACTTTTCTAGCTATGATAAACCTAAAATGATTGGATTAAAGGGAGATTTAATTATATTAAAGATTACACAGTTATTATGACCATCTATTGTTATATTTATAGGAAGGATTTTATGAGTAATATTTTCAAAAGATAATGGGCAACCATCTATGATTTCTACATGTATGGATTTAATTTTTTGTATTGAAGATATTCTATGACTTTTAACAAATTTTTTATCTAAAAAACATGCTGAGGTTCTTGAATCTAATAAGATAGAGGCTTTGTAATTTTTAGGTTCCAAATAAAGATCTATTATAAAACAAGGAGAGGATTCTGAGGAGAAGATAGGACCTTTACTAGGAATTGTATAAGATTCCAACTGCACAATTCCTATTGTAATTGGACAAACTTATTTTTCAATATATTGTCTTCTTTGACAACCATACTCCTCATCTTGTGGTTGCATCATTTCTTCAAACAATACTAAGTAGTGTGCTTAGGTTTTTTATAATATAAATACAATCCTTCTTAACGACGATGAGTCTTTTTTTGTTTAGTAAGAGGTTTAAAACGTACCGCTGTCGTGAAGTAAATACATCCATATATAGAAACCTAACTTAACTATCTTTTCTTCAAAATTTTATTAAGTTCTTTCTTTCTTCTTACCAATCTAAGTTTTTTTATATAGTTTAGGAAAAATTTCTCACTTTCTTTCTTTTTCTTTAGTTAAATTTTTATCTTATCTTTAATCTTAACTTTAACTTTGATCTAGCCTTGAAACTTTCTTTTATTTTTTTTATCTTTTTTCAATCTTAGATTTTAGTAGATTCAGGGTTATATTTGTAGATATAAGGAGTTTTGACTTTGAGATTGAATTTAGGATTTACCAAGGATAAATAGTAGATTTGGATGTCAATAGTTGGCTACCATTAATAGTGCTGACTTGGAGGATTAGATTTGGGGTTTTTATAACTTTAAACTATTAATTGTTGACTTGGACTTTGAAGACCTTGGCTGCGACTTCTTTGATGAGCTTGGAGGAGAAGAAGACGGGGTTTTTTGGCAAATACAGAGAGGTATTCAGAGAGAGCGTCTTCTTGGCATGAATTTAGGTGGTAGAAACGAAGGATTCGGAGCTTAGATGAGAGAGATATGCTTGTTTGAACTTAGACTACTAATATGACACCTACTGTCACTTTTCAGGGTGTATTAGAAGTTTCAAGATACTAGCAAGAAATCCAAAAGTTGGGTTAGAAACTAGACTTCAAGCTACACATTTTACGTCCAAGAATTGATAGAAATGAGTTCAGATTGAGTGAGATATGGCTAGTTAAACCCAGCAAACTAAACTGGGGTTTTGAAGAAGTTAGATAAATAGAAGGATTTGCTTTAAGCTAGAACTTGAGTTTCAAGAAGAATTTGAAGCTCATTTTTTGTGTACATATTACTTATACTATAAAGAGTCTATGTCTAAAATCTCATATCAATTGAGACTTTGATTAGGGAGTAATGGCAAATTTGTTCTTAGGTGCCTAGGGTTTTGACTTTTAAAAGTATCTGCCAAGGTTTTGGTGATATCTAACGATCGGAAATGAATTCATAGCTCAAATTTTATGTGATGAGGATCAAAGGTATGAAATATGTTTTCCCAAATTTTGAGCTTATTTGAACGGCTGGATCTTCAATTATGCATTTTCAATTTCGGGTTGAGATTTGACTTCTAAAAGTATCTGCCAAGGATTTGGTGATATCTATTGATCGACAATGATTTCTTAGCTCAAAAATTATGTGACAATAGTCAGAGGTATGAGATATGTTTTCCCAAAATTTGAGCTTATTTGAACGGCTGGATCTTCAATTATGAATTTTCAAGTTTTGGATTGAGATTTGACTTCTAAAAGTATTTGCCAAGGATTTGGTGTTATCTATTGATCGACAATGATTTCACAGCTCAAAAATTATGTGACAATAGTCAGAGGTATAAAATTTGTTTTTCCAAAATTTGAGCTTATTTGAACGGCTGGATCTTTAATTATGAATTTTCAAGTTTCGGGTTGAGATTTGACTTCTAAAAGTATCTGCCAAGGATTTGGTGATATCTAATGATCGACAATGAATTCACGGCTCAAAATTTATGTGACAAAGATCAGAGGTATGAGATATGTTTTCCCAAATTTTTAGCTTATTTGAACAGTTGGATCTTAAATTATGAATTTTCAAGTTTCTGGTTTGGTTTTACTTATATAATTACTTGCTAATATTTTGATGATATCTGGTGATCGGTAATGAATTTATGGTTGAGAATTTTTGTGAAGATGACTAAAGAAGTGAACTCTATGTTTCCAAAATTTGAACTTATATAAACGGCTGGATTTTGATTTATAAATTTCCAAGCTTCTAGTTTGTTGATTTATAATACACATGGTTTTGTGACTATAAAAGAAAAGTTTAAAAAAGTTTGTGCATATTGGATCCAACTTGATTGTAAAGAGGGACCTTGCGTCTACCTGAAGCCGACTTTCGTCACGACACCGCATTGATTTATATGTCATTTACTTTTGAATGTACGTATTGTAAAGACATTGATGCTGCCATTGTATTGTAGTATCGCTGGGGCTTCTTTGTGCAGCTCTATAATCAAAATTCAAAAAGTTGATTATCACACTTTATAGCAAAATCAATTGCTTGATTCAATGTCTAAGAATTGGATAAGTTGAGCATCAATTTCTTTATCTCATATTGTAATCCATAGAAAAATTGGCTAATAAGTACAACATCATCCCATTTGGTGTCAACTACAAATTGTCAAAATTGTGAAGCATATGATGTCATTGATCGATTGTATTGTTGCAAGATACAGATCTTGTTGGTTGCGATACAAATTGCATCATGTTCTCCATACATAAATCAAAATTTTACTAAAAATGCCTCCAAATTATCCAATATTAGATCATGTCATTTAAAAAAGGACAAAAATATGATAAAGCAGAATTTGACAATAGTGTTGTAATAAACCTTACTTGTGATCCCTGGATTGGATAACTTTGGGATTGAAGTTCAATCACCAATTGTATTTCATTGATGAATCCTTGAAACTTACATCCGGTGCCATCAAACTTCTCCGGCAAACTAATCTTTGGTTCTTTGATGCTTGAATGATGTTCAATCGTAGGTGAAGTGGTATAACTTGAAGCAGCTCAAATCATCTCTATATCTTTGCTTCTTATTAATCTTGTTGCTCTTTGTGGTGGTGTATTGAGTTGATACATTGCAAGCATTGATTCTTTCATTTGCTCTTGCATTTGTACCAATGCACTCTTCATTTCAGCAAGCTCTACCATGATATCATAATAGGAAAGGAAAAAATATCTACTCTCACTATAAAATAAAACATTCAAGAACAAAGGAAAAAATTCTAAGAATACTATCAATTTAGAAGTGGATAATCCACAAATTCTAATATGCTTATGTCTTATCAAGAAAATGGGATAATCTACTCTTAATCAAGAAGAGACAAAGCTTTGATATTGTAACTTCATTCTTGTCAATCTGTCAAAGACACGAATTAAAAGAGATACGTAAATTAATAAAAAATTATTTTAAAAGAAAATAACAAGATAGAAATAAAGAAATATGTATATTTAAGAAGAAATTGGAATGGCTATTGCAAAAGACTAGAAAATACATGAGACTTTTAAATTAGACTAGAAGCAAGAAAGGAATTGACAAGAATAAAGAACGCTTCACTCTTATCTCTATTTATACTATCTATCTAAGAATTACATGGTGGTATTTTATAGGACTTCCTACACGTGTCTAATTTGCAAGACATGTGTCAAACTTGCAAGATAAGTTTTCCACATGTGCGCCACGTACTTGGCTTGTTCCACAAGCTACCAATATGTGCGACACATGGCTAGCTTGTTCCACAAGCTATCAATATATATGACATGTGGTTAACTTATTGACCAAGTTTCTAACCTACTGTTAGGGACATAATCTTAGAACCTTCCAGAAATTAGAACATTCTAGAAGCAAGTCCCTGGAACCTCCTAGAAGTTTCCATTAGCAGTTAGTGGAAGTTTCTTGAGAAGCTTCTTAGTTAGTAGAAGTTGCTTGAAAAGCTTCTTAGCTAGTAGAAGTTGTTTGAGAAGCTTCCTAATTCATGGAAGCTGCTTGAGAAGCTTCCTAAGTTGTTGGAAGTCACTCAAGAAGTTTCTTATTTAGAAGTATATATAGGAGTCAAGGCTGAAGAGTTCTTCAGTCTCGACAACACATCTCTTGGAGCTCTAGCTCACCTCTCTGGTGTTGCTCTTGTACTCATCTGATCAATCTAGTTCTTGCCAGTTCTCTTTGAAATTCTTGTTTAGATTTCCTCTTTGTATTCTGTGTCCGTGACAGTTTGTCGAGACTACTCTCATCTCAGATATTAGAGCTAGTCCTTCTTGTTAGAGTGTGGATTACCCCTCTTCTTGAAGGTATACTAGTGTTTTAAAAGTTGCGGATTACCCTCCTCTAAATTGATATCTCTCCCATTTCAATATTGGAGTCTTATTCTTCTTGGAGAGAATGGATTACCTCTCTTTTTGAAGGATTTTAGACGTTTTAGAGGTTGCGGAGTACCCTCCTCTAAACCAATATTTTCTTCTTTATAGAATCAATTATTTCTCTCTTGTAGAATGGCTGGAGATCAAGGGATTAGTATGACTGAAAGTTCGGAGTTCAAGTTGGATGCCATTATGAATGCCCTTACTATGTTATTGCAAAGAATTGCGGAGATTGAAGGAGCATTTGTAAGACTTCACAATGATGGAGCACCTGGAGTAACACAATCTAGAATTCATCAACCTCAAGTTTCTGCACCAGAAGAAACAGCTTTGCCTGTAATTCGACAAAAACCACTAGTTCTACAACAAAAGGAGCCTCAAGTTAGCCTTCCACATAAGTTTGATGGTACACGCTGTCATACTGCATTTACGTGCAGTGTATAAAAATATGAAAAATCTTGTATCTATTGTTAATATATGTGTGAGTGCTAGAGATTATTTTAGAAGATATTATAAGGAGAGGATTTATTATAGCCACTTAATTAGTGAATTAAGATGGCTATTTGTTTTGTTCTTACCTTATTTATATCCTAGAATAGACTCTTTTGTAATTAGAAGAAAAGTAAAGGTTGTTTTACCTTTCTTGTTGACTTTTGAGGTAGAATGGACCTTATGAAGGGTAAGAAAGAAGAGCATGGGGTGAATAAGGCCCATCCAATAGGATTTGGCTGCCCATGTGGGCGTCTCATAGTCTAATATAGAAAGAAAGGGAGATATACTCCTCTTGTTAGACCGAGAGGAAAGGAGTTTATGAAGAGTGAAGTTTGGAGAGAGATAGCTCTGAGGAGATAGAAGTGTTTGTAGTGAAAATTGGTGGGTGTGTTCTTCAACTTGTGAGGACTCTAGAACCTACTCACTTGCTTGTATTGGAGTTGTGAACAAAAAGTTATGCTTGTTTTAGTAGAGTGAGGTTTGCTGCCATCCGACGAAGAGGTGTAGAAACTTCGAGCTGCCACTGCAAGTTTGATTTCAACTCTTTCTTAGTGAAATTTATAGAGAGTGTGGAAGATTGTGCTAGCTATCTATCAAGACATCTCTTGTAGCATTTGGAGTTGGAGAGCAAAAGTTGTGAGCTTGAGAGTGGAAAAGGGTTTGCTGCCACCCGACGAAGAGAGGCAGAGACTTTGTTCAACCACCCAAGTCGGACAGTCTCTTCAATCCTTTTGATATTTTAGGTGCTTATAGTAGCTTATGTAAGTTTTCTACAAAATCAAAAATCAATACATTTGGAGCTTTGATGAAAGTTTTATGAGCCGTGAAGTGTCAAAGAGGGCAAATTGTTGCTAGGGTTTTGAAGAGTAGAATCAACTAGCTACAAAATCTGGAGTTTGAGAGGCATGCATGCAAAATTTTAGAGCAAGTTAGATGATGGAGTGAGCTTTCTAAAAAGCTATTGCATGTCCAATTTGGAGAAGGGAAGTGATCACAACAAAGGCTGAAGTGAAGAGGAGCTTTGCTGCCTTTGCATTTGCTTGGAAATTTTAGCGCCTACTTCTTTTAGCCATAACTTTAAAATGGTAAGTCATCTATTTGTGAAATTTTGATATGTTTTACAATGGATTATTGGCTTTCCATAGGCTGTAAGCACGCTTGATTCGACCTTTGGATGAATTTTTAGTGATTTATTTAGTTTCAGTTTGTTGTATAACTTGTATTCCTCATATGCGGTTGTATTTTGAGGTATATTTGAATACATACATACTTTGCTTATACTTTTTATACAAGTATATATACTTGTATTTATACAAGTATTCTATAAGTATTCTACAAGTATTATACATAATATTTGTACAAGTATTTGTACAAGTATTATACCAAGGATTTATACAAGTATTTATACAAGTGTTATACCAAGGATTTATACAAGTATTTATACAAGTATTTGTATAAGTATTATTCAAGTATTTATACTTTATATTTATACAAGACTTGTACAAGTATAATAAAAGTATAACTTGAAAGCTTGAAGAAATATTGTGCAAGTATAGAACATACTTGCACGGCTTCCTCTCATGTTCCCTGCTAGTTCTAGTAGCAGCTAGGAACCCGGCGTTTTTCCAAGGCGAATTCTCTCTACCCGACAACGCTCCAAGTTTCGAGGTTTTGTCAATCAAATCAGGTTAATAACAATTTTACAGCCCGAACGCTATCCAACGGAGGAGTCACGTGTTGGACTGGTTGGAATCCTACTTACGGGGCAGGCTCTATCATGGTTTGCTCCTTTATTCGAGAAAGGATCATCAATTTTGAACAACTTCGAAACTTTTTTGGAAGCGTTTGCGGAAGCATTTGGCGAGTATGACAAGGCTCGATGGGCTACAACAAAGATTCGATCACTACGACAAGGGACACGTTCTGTATTAGTTTATACATCAGACTTCAGACAATTAGCATGTGACATCAACTGGGATGAAGAAGCATTGACGAGTCAATTTTATTGGGGTTTGAGGGATGATGTGAAGGATTTGCTATTATCTCTTCCTGATCCACGAATGCTCAACGAAGCCATTAGTCAAGCTGTGAAGTGTGACAACCGCCTATTTCAGTGTCGCCAAGACCAACGCTCAAGACAACATGTGACTCGTCACGCCTCAACCATGTTTGCAAGCTGTTTGAATTCACATTCCGAGACGGACGATATGCAAATTGATGCGATACGTGTCAAATCCCTCACTCCAGAAGAGAAGAAGCGGCGCATGGAGGAAGGACTATGCTTATATTGCGGTGAAGAAGGCCACAAGGTTGGAAATTGCCCCAAGAAGCAGAATCGATGCATTGTCAAGACCAGAGGCACGTTTTTTCAGGAAAACAAAAATGCCCAGCCACAATAGGAACCGTGCGGCTGGACAGTCAAAAATCGCAACAACAATCAAGTTCCTCCCTCTCTGCCCAACCTGCCCTTTGTTTTACAATCCCTTTGTTTTTTGGTCCTCAGAAGCTTAAAACTTTAGCATTATTAGATTTAAGAGCATCTGCTTGTTTCTTAAACGAAGAATATGCTAAACATCATAAGATCCCTCTAGTACGGAAATCTAAACCTGTTTACGTAGAAGTCATAGATGGATGACCTTTACTGTCTGATAGTGTCACTCATGAATCAGAACCTATAGAAATAGCATTTAAGGACCATAGTAGTTATATTATCTTCAACATTATAAAGACTCTGTCAAGTCCTATTATTCTTGGTCTTTCCTGGTTTGAAAAGTATAATCCAACTATAGATTGGAGGTTACGAAAGATAACATTTCCAATAGAACGTTCCGAGAGTAAACCAGTTAAAAGACCCCGAATCAAAAAACCTTTATTTATTGGAGCAAGAGCATTTATAAGATTGTCCAAGGAAGGTACACCATTTGTTATTTATGCGACTCCAACCAGCGAAGAGAAGATTTTGACAACAAATATATCAGAGCAATATAAAGATTTTCAAGATGTATTTCAAAAGAAGAATGTTGATATACTACCAGAGCACCGACCATATGATTGTGCCATAGACTTGGAAGAAGGAGCACAACCCCCTTTTGGCCCAATCTACAATTTGTCGCAGACGGAGTTGGCAGAATTGCGGAAGTACATTGATGAGAATCTAGCGAAGAATTTCATTCGCCATTCGAAGTCACCAGCTAGAGCACCAATCTTATTTGTAAAAAAGAAGGATGGTTTGCTACGGATGTGCGTGGACTATCGAGGTCTCAACAAGGTAACAAAGAAGAATCGTTACCCGTTACCCTTGATATCTGGTCTTCTTGAACAACTTGGACGGGCAATGATCTTTACAAAAATTAATCTAAGAAAAGCCTACAACCTTGTACGAAATAAAAAAGGAGACGAATGGAAGACAGCTTTCTGTAAAAGGTATGGCCATTTTGAGTATAATGTCATGCCTTTTGGTCTTACCAATGCTCCGGCAATTTTTCAACACATGATGAATGACATCTTTCGGGAGCATCTTGACGATTTTGTTGTCATCTACTTGGATGATATTCTCATATTTTCTAAGAACAAAAAAGAGCATGAAAAGCATGTTCGTCTCGTCCTTGAAAAACTACGTGAGCGAGGACTCTACGCCAAGTTGGAGAAGTGTTTATTTCACCAAATTGAGATGGAATTTTTGGGATTCATCACGACTATAGAAGGCTTGAAAATGGATCCCAAGAAACTGGAAGCAATCGTGTCGTGGGAGGTTCCGAAGACGGTTAGAAACGTACAATGTTTTCTTGGTTTTGCTAACTTCTATCGAATTTTTATTAAAAATTATTTCCAAGTTGCTGCTCCACTGACTTGGTTGACGTGTAAGGACAAGCTTGAATGGGGACTCCTAGTAGAGAAAGCATTTCAAGATCTTAATATGGCGTTTACAACGGCTCCGATCTTGGTCCACCCGGATTTTGCAAAGGCCTTTTATTTGGAAACTGATGCTTTGGATTTTGCTTTGGGAGCCGTACTTTTACAGATGGGTGCTGATGAAAAGCTCCATCCAGTTGCATTCTATTCTCGAAAATTCTCTGCTGTTAAGATTAACTATGAGATCCACGATAAGGAGCTTCTTGCTATAGTGGATTCTTTCCAAGAATGGCATCACTTTCTCGAAGGAGCGACACATCCGGTAACCATATACACGGATCACAAGAATTTGGAATATTTCATGTCGACTTGAATTTTGAATCGGCGTCAAGCTCGGTGGAATATGTTGCTATCCAGATTCGACTTTGTTATCACTTATCGACTTGGAAAGCAACAAGAACTATCTGACGCATTATCAAGGAGATCATATCTTGCACCAAAGGTTGGAGAGTTAGCATTCGACCAACAGTGTACGATGCTATTGAAACCAGAGCAATTCCGGCTTTCCGCTGCCATTGTACCAATCGATGCTGACTTCCTCAATTAGGTACGTACCGCGACCATTGAAGATTCAATAGCAGTTGATATCAAGCAACGTGCCAATAATGACAAGTTTAAAGTGGAGGGAGATCTTTTATACTTTTGAGGAGCGGTTGTATATTCCGAAAGGACCAATACGGCTCCGAGTTCTTCAATCTCGTCACGATTTTCCAACTGCGAGACATTTTGGATTCAACAAGACCTTGGAACTTATTTTTCGAGATTTCCGATGGTCCCAAATGTGGAAGGATGTGAAAGATTTTGTCCTCACTTGTGACATCTGTTCAAGATCTAAAAATCCTTGGCATCGCCCTTACGGACTTTTACAACCATTGCCAATTCCACGGCGATCATGGTCTTCAATTTCCATGGACTTTATTACAGACCTGCCACCATCGAATTCTTTTGACAACATTTTTGTTGTGGTAGATCGACTTACAAAGATGGCGCACTTTGTCCCTTGCAAGAAGACATCGTCAAGTGAAGATACAGCAAGGCTCTTTCTTCACAATGTGTATCGATATCATGGTCTACCAGATGATATCGTGTCGGATTGAAGAACTTAGTTTGTATCAAAGTTTTGGAGATCTCTTTTTGAAATATTGAAGGTAGATATCAAGTTTTCTTCAGCTTTCCATCCTCAAATTGATGGCCAAACAAAACAGGTGAATCAAGATTTTTTGAACAGTATCTAAGATGCAGCATCAACTATGAACAAGATGATTGGGCCGCATATCTATCGTTAGCCGAGTTTGCATATAACAACACCTTGCACGCGTCAACTCAACAAACACCATTCTTTTCTAACTATGGGTACCATCCGAAGCTTGATTTGTTAAGTCTGTCAACGAATAACAACCCAGCAGCTGAAGGATTTGTGAAGCAGCTATCAGAGCTTCAAACTATGTTAAAGGTGCAATTGCAGTCTGCTCAAGAGTCTTATAAGACATCCGCAGATAAACTTCGAAATCAAGCACCTATTTTCAAAACTGGAGATAAGGTATGGCTACTTCGACGGAATATCAAGACCAAGCGGCCGTGTGATAAGTTGGACTACCGGAGGTTGGGACCATTTGTCATCTTGAAGCAAATCAATCCAGTGGCGTACTGTCTGGAGTTACCAGCTGCTATGAAGGTACATCCAGTCTTTCATGTTTCTTTGTTGGAGATTTATCGAGAATCGTCTTTTCTTGGAAGAGTGCAAAGTTTGCCACCTAGTATCAAAATCGAGAACCACAAGGAATACGAGGTAGAAAAGGTGCTAGATTTGTAGCGTCAATGGGAAAAATTGGAATATTTTGTACATTGGAGAGGCTACGATATCAATGAGCGAACATGGGAGCCGGCCAAAAATCTCACCAATGCGTCGCAAAAGGTACAAGAGTTTCATCAGCAATATCCTCAGGAACCTAAGCCAGTTTGAAGATAACTTCTTTCTGAAGCTTGCTCATCTAGTAACATAAAAGGAGGAGAGAACACTACCAAAATTCATAGTTGATGTAGTTATTTTCTCCAAGATAGAGTAGATCTTTTCTGATAGCCATAGTTTGGTCTTTTGACATGGATAGCCAAGAGATAGATACCATGCCAATCATATCATCTCAACCTACTAGCTCACAAAGGCGACCTCGAGATGAAGAACCACCTGCACCACGACGACGACGGAGGATACCAAGTAATCGATTGCTGGTGATTATATTTGAAGTTGAGCCTACTTACAATGGTCAGTCAGAAGGTGTGTTTGCAGGACAGTTTCACAATGAGGACACAAAAGTTCATGCTTGGTCGGAAGTTGAGGGCGTGGGCCACTACCATTGACTTCAAGGACCGATCAACCACTTGCCTCGTGAAAGACAATTGGAATTCATAGCAGACGTTATACGACAGATCTTCATTTTTTTGCGTTGGTATTGACTGACAACAACATTGCTTCTCGGAGACCTCGAAGCTAAAGGAGGGGGTGATGTTAGGGACATAGTCTTAGAACCTTCTAGAAATTAGAACATTCTAGAAGCAAGTCCCTGGAACCTTCTAGAAGTTTCCATTAACAGTTAGTAGAAGTTTCTTGAGAAGCTTCCTAGTTAGTGGAAGTTGCTTGAGAAGCTTCTTAGCTAATAGAAGTTGCTTGAGAAGCTTCCTAGTTAGTGGAAGTTGCTTGAGAAGCTTCTTAGCTAATAGAAGTTGCTTGAAAAGCTTCCTAATTTATAGAAGCTGCTTGAGAAGCTTCCTAAATTGTTGGAAGTCGCTCAAGAAGTTTCTTATTTAGAAGTATATATAAGAGTCGAGGCTGAAGAGTTCTTCAATCTCGACAACACATCTCTTGGAGCTCTAGCTCACCTCTCTAGTGTTGCTCTTGTACTCATCTGATCAATCTAGTTCTTGCCAATTTTCTTTGAAATTCTTGTTTAGATTTTCTCTTCGTATTCTGGGTCCGTGATACCTTTCAATCACTTATAGACATGTATAAAGGTGATTTTGCATCTATGAAGCTTCTAAGAAGCTTTTTTCTAAGATATTATCAAATTAATTTATTTTATCTATTTCTATTAATTTATATTAATTAAATAATTACTAGAATAAATCTAATGTCAGTGACAGGTTTAGAGTTTCTTGTATTAGATTCTTGATTATAGGATCTTTATTATTAAAAGCTGGCATATGTAGATTTGATGGTTTGGCACAAATTAGACTTTATTTAAAGATGATTTTAATGTCCAATTGAAGGCATGGATGACATTCCATGTTGTACTAGAAGTTTGGCCTTTCCTATAACAGTTAGAATAATTTATATGTTAGAATTAATTTTGACAAGTTTGAAACTTCTTTCTTAATTCTTGTTATTAATTGGTCCAATTAATTAAAGATGGTTTAGAAAGATCAATCTAACTAAGAAATTTAGACTAATAAGATCTAGATCGTAGAAGATAGGTTGGAAATATCTAACCTACATAAAGGTTGGACCAATAGGATTCAAATAATAGTAGGTAAACTAGAGATATCCAATCCAAGTAAGAACCAAATATTTCAAAGTTTGGAATAAAACATATTAGATCAATCATTAATAAAAAAAAATAGCTTATAATTTGTATTTATTAAAAATAGTATTAATAATTATAAAGATAGAAGATTATAGGTACATATATGAATAAAGAAAAAAAAAATTAGATAGCGCTAAGTACCTATTATTAGATCCCAAATTTTTTTATTATTCTTATTATTAATATAATAATTCTTTTTAAATTATTATTAAATCTATATTATTTTTTTAATCTATTATTCTGTCTCTTTTTTAGTTTTTATTTAATTAAGTCTAATTTTTATCACCTTTGTCCAAGACAAGTTGCATGTAGTCCAACTTAACTACTAATTGGTGTAAAACTCCTTCTAGTAAGAGTTTTATCTATTATCTATCAATTTTGATATAATCAAGGATCATATTTGAATTGATATTAATAAAATAATTATTAAAAATAGAAATTATTATTTAATATTGATTTAAGATGAAAATACACTGTCTTTGAATTAATGCTCAATCTAGAGAGAAGCTTCTAATTTACTTGATTTTGGACTTGTTTATTTTTGAAGTATCAAAATTTAGATTTTAAAGTTGTTTACATAAAATATTTATTTATTTATTTTTTAATAACTTAATTTATTAATTAAAATAATCTTATTGATCAAATTTCTATTTTATTGATAAAAAATCTAAGGTTAATAATAATAATATATTAATATTAGATCTTTGTCATGGACATCAGATTTATTCCAATAATTATTTAGTTAATATAGATTAATAGAAGTAGATAAAATAAATTAATTTGATAATATCTTAGAAAGAATCTTCTTAGAAGCTTCATAGATGCGGAATCACCTTTATACATATGTATAGGTGATTGGTAGGTTAAAAACTTGGTCAACAAACTAACCACGTGTCGTACATATTGGTAGTTTGTGGAACAAATTATCCATGTGTCGCACATGTTGGTAGCTTGCGGAACAAGCTAAGTACATGGCGCACATGTGGAAAACTTGTCTTACAAGTTTGATACGTGTCTTGCAAATTAGACATGTGTAGGAGGTCCTGTAGAATACCGCTACATAGCTCTTAAATAGATAGTATAAATAGAGACAAGAGTGAAGCCTTCTTTACTCTTGTCAACTCTTTTCTTGCTTCTAGTCGAATTTCAAGAGTCTATAGTTTTCTTATCTTGTGGCAATAGCCATTCTAGTTTTTTTTAATATACATACTTCCTTCTATTTTATTATACTTCTTAATAAAAGTTTCATATGTTTATTTGCTTTCATTGAATTCTTGTCCTTGACAAATTGACAAGAGTATACATACAATATCAAAGCTTTGTCTTTTCTTGATTAAGAGTGGATTGTCCCTTTTTCTTCATAAGATATAAGCATATTTGAAGTTGTAGAGTACCCACTTCTAAACTGATATTGTCTCTAGAATTTTTTCTTTTAAATATATTATTCTGTATTTCTTGAAGTGAAAATAGACACCTTCCTTCTTATCATATTATCATGGCAGAGCTTGCAAAAATAAAGAGTACAATGGCACAAATGCAAGAGCAAATGACAAAGCTAATGCTTGCAATGCATCAATTCAATTTACCACCACAAGGAGCAACAAGATTAATAGGAAGTAAAGATATAGAGATGATTGAAGCTGCATCAATATCTACACCAAAGCATACTACCTCACCTATGATAGAACACTATTCAAACATTAGCAAACCAAAAATTACTTTGCTTGAGAAGTTTGGTGGCACAAGATCTAAATTTCAAGGATTCATCAATTAGATACAATTGGTGATTGAACTTCAACCTCAGAATTATCCTACACAAGGATCTCAAGTTAGGTCTATTGGAATGTTACTTTTGAGTTTTGTTTTATCGTAGTTTTCATCTTTTTTGAACGACATGATCCAATATTAAATAATTTGGAGGTATTTTTAATGGAATTTTGATCCATATATAGAGAACATGATGCAATGCATATTACAACCAACAAAATTTACATCCTACAACAAAACAATCGATTGGTTTCATTATATGCTTCACAATTTTGACAACTAATGACTGATATTAAGTGGAATGATGTTGCACTCATCATCCAATTTCACTATAGATTACAATATGAGATAAAAAAATTAATGCTTAATTTATCCGATCTTCAGACATTGAATCAAACAATTGATTTTGCTATGAAGTGTGGCAATCAACTTTTTGAGTTTCAATCCGAGAGTCATATAAGGGAGTCTCAACGTTATTATTCAATGGCAATATCAATGTCCTCACAAAACATACATTTGAAAGTAGAAGATATACAAATTCATCTCAAATTCATAGCACCTTACAAGCACAACTGTATGCACAAACCCACAAAATTTCAGTTGACAATCTGTAACCAATCTCACAAAATCCTCAAAAATATAAACCCCAATATACTTCACAAACTCTAAAGTCTCCCAAAATAAGTCTGACTTTGCAAAGCTCTTACAAACTTAGCTTTTATCCAAATCATTCAAAACCAAAAAACATACAGACTTCCTCAAGTCTGCCTTCTAACTCTACTCTCCGATCTGCAAAAAACTTCTCCATTCGCCGTCGGCATGTGGTTTTGTGCCTTGGGGTCTGGTTTCGACCTAGGTTCTTAACCGGCCCTCTCCGGGTATCAACTCTTATAATTTTGAGGTAAATTTCTCTAAAACCTACTCTTAACTCTTTACTAAACATGCCCATATCAATTATCTTTCTAATCTACTTTGTTTTACCATATTTATGACTATACAAAGTAAGTAGAATTCTTTTTTATAAAAAGTAGCATTAGCACCTTTTAATTTTTACTACCTCCTTGTCTATTATCTATTTTTCTAAGATAATTTTCTCTAATATTTTCATTTGAGCTCTTCTATAATATAATCACTCCTTCCCTCTTTCACCTAGTGGTCGTATTACTACACGACAACGGCTGTCAAAGAAGACAACATGTCAAAAAACAAATTTGTCCAACTACAATAGGAACCATTGTCGTGTTGTGATTCAGCTACTATGTGAAAAAATTGTACATGTATATTTAATGTATAATTTACTACATAGCTAAAAGAAAGCCATATTAGTGGATTTTTATTGGTTATAAGATGTGGTTAGATTGCTAGTTTAGAAGGAATCTACTAAAAAGATTATTATTAAGATTTATACAACCTTATTTTTTTTTTAGTAGTGACTTTTGAAGTTAATTTTATATTGATAGTAACTTGTATATATCTTAAGTCACCTGTATAAGACATTGGTGATCTTTAAGATCTTATTTGCTTCTTTTATTTGGTACTTAAAGCACCAAGTATGTAAATCTTATAAGAAGAAGGGTTAGAAAAGGATTTTTAGTGTAAAAAGGGTAGTTTGGCCATCAATGTGGATGAATAGAGGTGGATGATAGAAATCTCTATTCTAATTGGCCAAAAATCATGCCTAATGGGCTTCAGGGAGACTGTCAGAGGGTTTATTAGGAGTTAGGGTTTGTTTTTGGAAGGGAGTCAAACATCAAAGGCTAGGATTATAAGATTTAGGTTTTTGGATCTGGTTTAGGTGCAAATTTTGTGTGATTTGCACTTTTTATGAAGAAGTTATAGGCGCTCAAAATTAAGGTGTTGATTTTGGACCTATTGTCACTCTTTTGGATATAACTCACGCATACAGGGAGCAATCAAGGATCAGCGATTAGAATTGGAGAGAGCATTTTGACAACTATATTTTTTAAGTGTGGCTTAATAAAATCCAAGCTAGGATGAAGGAGATATTGGGAGTTGAAATCAGTGCTTACAAACTTAAGGGCAGTAAGTGACCTGCTTACATAGTGGTTACATTTTGAGCTATATCTTGTGGAATTTGATAGATTTTTTACTCAAAATTTTTAAGAATGTATATGTTTATGTCACAAGACTATAAGCAAAAATTTTGTGGCATTAGGATTTTGGATTTGTGAGATATAAGGAAAATAGTGCTCCGGTATCTCTGAGCTAGGGTTTTAAGCACCTGCTAGGGGTTTTAAGATATCAGACGATCAAAAACAAATTTATAGTTGATTCTTTATTGTGGTGAAACTTAAGAAGATTATCTATACTTTGAACTAAATTTTATAATACTTGAATGATTGGATCAAGAGTTATTAGACTCTAAAGTTTAATAAGAAATAAGTCTTTACGGGTGAATAAAGTTTTGAAGGATTTTTGTGGAAATTTGAACCCTTTTTGTACAAACTTACTTGAATATAAGAGGATTTATATATAACTTCTCTTTTGTGAGATTTTTATATTATTTGTCTTTTTTATTGAGGACAAACCACCTGTTGGATTTTGCCATCAAATTTCAAATAAACTCTCGACAGCCACGTACCATATGTATTTCCAGATAGAAGGCCACGTCATAGAACACCGTGTAGCTGGAACCTTGTAAAATTCCTAGTGAAGGTCCTATTCTCTCCTCAAAACCCTCTCCTTGTTTTATAATAGATGTATATTTAGGAACAAAAAAACTACAGAGCCTCTACCTTATTAGATTCAGGAGCCTCAACATGCTTTTTAGATGATTAATTTATTAAGAATTATAAAATACCTTTAGTACAAAAAATTAAACCCAAAGATGTAGAAGTCATAGATGGTCATCTATTGTCTTTTGGAGATATCACTCATGAAATCCCTCCTATAAAAGTAACAATAGATGGTTATAATAGCTACGTAATCTTTAACATAATTAAATCTCCATCTAATCTAGTTATTTTAGGTTTATTATGGCTAGAAAAATATTGCCCTCAAATAGATTTGAATTCTCGTAGACTTGATTTTTTTCAAAATATTATTAAACATCCTACCAACCAAGTGTAAAGCTATAAGTTAAGTATAGCAAAATCCGTACTTATAGGTACAAAAACTTTTATACATGCAACAAAAGAAGGATCAACTTTTGTTATTTATGCCACACCCATTTTTGATGATTGAAGATTTTAAATGGTATTCCAAGCCAATATCTAGATTATCAAGACGTTTTTGAGAAAAAAAAATATAGATATTCTTCTAAAGTATCGTTCGTATGATTATTCAATTGACCTCAAAGAGGGAGCTCAATCTCCATTTGAACCAATCTACATCTCATCACAAAATGAGTTGGTTGAACTCAAAGAATATATTGATGAAAATTTAGCCAAGAATTTTATACATCATTCAAAATTTCCAGCAAGAGCTCCTATCTTATTTGTAAAGAAAAAAGATGGATCACTATGGATATGCATAAATTATCAAGGGCTCAACAAGATTACCATCAAGAATAAATATCCTATACTATTGATATCTCGACTTCTGGATTAATTGAATCAAGCTAATATCTATACAAAAATAGATCTATGAGAAGCATACAACCTAGTCTGTATCAAAAAAAGAGATGAGTAGAAGACTGCTTTTTGAACAAAGTATGGATATTTTGAATATAATGTAATGTCTTTTGGACTCACGAATGCACTAATTATTTTTCAATATCTCATGAATGATATTTTTTGTGAGTTTTTAGATGATTTTGTTATTTGTTACTTAAACAACATTTTAATCTACTCTAAAGACATAAAAGAACATGAATTACATGTTCGTCATGTATTACAAAAACTTAGAGATACCGAATTATACGCTATCATAATATGTGCAATTTTGCTCAAGAATACTCTGGGCACTTGGCTATAGAAGACTAAAAGGAAATATACAACAACAAGATCCTAACAACTCTAATAGAATCCTAAAGAATTTCTATTAAATCTTAACAATACTAATCAAACTTTGATCCAATCTTTAAGCAATTACAAAAGAAGAGTAAATGAATCATATATTAATCATAATAGAAAATAATATATAAAATACTAAATTTAGAAAATACTAAAAATAGAATCTTAAAATCCTAAGTCATATCTTATTCAAACCTTAGATCAAATCCTAAGTCATATCTTATTCAAACCTTATATCAAACCCTAATCAAAACCTAAATCAAACCCTAAGTCAAATCTTGGTCAAAATCTAAGTCAAACCCTAAGTCAAACCCTAAGTCAAACCTTGGCCAAATCCTAGTCAAACCCTAGTCAAATCCTAGTCCAATCCTAAGTCAAATCCTAAGTCAATCCCTAGTCAAAATCTAAATCAAATCCTAAGTCAATCCCTAAGTCAAACCTTGATCAAACCTTGATCAAACCCTAATCAAATCCTAAGTCAAATCCTAAGTCAATCTCTAGTAAAAACCTAAATCAAACCCTAAGTCAAATCCTAAGTCAAACCTTGTTCAAACCCTAAGTCAAATCCTAAGTCAAATCCTCAGTCAAACCCTAAATCCTAAATCTTAAATCAAATCCTAAGTCAAATCCTGGTCAAACCTTGATCAAATCCTAGTCAAACCCTAAGTCAATTCCTAAATCCTAAATCCTAAATCAAACCCTAAGCAAATCCTAAATCCTAAACCCTAAACCAAACCCTAATCAAATCTTAAACCAAATTCTAACCAATTCAAATCAACCCTAGGAAAAATTAGAACCTCAATATCTGTTGATTAGACTATTGATCTTACTTCAAACTTTGTATACCTTTCAACCTCTTAGTCAACAACAAGCACAATAAATTTGAAGGAAATCAAACTTACCAAATGGAAGAAAAACCCCAAAAACTTCTCAGATGTTGGTCGGCCTCCTTCTCCAACCTTGATACTGATCTTCCAATGCTGATTTCTCCCTTTTTTATCGTTCAATCAGTCTCAAATCATTCATGTGTATAGTAAAACAAGTCTATTATCCACACAAATAAAAATTATTCCAATCTAATTGGCAAATTGCTCAAGATCTCAAAAACACTAAATGACCCTCAAAACCTAATTTTTGAGATCTTGACCCACTTAAACCTCAATTACGTACAACTTGACTATTAGATTCACCTCAAATTTACAGCACACATTAACAACAATAACACCCAAAAACCTACAAATTTCCAATTATAGATCTGCTACAAAACTTTTGAAATTGCCTAAAACATCAACCCTATTTTATTTCACAAAATTCCAAGTTGCCAAAAACAACCCTGACTTTGCAAAGCTATTACAAAGTCATTTTTTCTCCAAATCACTCAAAACCAACTCCTATACAAAATCCTTCAAGTCTACTCTCTAATTCCAATCTTTGATCTGAAAAAGCCCTTGGATCCACCGTAGGCAAAAAGTTTTGTGCCTCGGGGTCTGATTTTGACCCCAGCTCATAACCGGTGCTTTCCGGGTATCTATTTCAAGATTTTTGTGGTAAGTTTTTCTGAAACCTCTTCTTAACTCTCTCTTATATATGCCTATATAATTTTATTTCCCAATCTACTTTGTTTTGCCTTACTTATGGCCCTACAAAGTAAATAGAAGCTCATTTGTAAGAAGGGCAGCATTAACACTCATTAGTTTTATTTCCTTTTTACTATTATCTATTTTTCTAAGATAATTTGTTATAATAATTTGAACTAAGATCTTCTATAATATACTATTTTTACACTCTTTCATGTAGTAGTCACGTTACATCATGACAATGCCAAGATGGAAAAGTGTGTATTTCACACTATTCAAGTTGATTTCTTAGGATATATTATTTTGAATGATGGTCTTATGATGGATCCTAAGAAAGTCCAAACAATCATGGGTTGGAAGATTCCAAGAACAGTAAGAAACGTGTAATGCTTTTTGAGATTTGCCAATTATTATCAAATCTTTATCAAGAATTTTTCTCAAGTTGCCGCTCCACTTATACGTCTAACTTGTAAAGACAAACTCGAGTGGAATAAAGAAGCAGAAGCATTATTTGAAGTATTAAAAATAGCTTTTACTTTTGCATCAATCTTGTATTGCGTCAACTTTTCCAAGGCATTTTTTTTATAGAAATAGATGCATTAGACTTTGTTTTGGATAGAATATTGTCACAAATGGGAGCAAATGACAAATTCCAACCAGTAGCTTTCTATTCCAAGAAATTTTCAGCAGTAGAGATCAATTACAAAATCCACGATAAAGAACTTCTTGCAATTGTAGATTCTTTTCAAGAATGGCGCCACTATTTAGAAGGTGCTTCTAATCCAATTACTGTGTATACAGATCACAAGAATCTCAAGTATTTCATGTCAACACGCGTGTTAAATTGTCGTCAAGCTTGTTAGAGCATGTCTTTGTCAAGATTAGAGTTTATCATCACTTATTGGCTAGGAAAATAACAAGGTCTATCCGATGCTCTTTCTAAACGATCTTATCTTGCATCAAAAGAAGGAGATGCAACTTTTGATCAACAAAGACGATCCTCCTGAAACTTGAGCAATTTCATATCTGAGCAATAAAATCAACATTGACTGTTGATTTAATATTTTTCAAGCAAATCCAATTAAGTATGCCCTTAGATCCTCTTATTCATGATATTAAGAATAATTCTTCTAAATCTCATGATACTTAAAAGTTTGAACTTAGGGACAACTTACTTTATTTTAAAGGACGTTTATACATCCCAAAAGGTGAAGTACAACTACATATTCTTGAAGCTCGTCACAACTTCTCTGCAACTAGATATTTCAGATACAATAAGACCTTGCAGCTAATTTCAAAAGATTTTTGATGGCCTCAAATGTGGAAGGTTGTTAAAGAGTTTGTGTAGTTGTGTGATGTTTGTTTAAAATGAAAAACTCCTTGTCATTGAGTTTACAAACTTTTCTAACCATTACCTATATCAAAAGAACCTTGGTCTTCTATTTCTATGGATTTCATCATGGATCTTTCAAACTCAAGTTCATATGATTTTATATTCGTGATCGTAGATTGTTTCACTAAGATGGCACATTTTGTACCATGTATAAAATCTATCACAGGTGAAGAAACAGCTAAACTCTTCCTTGACAATATCTATTGCTATCATGGATTATCAAGGGATATTATATTAAATAGAAGGACGCAATTTGTATCAAGATTTTGGAGAACGCTTTTTAAAAGTGGACATAAAACTATCTTCAACTTTCTATCCTCAAATTGATAGACAAATAGAGCGTGAACACACCAAGAAGAAGACAAGTACCACCTCCTCCTATAGACATGGACTATAATGAAGAATTTGAAGTAAAAAGTCTTAGATTCAAGGCAGCGCCAAAATAGGTTGGAATATCTTGTTCATTGGCACGGATATGATATTAGTGAATACACATGGTAACCAACAAAGAATCTTATAAATACAGTAAGGAAAGTAGAGGCTTTTCACCAATGACATCCATCAAAACCAAGATGAGGACCTTCTCTTTAAAAGAAACACGATCTAGGCAAGATAACATTTTACTTTCTATCCTTGTTTGTAGCTTCTTTGTATTTGTGACATTAAGGAGATGGAGAACCAACAACCAGCAAATTTAGCTCAAGAGCCATTATTTGCTGATTTATCAGATGAGACATTATGACTATCACAACCTTCAAGATGACGGAATAGAGATGAAGACCCTCAAGAATAACATATCCTTCCTCGGATTGATGGTAAAATACGTATCTGATATCATGACCTTGGAAGAGACTCTCGATACTTGGTGATACTTTTAGAGGTAGGAACTATTCTTGATGGTGTTCCTTATGTTTTCTTTAAAGGAAGTTATGAAGGCCTCAATAATAATCAAATAATAGGGTGGTCCTCTCGCCTTAGTATGGGACATTATTGATGGCTGAAAGAACCTATTAACTATCTTCAAAGGGAACAAAGATCAGAGTATGTAGCAAGCACAATTCGACATATCCTGGACTTCCTCAACATATAATCATTGCTCCTCATGGAACTCGTCCTTAGAAAGGGGGGTAATATCATGGATATAAGATTTATTCTAATAACTATTTAATTAATATAGATTAATAGAAGTTGATAAAATAAATTAATTTGATAATATCTTAGAAAGAAGCTTCTTAAAAGCTTTATAGATAAGAAATCATCTTTATATATGTCTATAGGTGATTAATAGGTTAAAAACTTAATCAACAAGCTAACTACTTGTTGCACATATTGGTAGCTTGTGGAACAAGCTAATCATGTGTTGTACATGTTGGTAGCTTGCGGAACAAGTCAAGTACGTGGTGCATATATGAAAAACTTATCTTACAAGTTTGACACGTGTCTTGCAAATTAGACATATGTAGTAGGTCCTGTAGAATATTGCCACGTAGCTCTTAGATAGATAGTATAAATAAAAACAAAAGTGAAGCGTTCTTCACTCTTGTCAATTCTTTTCTTGCTTCTAGTCCAGTTTCAAGAGTCTATAATTTTCTTTTCTTGTAGAAATAGCCATTCTAGTTTCTTTTAATATATATACTTTCTTACTTTTATTTTATTATATTTTTTAATAGAAGTTTCATATGTTTATTTGCTTTCATGGAATTCTTGTCCTTGATAGTCTTTCAAAAAAAAATATTGTGGCTAAAATTTTAATTCAAATTTATTATTTAGTATTATTTTATAGTATTTCTAAGATACAATGCTTAGCCATTGTTTAAAATTCATTGGCTTCCAAAGCCAATTTGTAATGAGCCTTATGGAGAAAAAAAATTTTGGATATACATTCTCTAATCTAATACAAAAACATTCAAAGGGCGTTTCTAAGGTTGCTTATATAAATCTTAAGTTGTATCACATTGACTTATATCAAGGATAAGCTTTATTAAGAATAGCTTAAATTTAAATATATTAATTATAATAATTATTTAATTTAACTTTCAATATCTTAATATATTCTTGGAGTATTAGATTTGATATTTGTTGTTGACGATCCTTGTTGATAATTATCAATTCTTGAGCTTATTGCTATTGAATACAAATAATACAATTTTTTCTTCAAGTGCCAAAAATTTGGCATGGTTATAGACAAAGCTATAAACCATGGTGAAGGCATTCTCTTCCTAAGGTTCAAAGACATTCGTAGACACCAAAAATAGCTCTAATAAAAGATGGTTTTACTTACAAAAAAATGAAAATGCCATTGGATCTAGATTTGCATATCAAGCTATTGCTTGTTAATTTATGTTTTTTAAAGATTTATGAAGAGCTTTAAAAAATAGATATAACTATAATAATATAATATCATATTATAATACAACTATAAGGTAAAAGGATAGATGAAGACCAATATATATAGAAAGGCTTAATTAAAAGATTCATAGAGATTTTTTTATAAAATTTATAGTTAATAGATTAAAAATAGTTAAAATTTAAATATTTTATGATAACATTTTTATACAAAGGGCTTCTACTTACTTTGTAGACTTATAAAAGGAACAAGATATATTATAACAGATATAAAATTAATACAATTATATTTTAATTAAAATTAAGAATATTTTTTTATAAAAAATTATCATAAAAAGATTAGATTGATATTTGGAAAGGATCATTTGTGAAATAATATCAAAATTAGATCCCAAGGTATAAAACCATATATCTATGGCAAAAATAGGATTTTTTATAAATCAAAAAGTTATAATTAAGAAAAGACTTGAAATTTTTTTTAAAAGTATTAGATGTGTAAAAATTAGATTTTGAGTACTTTTGTGAGAATTAATCAAATTTAAGAATTTGATTTCATATTATTATTTTGAACAATAAATTTAGGATCTATTTGAATTTTATATTAGATCTATAATTGATATTTTGTAAATCAATAAATATATTTGTGTTGAATTTTTTTCTTTAATTTTAGTTATATTTAAAATTATTGAAATTTGAATGCAATAAGATACTGATAATTGGTACTTTTAGCATTAATAAGAATTTTAAGCTTATGTGAAGATTTGCCATCTAGATTGAGATACAATTTGGTGTATTTATAGATGATTTGAAATAAAAGACTTATACCAAGATTGAAAATAAACTAATTATAAAAAACAGAAATCTTATAGTTAAAAATTCAACATTAAAATTAGAGAAGAAAGTTGTTCAACATGTAGGTGGTTTATTAGTTATTTTTATTAATTTGTAACTTGAATCGTTTTTAGAATTTGTGAGCTAATTTTAAATTAATATATCTAATAATATATAAAATTTAAAATAGATTTGACAATAATATCAAAAGTTATAGCTTGTTAAAATTTTTACTTGAAATTTAAGATTTCATAGGATTGATTTAAGATTTCATAGGATTTTTTAGGATTTAATAATATTTAATAAAAATTATTTAAACTTTACTTTTAAAAAAATTAGGATATATTAAGGATTTTTTAAAAAATTTGTTTATGGTTTTTAAGGATTTTATTAGGGTTTTTTAAGGATTTGCTTAGGATTTTTTTAAAGTTATTTAAGATTATTTGGGGTTGAAATTTTGAGTTGGTAGGATTTACAAATAAATGAACTTAGGATTTTTAAGATGATCAAGATTATTAAGGCAAGTGCTTCTAAATACTATGTTTATTTTTTTGGATCAATAGAAGATTTTTAGAATTTAAATATTTGGCACATTTTTAAGCTATTATTCACATAATATAATAGTATAATTTATTTATTTTTTAAAACAAAGTCTTTTGTATTTAGTCCAAATTCAATAGACAAGATAGCCTTTTATAAAGGTTGTTTTAAAGGAGGGAAGGAAGAAGAATAAAAGAGAGAGAGATAAAAAGAAAAAAAGAGTAAGAAGGACAGAAATGTTTTCAAAATGACTATCAAGGATGTTAATTAGATACTCAAAGGTAGTGTGGCAACTAAGCTATAAAGATTGGCTAGCATTTCTTGTAAGATTGATTGAGTTAAAGCAAGGTTAAAATATAATATTATTAAAGATGTAGACATATTGGTGGTAAAGGTGATAAGAATAGCTAGGAGGTTAAGTTTGCTTTTATTTGTAAGAGTTTCCATGGTTGTTTGAATTGATAGAAAAATCAAATTTAATAAAGCATGTTGTAAATTGGATCAGATTAATTTAAATCAGTGTTAAAGAATTGATAAGACTTGATCTTATAATTGATTTGTATAGTACTTTGATAGATAGTGTCATGATATAAATAGCTCCCATGTATGTAATAAGATTATATTTTATTTTATTAAAGAATTAGATTAACTAATAATATGAATTTATTTTTTGTGTATGATTTGGTTGCCTCTTTTGTAAAAGATTAGCTTCAAGCTTGTAATGTGTGTTCTTTAATAGCTTGTATTTTTTTTTTATTAGGTAATAATTATCTTTATTCTTTTATATATTTATTAGATATAGAATGTATTTCAAAAACATGCCAAAAATTATAGCTACACAATTGGATTGTGAGCATGCTTCTTATAACAAGTATTGAAAATAATACTCCAATATCAAAATAAAAGATGGTCAGAGATGACAAGATCAATAAGGAAGTGTGAGAGTATTTAAAAAAAGAGCTTGTGATTTAAGTCCAAATTTGTTTTTTCAAGAGGAAGGCCCATCTTTCCAAAGAATTTGATTGGCATCAAAAGATGAGATTGTAGAAGCCATTTGTGGTATTGCTATATCAAATAAGCCTCATGATTTCTATGAGTATCAATCCAATCAAGATTTCAATGCCAATCAAAAGTTAAATAGGGTAGTAAGTAGGTTATTTTAGATATTGTGGAGCCAAGCTATGGAAAGTGCTTAAGCAAGTGAAGTTGATGAGGATGCACCACAAGTCAATGCTTGAAGTATACTCAAATGACAATACTAGGTTTGACGTGAAGAACAGCAATAAAAGATCTAAAGAAAGGATACATAGCCTTGGTCTCAAAGAATGACCTTACAAAAGAGATAATCAACCTCATTATTTAGGCTCATCATGAACCACTTGAGACAAAACAACAGCAATTACGTACCAATATTGGATTACCATACTTCTCACATTGTAATAAAGTTTGTTGAGATTTAGACAAAAATAGATAGGAAATCAGATATGAAATTGGAAAAAATACTTTGATAATGGATTTGAAGGTACATGGCATTGATACAAGATAAGTGACTTTGATAATTTTTTAACTTTTTGATCCAGCCAAAAAAATTTTAACTTATTGATCCAAAAAGTTATGGATATAACTTGATTATTAGCCTAATGTGGATATCCTTAAGCTAAAGACAATCAAGGAGGATTAAATAGTTGTATATCATATATATTTTTAACCACCATAAGAATGATCTTATATAATATTTTATGAATGTAGATGATAAGATGATAAATTAGTCCTAATAAGTAAATAATAGAATCATTTACTATCTTGATATTGAATAGATTGGTATTAGAGAAAGGAGTTAGAGGCGCTACATCTCTTGTTTAGTAATAATATTAATGCTAAAACATCCACCAATTAAGATATTAGTGATTTCTTTACGTTTTATGTAGGTAATAATGTAAAAGATGGCAATTTACAACAACTACAATAATTGTCAAAATTAAATTGTCTGTTGGTATAGGTTGGAGATAGAGGTGATTTTTTAAGAATTCTCCTATATTAGTTGACAAGTTTGTGTACAATAAGGATGAAAAGCATATCTTGTATATTGCTAAGGTTTTAATAATTGCTTATTTTTAATAAAATATTAATTATAGTAAAAGACTTAATAAGAAATATTTAAAAAATAAGTTGAATCTTTATTAACTTTATTAATTATAACTAATGTAGAATTGAATCAATTTATTTTTTAATGATAAATAGTCTTATTTTTTCATAGATGATTTATTATAAGGTCAATTAGTATTAATATTATAATAAAGTAATCAAATCTTATTTCTAATTTTAAATAGAAATTATTCTTTTTTAAATATATTTTTATTTACTTATTTATTATAATTTTAAACTTCTTTTAATTATAATTTTATTATCTTATAAAGCTCTAATATTTTATTTTTTGAATCTTTTATTTTTGAATTTTTAAAATTTAAAATTTTAAATATGAAACTATATATAATAACCAAAATTGATAAAAAACTAATATTTTTTTATTAAAAGATGCAACTTATTATTTTATAAATGTTAAAAAATATAAACAAGAAATCACAAGTACATAGAAGAAAAAACATAGAACAAAGTTGTTTTGATAAAAATTAAACTAATATAAATATATAACTATAATTCTACCAAACTTAGCACTGAAGTTGTTGAAATCCTAAAAGATTTTCCAAAGGATATTCTAAATTCCTATAAAACATGATATATATTATGCTATAAGATATTGTCTTTATTCTTTCCTACTATAGGAGGTTTAAAAAGCCCCTCTATACCTTCCTTTCTCTGAATTTCTCTCATTCATGTAAATGATTGATTAAATTATATATATATATATATATAATATATATATATATAATATATATATTTATAATATATTTATAATATATATAATATATATAATATATTTATAATATATATATAATATATTTATATATATATATATATATATATATAATATATTATATATATATATATATATATATAATATATTTATAATATATTTATAATATATATATATATATATATATATAATATATTTATAATATATATAATATATATATAATATATATATATATATTCTAAATAAAAATATAATATATTTCTTAAATAATTATTTATTTATTTATTTATTTATTTATTTAAAATTATAAAAGAATAGTTTAATTATCTTGATAATAATTAGTGGTATATTATAAATATTATTCTTGTCATAGACATATTCCAAGTTATCACTTTTTAAAATCTTTTAGAACCTTTTGTAATCTTTTAGAATCTTCTTCAATTTTTTAAAACCTTCTAGAACCTTTTTTAGTCTTATAGAGTCTTTTTCAATCTTTTAGAATCTTCTTCAACCTTCTTGAACCTTCTAAGGTATTCTTAAAAGCTTCCATAGATGCTTCATAGACTTCTAAAAACTTCCTAATTTCTTTCATGGTTAGAATCTTCCATAGGTAGTTCTATCAAATTGAAAAAGCTTCTATAGAAGGTTTGATAGGACGTAGACCTTGTAGTATAAATAGGAGGCAAGACCAAGATACACCTTAGTCTTGCCAACACAAGTTTTGGGTCAATTTAAAGTACTGTCTTGTTTCTTGATATCAATTTAGTTCTTATTCTCGTCAACCATCTAATTTTTTGTTCTTGTCAATCATCTAATTTTTTGTTCTTGTCAACCATCTAATTCTTTGTTCTTGAAATCAATCTGATTTTATATTCTTTTCCTTATTCATTTTTTAATCTATTGTCTTGCATTTTTAATAATTTGGCAAGATTATTAAATAATCATATTAGAGCTTTAATCTGTTAATAGAGAGTAGATTATCTCTCTTTTTGAAGATACTAATACATTCTAGAGAAGTGTAGATTATCTCCCTCTAGATTGATATGCTTATCTATTACAATTTGATCTTCCTTTAGAAAGAATAGATTATTCCTTTTTTAGGATATATCATTATATTTTAGAGATTAAAGATTATCTTCTTTTAAATTAATATTATTTAAAAATATTTCTTTTTAATATAAAAAATTAATATATTAAAGTGTTTTTTTTTTTTTTTTTTTTTTTTTTCAATATACAAATAAATTAAATCTTTACAGCTTCACAAACAAAGAATAGAATAATAACTCTTATAAATCTTTGAATTCTTTTAGATAGTATATGAGAAAAAATGGTATTTTTTTGCAATCCAAAAAAAATTGTAAATGAAAATAGTATCCAAAGAAACTAAATGGGAGATTGATAGTTTGCAGTAAGAAATTATTTAATTGATAAAAGCAGATAGTAGACAAGATATACACATAACTCCTACAAAAGTTCAATGGTTTGTTATGAAAGAGCCAAAGGCTAGTATGCTTGATAAATTTGATCAAACAAGATCCAATTTTTGAGGTTTTGTACAACAAGTATGGCTCTATTTATAATTATATCTTTTTTATTATCTAGATGGATTTACTCAAGTTGCTTTCATTAGAAAGTGCTTAATCATGATTTATTCCATTGTTGGAAAAAAGTTCTCTAATCTTATATAATTTAAAGGCTTTTATGAAAAGATTTATTGTTGTATTTGGAGATAGTGATTGAGAGAGGGTGGCAAAAAAAAGATCTAAAACCTACAATAAAAACAATATTTAGCTACAATTTATATCATATAATTTCAACAACTTACTTATAATTTTAACTAAGGCAATAAGACTTTTATGATTCAATTTCATTATGAGCTAAAAGATGATGTGAAGAATTTATTAATTACAATGCCAAGAGTTGAAGCTTAAAAGAATTCATATCTTAAGCTATTACTTGTTACAATTGCTTATTTAAATTGCATCAAGAGAGATGATTAATTTTCAACAATGCCTATCAAAAAACGATTACTATATCTTTAAGAACATCAAAGAAGCCATCAATATATCTTGAACCCATGCAGATTGATGCAACTCAATTCAAATTATTAGAAAAAGATTTCTTCCTATTTCTAGATCGAATGACTTATTTTATATTTTTTATACTTATAAGAATCTTAAGATAAGAGATTTTTGCTAAAATATTTTTAGATACTGAAGCTTCAACATGCTTTATGGATAAAGATTTTATAACCAAATATAATTTAGTACTTGTAAAGAAGATCTATCCTACACCTATTAAAATTATTAATGGATGAAACTTTATATTAATAAATATTATTAAAAAAATCCAATGATTGAAAGTAGTACTAGGAGATCAAGTATTACACATTGTCTTCAACATCATTCAATGTCTAGCAAATCTTATTATCATTGAACTCCCTTGATTTGAATTATATAATTTTGATATTGATTAGAGTTTGTAAAAGATTTTTTCAAGATCCAAACATCAAAAGAAGAAACGAGATGCAATTTCGTTTTTTGGAGTTAAAGCATTTATATAGGCTGCAAAGAAAAGAGCTACATTTACATTATATGTTACTCAAGTGAAAAATTCAATTGGACAATTTAAGCAAGATATTTCCAATTAATATTATAATCTTAAAGATATATTTGAAAAAAAAAAAAAGCAGACATATTATCAAAATATTGTCATTATAATTGTAAAACTAAATTACAAGATGGAGTTCAATTTCTATTTGATCCAATTTATAATCTCTCACAAACAAAGCTTATAGCCTTGCAAAAATACATTGATGAAAATTTAACCAAGAATTTTATTAGACATTCAAAATTGCATGTTCGAATGTTTATTTTATTTGTGAAGAAAAATGATGGTCCTTTATGTATATGTGTTGACTATTGAGATTTGAATAAGATGATTGTAAAAAATTGCTATCCATTATTATTAATCTTAAGATTATTGAACAATTAGGATAAATAAAGATTTTTACAAAGATTGATTTGAGAGGCGTCTACAACTTAGTTAAGATCAAAGAAAGAGATTAATAGAAAACAACATTTCATACAAGGTATAGACATTTTGAATACAATATTATGCCTTTTAGACTTACAAATATACTTGTAGTCTTTTAACATATGATAAATGATATCTTTTGAAAATATTTAGATAATTTTGTAATTATCTACCTAAATGATATCTTGATCTTTTTTTAAGAATAAACAAGACTATAAATATCACGTACATATGATATTGGAAAAATTATATAAAAGTAGATTGTATGCCAAATTGAAGAAGTATTCTTTCTGTTAACTATTAGTCAAGTTTTTAAAATATATTGCTTCTAAAAATAAAATTTCTATAGATTCAAAGAAGATACAAATTATTATAGAATAGAAAAAATTGTTATTAATTAGAGATGTATAATATTTCTTGAGATTTGTAAATTTTTATAAAATCTTCATCAAAGATTATTGTAAGATTGTAGCTCTATTATTACAACATATAATAAAAAAAATTCTTTTTTGAGACAACAAGGCTAAAGAAACATTCACGAAGCTAAAAAAATCTTTTATTTTAGCTCTTATACTTATTCAGACAAATTTAATAAAACCATTCATTTTGGAAACAAATGCCTCAAATTTTACACTTGGATTTGTGCTCTCTCAAATTGATAATGATAGTCAACTTCACCTGGTAGTATTCTACTCTCAAAAATTTTCAACTACAAAAATCAATTACAAGATCCATGACAAGGAACTATTGGCAATTGTTGATATTTTTGAAAAATGGTGCCATTTGTTAGAAAGAAATCATTATAAGATCACAAAATATATTGATCACAAAAACTTGGAATCTTTTATGAGTGCTCAAGTTTTGAATTGCTATCAAATATGATGGAATATGTTATTATTTTGGTTTGATTTTGTGATTTCATATTATCTGAAAAAAAAAATTTAAAATTAGATATTCTTTCTCGACATTCATATCTTACACTAAAAATAAGAGATATTATATTAGATCAATAAAAAATCAATTATATTAAAATTATCCAATTTATAATTGAAGCTATTGATAATATCTACCTATACAAATATAACTCTTAAGTCAAAAATCTAGAGAGCAATGAAAATAGATCTATTTATAAATAACATTCAATTATATTTAAAAAATATAAAGGAAGAAGAAAAAAATAATTTTAAGTTCAAGGATGGATTATTGTATTTTAAGGATTTCTTATATGTTCCTCAATGTCCTACAAGACTATAATTTTTTTAAGCACAACATGACCTTCCAACACCTAAATATTTTGGCTTCAATAAGATCTTAGAATTAATTTTAAGAGATTATTAATAGCTTCAAATATAGAAATTGGTGAAGGAGTTATCCAATCACATAAAATTTGTGCCCAAGCAAAGGTTCCAAGATACCAACCATATAGACTTTTTCAACTACTTTTAATTCCTAAGAACCCATGGTAATCGTTATCTATGGACTTCATTATATATCTCCCAATTTTTAATGGCAAAGATTCAATTTTTATTGTGATAGATCATCTTATCAAAATGACATATTTCATTCCATTCAATAAGACTATTTTTAAGAAAAAAATAGCCAAGCTTTTTATTGATAATATTTATTGAATACACGGCCTTCTAAGTGACATTGTTTTGGACTAAGGACTATAATTTGTATCAAATTTTTAGAAAGGACTATTTTAACTTTTGAAGATTAAGATCAATCTTTCATTAGCTTATTATTCATAGACTCATGGTCAATTAAGAGAGTGAATCAAATCTTGAAATAATATCTTCATTGCAATATAAATTACCAATAAGATGATTGAATGGATCTTCTACTATTGGCCAAATTTGCATACAATAATATCAAATATTCTTTGAAAAATCAAATTCCATTCTTCTCAAACTATGGATATGACCTTAGAGTAGATCTATTTCAAATTGAAGATGTGAAAAGTCCTATTATAAAAAATCAAACTATCTATTTGAAGGCCATCTATGAAGAATTAAAATTCCAACTACAAATGGCTTAAGACCAATATAAAGAATATGTAAATATCTATTTCAAGAATCAATCAAAGTTCAAGATAGGAGATCATATTTGGCTATTCTTACAAAATATACAAACAAATTGACTTGTGGAAGTTTAATTATCAAAGACTTTGACCATTTATAATTCTGCATTAAGTAAATCTAGTAAGTTTCTATCTTGAATCATTAAATAATATACGCATTCATCTAATTTTTTATATTTTGCTTTTAGAAACCTATTATAAATCAAATATTATTGGAAGAGCTCTTCTACCACCAATCCTAGTTAAAATCAATCAAGAGCTTAAATATAAAGTGGACAAAATATTGAATTTGCATATAAGACATGAACGATTAGAATACTTCATCCATTAGAAGGATGTCAAGGACACAAGAATACATAATAAGAGATTTAACTCACCTTTCTTGGTCTCATTATAGATCCTAAGAAAATCTAGATAATTATGGATTAAAAGATTTTAAAAATAATAAAAGATGTGTAATACTTTTTAAAATCTATTAATTACTATTGAATCTTCATCAAGAAGTTTTTTTCAAGTTGCAACTCTATTTACATGCTTAATTTGTAAAGAAAAATCTTATTGAAGCCAGAACAATTTCATCTTCAATGTCAAAGATACAAGAACAGAAAACAAGAGACTTGAAACTAGAACAAGGTTTCCAGAAGAAACCAACAAGAACTTGAATTAAACAAATGAGTACACCAACAATACCAAGAAAGGTGAGTTAAAACTCCAAGAGATGTGTTGTCGAGATTGAAGAACTCTTCAGCCTTAATCTCTATATATACTCTTGTCTAGGATGCTTTCTGAGTAGCTTCTATCAAACTAAGAAGCTTCTTGAGCAGCTTCTACTAACTGGAAAGCTTCTTGAGCTCCTTCTACTAACTAAGAAACTTCTCAACAAACTTTCATCAATTAGGAAGCTTTTAGAATATTCTAAAAGATTCTATAAACCTCTAAAGTATATGTTCCTAACATCACCCCCTTTTCTAGCGACGAGTCTTGTAAAAAGCTCAAACTTATTACATATATAAGAAATCAAGAATACGCTACACTAGTGAAGCTATGTATTTTGTTCTCTGTTCTTGAGCAATGGATTCTACTGGTCCTCAAAGAAATCACCTATGGCCTTGAACTAATACCTCCATTGTTGAAATATGCCATCCAAGGATTTGATCTTCATTATGGCCTTCAAAACATCCTCCAAATAAGATCTCAAGACTAAAAAGATTCATCTTTCCAAGCTCAAGCAATATCACTAAAGCTCAAGCATTAGAATCGAGACTTGCATGGTTGGATCTTACTCCTAATGGCTCCAACTGAGGTTGTATTTGGCACTGAAATGTATTGTCCTCACTTTGTTCAATTGAAGGTTGTGAAAATTACATTGATTTGTTCAAAGCTTGTATTGCAAGCAAATCTTTTGAATCTTATTCTCTCAATGCTTGAAGATTTGACATGGTGACTAATTTGTTTCTATCATTGTATTCTATCTTGGAACAGACGACTACATACAGATGAAGGCTTTAATTTAATTCTCCCTCTTTATGAGTATTCCTTAAATCTAATCTTCACTAAGAAGTTATCATCAAATACGTTTAGATTTATAAGAATAGAATTAATGAAATTCTTGTACCTTTTGAGGCGCATTGGCAAGATTTGCGACCAATTTCCATATGCACTCATTAATGTCATAGCCCTGCCAAAGAATAAGATATTCTAATTTGTTCCACCTTTGTCGTGAATTAAATACATTTTCAACTTCATATTTTTTATGGTCTTCAATTTTGATAATAGGTGGTAATTTTTATATCATTTTCAAAATAAGTGACTCTCTATAAGGTTCTAAAAGAGAAGTATGAAAAATTGGATGTACCTTCATAGCAAATGATAATTCTAAGCGATATGCCATTGGATTGATTTGCTTCTAGATAGAAAATGGTCCCAATCTTTGATAGTCCGACTTATCATATGGCCGCTTAGTCTTGATATTCCGTCAAAGAAGCCATATCTTATCTCCAATATAAAAAGCAAGTAGTTGATTTCTAAATTTATCTACAAATATTTTATAAACATCTTGAGGTGCTTGTAATTGAAGCTTCAAGGTTGTTTGATGTTGCAATAGCTACTTTGCAAATCCTTCAGCTGTTGGATTATTATTTTTTGGCATACTCTATAATTCAAGCTTTAGATGATATCCACAATTGGAATAAAATAATATTTATTGAATAGAAACATGAACAGTATTATTATATACAAATTTTGCTAATGATAGATATAAGATCCAATCATCTTGTTGATAGTTAATACTATATTGTAAATATTGCTCCAATACTTGATTAACTTATTTTAGTTGGTTGTCACTTTGAGGATAGAAAGTCGAAGAACATTTAATATCCATCTTTAATATTTCAAAAAGACACTTCCAAAATTTAGATATGAAGTCGGATCTTCAATCAAATACAATATCATCAGGTAGGCCATGATATCGATACATATTATCAAGAAAGAGCCTCACCGTTTCTTCACTAAACACAATCTTTTTGCAAGGGATGAAATGAGCCATCTTTGTGAGTCGATCAACCACTATAAAGATACTGCCCAATGAATTGGATGGTCGTAGATCTATAATGAAATCCATTTAGATAGAAGACCATGACTATCTTGGAATAGGCAAGGGTTGCAAAAGTCTATAAAGGTGATGTTGAGGATTTTTAGACCTTGAACAAATGTCACAAGAAAGTACAAAATCCTTCAGTGCCTTCCACATCTGAAGCCACTAAAAATCTTGAGAAATAAGTTTCAAGGTCTTGTTGAATCCAAAGTGATCCACAACAAAAGAGTCATGGTGAAATTGAAGAACGTGCAATCGTATTGGTCCTTCCGGGATATACAAATGTTCCTCAAAGTATACAAGGTCTTTTTCAAATTTGAACTTATTAACATTTTTTTTCAAGCAATGCTTGACATCAAGGGCCAAAGCATCATTAATGGTTGCAGTATGCACTTTACTAAGGAAAGTAGAATTGATAGCCGCTGATGTAATAGTGGCATAAAAGTGAAATTGCTCAGGTTTCAACAAAATTGTATATTGTTGATCAAATGCTGCCTCCTCTATCCTTGGTGTAAGATATGATTTCCTTGATAGAGTATCAGATAATCCTTATTGCTTCCTAAGGCAATAAATGATGACAAAGTTAAATCAAGATAGTGACATATTCTATTGAACTTAGTGACGATTAAGAATCCAAGCTGATATAAAGTATTCTAAGTTCTTGTGATTTGTATATATAATCACAAGATGCATTGCTCCTTTAAGAAAATAATGTCATTTTTGAAAAGAATCCACAATAGCAAGAAGCTCCTTATTATAGATTTCATAATTAATTTTGGTAGCAAAAAACTTTCAAGAACAAAATGCAACAGGATGGAATTTGTCATCTATATCCATTTATGAAAGTACGGCCCCTAGTGCAAAATCTGAAGCATCAGTTTCTAAGTAAAATGCCTTTGTAAAGTCTAGATGCACCAATATTGGGGCTGTAATAAATATTGTCTTAAGATCTTGAAATACCTTCTATGCTTGAGGCCTCCATTCTAACTTATCCTTATATGTCAATCGAGTAAGAGGGGCGACAACTTGAGAATAATTTTTGATGAAGATCCAATAGAAGTTAACAAATCCAAGAAAATATTGTATATCTCTCACAATCTTTAGAATGGCCCATTATATAACCACCTCTATCTTCTTAGGATCCATTATCAAACCCTCAATAGATATGATGTATCCCAAAAATTCCATCTTAAGTTGGTGAAATACGCATTTTTCTGATTTGGTATACAAATCTATATCTCGCAACTTTTGTAATACCAACTTGACATGCTCCTCATGTTCTTCCATATTTTTTGAGCAGATCAAGATATCATCAAGATATCATCAAGATAAATCACCACAAACTTGTCTAAATATTCTCAATAGATATCATTCATTAAATGCTAAAAGATAGTGGATGTATTTGCTAGTCCAAAAGGCATGACATTATTTTCAAAATGTCCATACCTTGTCCAAAATGCAATCTTCCGTTAATCTCCCTCCTTCATCCGTACCAAGTTGTATGCTCCGCAAAGATTTATTTTAGTATAGATCTTGGCTTGGCCGAGTTGTTTCAAGAGTCTCAAAATTAATGATAGTAGATAATAATTTTTTACCATTATTTTATTCAATCCTTGATAATCAACGCACATACGTAAAGAACCATCCTTGTTCTTCACAAAAAATATAGGTGCACCTGCTAGAGACTTTGAATGCCCGATGAAATTCTTTGCAAAATTTTTATCAATATAATCTTTCAATACTAAAAGCTCATGTTTAAAAAGATTATAGATAAGGCAAAAAGGTGGTTGCTTTCTTTCTTGAAGATCTATAGCACAATCATAGGATCAATGCTCTAGCAATATATCAGCATTCATTTTTTTAAAAACATCTTGAAATTCGTTATATTCCTCTAGAATACTCACCGATGAAGTCATAATTTCTTTAATTGGAGTCGCATAAATAACAAATGGTATACCTTCTTTGACCAATCTTATAAAAGTCCTTGCTCCAACAAATAAAGGTTTATCAATTCATGGCTTCTTTACGAATTTTTTTGTAGGGATCTCTATCAAAAATGTTACTCTTTGCAACCTTCAATCTATAAATGGATTATACTTTTCCAACCAAGATAGCTTGAGAATAACAAGTTTCAAAGGAGTTCTAATAACATTGAACATAATTTGGCTTTTGTGATCTTTGAACGATACTTCTATAGGTATGGTTTCATGGGTGATACTACTAAAGGATAAAGATTGTCTATCTATTATCTCTATATAAATAGATTTGGATTTTTATACTAGAGGAATTTTGTGAAGTTTAATTAATGTTTCATTTATAAAACAAACAGATGTCTCAAATTTAATATAGCGGTTGTCTGAAGCTTTTGAGGGCCTAAGTACAAAGGGATTATAAAACAACAAGCAGATTGAGTAGAAAGAGAGGAACCTAAATAGTTTTGCAATGTTGGATTGTCCAGCCACATGGTCCCTACTGTAGCTAAATATTGTCGTTTTCGTGAACAATTGCACTCCTGGTTTTGATAATATCTCGATTTTGTTTCTTTGGGCAATTATCAACCTTATGGCCTTGTTTGCTACAATATAAGCACAGACCTTCTTCCATCTGATGTTTCTTTTCTTACAAACTAAGAGGTTTAAATCATACTACATCAAGTTGCATATCTTCTATTTCTAAGTGTGAATTCAAAATGCTTATTGATGTTGCAGGGATATGTTGGATTGTATGTTGTCTTATTGGAGCCCATGAACATTAATCTTATCGATGTTGAAATAATTGGTTATCACATTTTATAGCTTGGCTAATGATTTTATTGAGCGTTTGTGGATCCAAAAGCGATAATAACAAATCCTTTACATCATCTTTTAATCTCCAATAAAATTGGCTCATTATGGCTTCTTCATCTCAATTGATGTTGCACACTAATTATCTAAAATTGGATATATAGACTGATTCAGAGCATATCCATTCATGTAATGCTCGGATCTTAGCTGTTGCCCATTGAGCCTTATCATATTCTCCAAATACTTCTACAAATATTTCTATGAAAACTTCAAAGTTGTTTAAAATTGGTGATCTTTTTTCAAACAAGGGACCAAACCATGATAGTGTTTATCCCATAAGCAAGGTGCCAACCAATCCAATCCGTGATTCTTCTCTCGGATAAGTATCAGGTTGTAGAACTGTTATCAATCAAATTTGATTGACAAATCCTCAGAACTTTAAACGTGTACCATTATATTTTTCTGAAAGACTAACTTAATGCTCCTTACGTTATCAAATAAGTTGATTTTCTTTGCATGATACAGGTAGTACTGAATCTTCAAGTATAGAAGTTGAGGGTGGATGCAGTCTAAATTGTGATACTCTAGTTGTTGCATCGTTACAAAGTTTTGGAACAATCCCTTCAATCTCTGCAATCTTAGCATGTAAAGTAGTAAAAGCACTTATAATGGCATCTAACTTGGATTCAAAAGAATCAATCATATTAATGTCTTGACCTCCAGCCATCCTAAGAAAAAAAAAATGAATCTATAAGAAGGCAATATTGATTTAGAGGAGGGTAATCTGTAACCTCTAAAGCATTGGTATATCTTTGAGTAGATGAATAATCCAATCTCTAATAAGAAGGATCCAACTCTGATATTGAAGATGAAATAGTCTCGATAATTTGTCAAAGACACAAGAATATAGAACAAGAGACTTGAAACTAGGACAAGGTTTCCAAAAGAAATCAACAAGAATTTGAATTAAATACATGAGTATTCAAATAATACTAAGAAAGGTGAATTAAAACTCGAAGAAATATGTCGTTGAGACTGAAGAACTCTTCAGCCTCAATCCTTATATATATATTCTTGTCTAAGACGCTTCTTGAGTGGCTTCTATCAAACTAAGAAGCTTCTTGAGCAGCTTCTACCAATTGGAAAGCTTCTTGAGCTCCTTCCAATAATTAAAAAACTTCTCAACCAACTTTTACCAATTAGGAAGCTTTTAGAATATTCTAAAAGATTTTATAAACTTTCAAAGTATATATCCCTAACAAAAGGCTATAGAATTAGCAAAAAAAAATGAGAATCTTTAAATAATCTTAGGAATGTATTTGAAAAAGTTTCCAAGTTCTATCAATGATATTCTAGAAAATCTAGATTCAATCGCCATTGTTGAATTTGTAGACATCAATATCTCTTGATTTTTAAATGATACTATTCTATGAATAATAAAAGACCAATATAAAAGAGAGAAAGCCACATTGAGACCTTTACTTATATATAGTCATTTTTTCCAAAATAAAATAGATTTTGCTAGAAGCTTGCTAGCTACCATATCAAATCTTTGTATTTTGAGGGACTTATAAGAACAGGAGTTAGAAGATCCTTTTGCTATAGAAGTGCCTAATGAATTATTACGACTTTTACAATCTGTTAGATTTAAAGAATATGAGTAAGGTAAAGAAGGAGTATTTCAATGCCAAGTAAGACCTCATTTGGAATTTTTGGAAGTACAGCCTCATTACAAAAATCTTGATTTAATCTAATGATATTCCTATCATAGACATAAGATTTATTCTAATAGTTATCTAAATAACATGGATAGATAGAAATAGATAAAAATAGATTAATTTGATAATATTTTATAAGAAGCTTTCTAAAAGTTTTCTAGAAGCTTCATAGACATGGTGTTGTATAATAATATGACTATTAGGTAAAAGAAGAAAGAGATAATTATATTATAGAGGACCTCAAATAAAAATATTTTAGAAAATTATCTTTAAAATATAGATAATAGATAAGGAGGTAATAAAAATTAAAAAATATTAATGTTACTTTTTTATAAAAAAGGCTTCTATTAACTTTGTATGGCCATAAATAAGACAAAATAAAATAGATTAGAAAAATAAATAATATAGGCATCTCTAGAAAGAAATTGAAAATAGGTTTTAGAAAAATTTATCTCAAAATTCTAAGAATTGATACCTAGAGAGGATTAGTTGTGAACCTCAATCAAAATCAAATCCTGAGGTACAAAACTATATGCCAATGACAAATCAAAAAGTGGAATTTAAAAGCAAACTTTAGAAGATTTTTTTGGACATTGATTTTAAGTGATTTGGATAGATATTAACTTTAGAAGAATTCTACAAAATTAGGATTGATTTGGATGACTCTAATTTTTATGAAATAAAAAAAAATTATATTTTTGAATATTTTGTAAATTTGGTAATAGATTTATAGGTAAAATTTTGTAGAGTTGTGATTATAATTGTACTAAATTTATACTATAAGTTTAAGCTTGATTAAACAGTTTGATTAGAGGTTATTAAAGTTCAAGTAGGTCGAGGTCTCGGAAATTGGATTTTAAAGATTAGTGAGTATTTCTAAGATATCTTACCATCAACCAATTGGATTGAGGTGAAATTTATTTGTTTAGATGGTAGACTTAATTTTCTATACATTTGTGGATTTTAAAAGTAATTAAATAGTACAAAAAGAAGATATTGGCATTGGAAGATTAATATCAAGATTAGAGAAGGAGGCTAGCCTATTCTTGAGCAGAGTTTTAGATTTATCTTCCATTTGGTGAATTGAATCTTTTTCAAAAATTTTGTGCATATTACAAACTAAGTTAAAAGGTGTGTAAATTTTGAATCAAAATCAATAGTTCAATCATTAGCTATTGAGATTTCAATCTGCTAAAAGATTTATTAGGATTTAATTAGGATTTAATTAAGATTTATTAGGATTTGATTAAGATTTGATTAGATTTTGTCAAAATTTATTTAAAATTTTATTAAAATTTTATTAGGATTTATTTAAGATTTAGGATTTTTTTAGGATTTTATTAAAATTTGTTCAAGATTTCATTAGGATTTATTTAAGGTTTAAGATTTAATTAGGATTTTATTAGGATTTATTTAGGATTTAGAATTTGATTAGGATTTGATCAAGATTTAGATAAGATTTGATTAGGATTTAATTAAGATTTAACTAAGATTTGACTAAGATTTGATTAAGATTTAATTAAGAATTGACTAGGATTTGATTAAAATTTGACTAAGATTTGATTAAGATTTAACTAAGATTTGACTAGAATTTGATTATAATTTAATTATAATTTTTAATTTTAATATTTTAAAAAGATTTTTATTTTAATATTTTTTTTAAAATTTTAAATTAATATTTCTTTAGAAATTCTTTATTATTTCTTTATGACTTCTTTAGAAGTTTTTAAGAATTTTTTTTTTTTTTTTTTACAATTAATTAAAAGTTTAACTGAATTTCTTTAACAATTGAGCATATTTGTTAATATTAATTTTAATTTATATATAATTCTATTAGAGGTGTTAGGACTTATTGTGTAATTTTTTTTTTATCTTTCACAACCAAGTATCTAATATATCCTCAAATAAGACTTTATATAATACAACATATTTAGTAAACTCAACGTGAAAAGCTTGATGTGAAAGATAATTGGATTTTTGATTTATTTGAGTTATGGAGAAGGAAGGCAAGAGAATGGAAGAAAGAGCTATGAATGGTACTTTGAATGGAGCTGCAAATAGAAGTATTAATAGAGGATAAGATATGTATTTTGATCCTAACTCTATAAGCATGTTTGAAGTATTTGCTTTATTCATGCAATAGCAACATGTTAAAGATTACAAAGAAGGTATAACAAACAAAGTATTATAGGCAATTGTAGACAAGATTGATCAATTTGAAAGAAATGATATTATAAATTATTTAAGGTGTTATATAAAAGAAATAGAATTGAAGCATGTTTTCAAAAAAGTGATGGTTCAATTATTTGAATTGGCTACTATGCAAGAGATAATAAATCATGTGAAGTCTATTATAGAATATTTTAGAGGTTCATGCGAGAAATTTTTTCAAGCATTGAAGGATGAATATTTTTTAAAAGATAGTAATTGGATTACAAAGAAGTCATTTTTTGAATATATTGAAAGATCTAAAAAGGATCTTTGAGCAACAAAATTATTGAGGGATTTTGAAAGATAATATCCTTATTTATTAAAGAAGAAGAGGCAATTATTGGATCCAAGTAATGTGGAATTTTTTTTAAGTAATTGATAGAGAGTTGCAAGAAAAGTTAAAAATTTTCCTTGAAGATAAAAAAGAAGAGGAAGGATTGACATCAAATTGAAAAGAAGTAGAAGTAGCAATAGGATTACTTGCAAAAAGAGAAAGGAAAAAGGATAGGATAGGTATTCAAAGACCATTACTACTATCTAAAGTAAAAATGCCTATTAACTATTCTACATCTATGATTCAACCTTCAATGTTTATATCAAAGAAAGAAAAAATGACCATGGATGAAATCATATATGAGATGAAAGATTTGTAAATAAAATTTTTAAAATTTAAAGAGAAAGATCAATCATCAAGAGTATCAATAAGATAAAAATTAGGACCAATGGAAGGTATAGTGTATAGGTGCATTTGATGTGTTAGTATGGATGATTTAAGAAAGAAGTGTAAAGATTTTATAGAGGCACTATGGAAAGAATTTATTTCTTTTAAAGATAGCATTATATACTTTAAAAAAAGTGAAAAAAAAATCAAAGATAAATTTTGGTAAAAGAAGAATAAATACATTTGTAGGAAATATTTTTAAAATGCATATAATCTTAAGTAATGAAACATCAATATATTGGATGGAAGTAAATTGAGGCAAATATTTAAGCATAAATCTTGACCTTCCAAGAAAATTCAATTTTTTGTAGATAAGTACAATAAGTTATACTAAAAAGAAAATTTTTATTACAAATGATTTAAAACATGTTGGCAATAATATTTGACAAATTACTAGGTGGAATGATCCAATAAATAGATTATTGGTGTATGCTTATATTGTAAAGAATCAACATAAAGCATTAATAGAAGGAAAAACAAAAAAAAGATGAAAATAATGAAAGACTATAAGAAGAAAAAAAGCAAGACAAAAAAAAAATCCTACACATAAAGAGGAAGTAAAGAAAAGAAAAGAAAAATTATAAAAAATAAATTATAAAAATAAAAAATAAAAAATAAAAAAAGACTGTTTCTTACAAATTAGTGGCTTTGCTACTATCATTAGATTGTAAAAAAAAGGTGTGGAAAGCATCTATACAACCAAATTTAAGGGATCCTAGGAAGATAGGATATGAATTTATGGATACTATATTTGATAGATTAAAAGTTGGATGTAATGGATTTTTAACAAAATGTGAATCAAAATGTTTTAGAGATATACTTTTACAACATAGAAAGGCTTTTGCATTTGAAGCACATGTAATTAGATATATTGATCTAAGTATTACAATATCTATGGTTATTTTTATTATTCCTTATGAACCATGGAATTTGTGACAAATTCTAGTATTAAGAGTATATTTATCTAAGTTAATAAATTTACTCAATAAAAAGATTAAAATAAAAAGTTTAGAATCATCTGTGGCACTTTAATATAATTGGTGGTTTATAATATCCAAAAAAAAAATGGAACAATGAAATTTACACTAGACATGCAACCTATGAATAAAGTAACTATTACAAATATGGATTCAAGTTCAATTGCGGATGAATCTGCAAAAATAATTGCTATAAAGAGAGTAAAGATATTCAAACAAAGAAATTCAAAAATTAATATAGAAGATCTGGTGGAAGACTTATACCTTCAAGGACAAGAAGATGATATTGATTTAAATAATGAAAATGATGAAGAAGATTTAAAAGAAGATATAGAACGTATAAATTGATCTCAATAACAAGAGTCAAATTATTTGGCACTTGCCATAGGATGCATAAGTTTAGAGAAAGAAAAAAAACTATAAAGATTTTATTTATATCAAACAATAAAAGAGACAAAGTAGTAATTTTGAAAGTAGTTTGTATTTATAACTAACTGAATAAAATTCTAAATTAAATTAAGAAAACAATCATAATTGTACCTTATACTAGTACCACCAATTATTAGTCTTTGTAGTTACTTATACTATAATTACTTGTAGCTAATTATCTTTTTTATTAGCAGCTATTTCTTTTCTTGATCTAATTTGTTTTAATCCAAACTTCAAGATGTTTGATTCTTATGTGGATTAAATATTGTCAAAACCTTATTGGTTTGGATCTCCTGTTGAATTGGTTCTTCCAAATTGCTTTTATTTAACCAAGTTGGCTAACAATTCCAAAAAATAATAAAATTTGTTTGATGCTTAATTTAAATATTTTTATTTTGTAATTAAAGAGAAATTTGTTACATATGACTAACAACAAATTGTTATTTTTAAATCATAGCATTTATTTTCTCAAGCTATAAAGCCAATAATTATAATTAATATTATTTTTTTTAATAAATTTTATTCAAATATGTTAATAAATTCTATATTAAAAATAAATTTTATAAGACTTTTATGAAATTTAAATTAAAAGAAAATCTCTCCTATTATTAAAAAAAATTACATATTTCTAAAGTTCTAATACAATTATATGACTTTCTAATAGTAAAATATTTTGGATATAATTTTTTTTTAAACTTATTTTTAGAAATTTTTAATAGCTTCAAAGATAAAAAAAATTTAACATATTTATTTAATCTTGTGATTTTTTTTCAAGAAAATTTTATAATATCATCAATCCTATAAAATTTTTAAACTTTTATTTCTTTTAAAACAATTATAATCAATTACTTCAATGGATTTTGTTATAAATTTATGAATTTCAAAATCTTAAAATTTTATTTTTATAATGGCAAATTATTCAACCAAAATAGAATATTTATTAACTTATTTAATTATTATTATTATTAAAGAAATAATTAAATATTTATTTTAAATTATTTATTTAAATAATAAAATTTTAATTAGAATAATAAAATTTTAATTAGAATAATAAAATTTTAATTAAAATAATATCTAATTAAAGGCCTTTATTTATATTAAGGTTTTTAAAGATACTATTTAACACATTAAAGGTAGAAATCTAATTGTCTTTAGTTTTTTATTTTTACATTAATAAATAAAAATAACTTGTGATTTAAATATTGAAACTATTAGAAATATAAGACAATGGATTAATGAATAGATAAGGAAAAGAATACAAAACTAGGTTGATTTTAAGGATAAAAAATTAGATGGTTGACAAGAACAAAGAATTAGATGGTTGATGAGAACAAAAACTAGATTGATATAAGAAAATAAGACACCACTTTGAATTATCTCAAAATTTATATTGGCAAGATTGAGATGTACTTTGGTCTTACCTCCTATTTATATTGCAAGGTCTATATCCTATCGAACCTTCTATAGAAGCTTCTTTAGTTTGATGGAACTACCTATGGAAGATTCTAACTATAAAAGAAACTAGAAAGTTTTTGGAAGTCTATGAAGCATCTATGAAAGATTTTAAGAATATTTTAGATGGTTCTAGAAGATTGAGAAATATTTTAAAAGATTAAAGAAAATTCTAAAAGACTAAAGAAGGTTCTAAAAAACTAAAGAAGATTTTAGGAGACTACAAAGATTCTAAAAAGTTTTAAAAAATAATAACTTGGAATATGTCATAACATCACCTTTTTTTTAGTAATAAATTGTTATGGCATAAGTTTTACTCTAATAGTTATCCAAATAATATGGATAGATAGAAGTAGATAAAAATAAAATAATTTGATAATATCTTATAAAGAAGTTTTCTAGAAGCTTCATAGATGTGATTTTATCTTTATTCATGTCTACAAGTGATTGGTAGGATAGAAACTTGGCCAACAAATTAGCCACATATTGCACATATTGCACATATTGGTAGCTTGTGGGATAAGCTAATTATGTGGTGCACATATAAAAAACCTATCTTGTAAATTTGATACATATCTTATAAAATAAACACGTGTTGGAAATCTTATAGAATGTCACCACGTAGTTCTTAAATAGATAGTATATATAAAGACAAGAATGAAGCCTTCTTCACTCTTATCAATACATTTCTTGTTCTTAATCTTATTTCAAGAGTTTCTACTCTTCTTGTCTTTGGTTATAGCCATTCTAGTTTAAAATTATACTATCTTTAAATGATTTTTTACTCCTTTCAAATCACATAAGAATATTTTGATACTTTGATTGTTTGTATTTTATGTCCTTGACAGCTTTATAAGAATGCTAATTTATTATTCTTATTTTGTATTTTAGATATAAATAAATTATTCTACTCCTATTTTTGCATTTGAAGATTATAAACTACCTACCTTTAAACTAACATTCTTATCATTCAATAAATTTTATTATGCATTAAAAAATATCATCAAAGATTTATTATTAATAATATTAAAAATAGACTCTTTGGAATAATTTATTGCTTAAGCCATTGTATGCGACAATTGATTATTTGAAAGGCATCAAGAATATAGATTTGACTAGAAAAGAACAAGTCAATTAATAAAAATAGCTTTTAAATTTTTAAATATTTAATTGATTAAGCCAAAATCAATGCAAATTGATACAATATGTTTTAAATCTCTTACCAAGCAGGAAAAGATTTAACATTGATAAGAAGGTCTATGCTTATATTATGCAGAAGCTAAATATACTACTTAATATTATGCAAAGAAGCAATGCAAATATAGAATAATGAGCATGGTTGCTAGAAAAGATTGTATATTGGAAAATAAAATTTTCCAACTATCATAGGGATTGTGGACTGGAATCATATACAGCATCTAATAAAGGTCCTATTTTCTCTCTAGATCCCTTGTCTTGTTTTACAATAGATGTGTCTTTAGGACCTAAAAATTATAAAGTTTTTATCTTATTAGATTAAAGAGCCTCAGCTTGTTTTATAGACAAAAATTTTATCAAAAAATAAAAAGTACTTTTAATTAAAAAAATTAAATTTATACACGTAAAAATCACAGATGGTTATTTTTTATCTTTTGAAGATATTATCCATAAAATTATTCTTTTAGATGTAGCAATTAAGGGACATAATAGCATAGTAATATTTAATGTAATTAAATATCTTTTCAATCTAATTATTTTAGGATTATTGTAGTTAAGAAAATATAATCTTCAAATAGATTAGACTTTTTATAACTTTGATTTTTTTCATAGTTTAATCCAAAAATCTATTAATCAAATAAAAATACATTAGTGTAATACATCCAAATCTTTTTTAATAGGTGTGAAAGCTTTTATATATACGAGAAAAGAAAGATTATTTTTTGCTATATATGCCATATCTATTTTTGATGTTGAAAAGACTACAAGTGGTATTCTTATCTAGTATCAAGATTTTTAAGATGTTTTTAAAAAAAAGATTGCAAATATTCTTCAAGAGTATTGATCTTATGATTGTTCAATTAATCTTCAAGAAGGAGCTCAACTACCATTTGGACCAATCTACAATTTATTATAGAATGAGTTGGTTATATTGAAGGAATATAATAATAAGAATTTAGCTAAAAACTTCATATACCATTTAAAATCTACAATAAAATCTCCTATCTTATTTGTAAAGAAAAAAGACAGATCATTGTCGATGTGCATAGATTATTGAGGATTTAACAAGATTACCATTAAAAATAGCTATCTTTTATCTTTGATTTCAAAACTTTTTAATCAATGCAATTAAATGAAGATTTATATAAAAATAGATCTATGAAGAGCATATAACTTGGTTTGCATAAAAAAAGATGATAAATAGAAGATTACATTTTAAACTAGGTATAGATATTTTGAATATAATATTATGTCTTTTGGACTTACAAATGCACCAGATACTTTTCAATATTTTATAAGTGATATTTTTTGTGAATTTTGAAATGATTTTGATGTTTATTATTTAGACAACATTATGATCTACTTTAAGAATATAAAAGAATATGAGCTTCATATTTCATATATGTTACAAAAAAATTTAAATATAAGATTATATACCAAGATAATAAAATAAAAAGAAATGTATATTTTATACTATTTAAATTAACTTTTTAGAATACATCATTTTAAATGATGGTCTAATGATGGATCCTAAAAAAGTTTAGTCAATTATGGACTGAAAAATTTTAAAAACAATAAGAAATATGTAATATTTTTTGAAATTTTTCAATTACTATCAAATCTTCATTAAGAACTTTTTTTAAATTATAGCTTTTCATTCAAAAAAAATTTTAAAGTTGAAATTAACTATGAGATCCACAACAAAGAACTTCTTACAATCATAGATTCTTTTTTAAGAATGGCGTTATTATCTAAAAGGCGCTTCTAATCTAATCACTATATATATGAATTATAAGAACCTCAAGTATTTCATATCAACACATGTTTTGGATAGTCGCCAAGTTTGTTGGACCATGTCTTTGTCAAGATTTGAATTTATTATCACTTATTGGCTAAGAAAACAATAAGGTTTGTTTAATGCTCTTTCTAGATGTTATTATCTTCCACCAAAAGAAAGAGATGTAACTTTGGATTAACAAAGGACAACCTTATTGAAGCTAGAATAATTTCATCTTTGAATAATAAAATCAACATTGACTGTTGATTCAATTTTTTTCAAGCAAATTCAATGAAGTATGTTTTTAAATCCTTTTATTCATGATATTAAGAATAATTCAATTAAATCTCATACTACTTCCAAGTTTGAGTTTAAAAATAATCTACTCTATTTTGAAGGATGCTTATATATTTCAAAAGGTGAAGGATAACTACATACTCTTGAAGCTTGTCACAATTTCCCTGGAAGAGGATATTTTGAGTACAACAAGATTTTGAAATTAATACAAAAGATTTTTTATGGCCTCAAATATGGAAGGCTATTAAAAAAAATTTATAATTATGTGATGTTTATTTAAGATCAAAAACTCCTTGTCATTGATCTTACAAACTTTTTCAACCATTATTTATACCAAAACAACCATGGTCTTATGTTTCTATAGATTTTATCAGAGATCTATTAAGTTTATATTCATCTTGGCCTATAATCTTCTACCTTTGAATTATGGTAATATAACATAAATATGTTATTTATATTTTTTTACATTCTTAAGGTAGATGAAAATAGAATTTAAATAATATAAAATAAAATATATTATTTATTAAAATTTTAAAAATAATTAAAATATTTTTTATATTAATAGATATGGTATTATATTTAAAATGATAATACCTAATTTTAAATAAAATCTTTTATTTATATCCTTTTTTAATAATTATTAGATATTAAGGTTATTATAGATCTATTTTAATATAGATTTTAGTTTCACTTAATTAATTAAAAAGTCTTAATATCAAAGATAGAAGATAAAAATCTTAATTGTCAATTTTTGAGCCATAGATTACCATTTTATATTTTTAAGGATCCATTTTTTTTAAAAAAAAAGATAATTAGTATTTTTTTTTAAAAAATAAATATTAAAAAAAATTCTTTAATTTTCTAAATATATTCTTTTAGAATTTTTAGTTTTTATAGTAAAATATTATAAATTCAACAAAATGGTAGTTGAATTATATTTTAAAGTTTAATTTTGCAATCATAAGATTTATATTTTAAGAATGCACTGGCATTTTTTTAAAATGTATCTTAATATTTCTTAAATTACTCTAAGATTTTGTTACAATTTGTATTAAAATAAAGACTTGGTACTATATAGATAATAAACAAATTTCTTTTTTTTGCAGCTTATTTAAATGTCATTGTTCCAACAATGAGATTTGATGGTTTTAGGCATAGAATAAATTTCTTATTATGATGTTTATTATATAAATCAAAAAAATTCAAAATATTGAGATATCCAATCTATTTAAGAATTATATTTTTTTAAACCATAATAAACTCAAATTGACAAGTTTGGTTGGATATTTTTTAAATATTAAAAGTTGTTAGACGTTTATAATCTTTTATAATTACTTCTACTTGTAGAAATTGATAAGTGATATTATTACAAGATAAAAATTGGCCATCTATGACTTCTACTTATAGAAGAATAGTTTTTTATACCAACAATATCTTTTAGCAATTAAAAAGCTAATTATTAAAAAAAAAAACTAATGCATTAGAATTTAAATAAGACAAAGATAGAAAGAATAGAGTTTTTAGATCTTAAATAAATTTATACCAAAAAACAAACAAAAGATTTAAAACATAATAGAATATTTTTATGAGATGATATTATATAAAATTTAATTACAAAATTATTAATATAATGGATCATATTTATTTTTTAAAAATTTTTCTTCTTTTTTAAATTATATTATTTATTTTATATTTTTTTCTTTTTTTTTTAAAATAATATTTACTAAGATATTTTGATTTTCCATAATATAGATATAATATTTTTTGTTAGCTTCAAAAAATTTATTATATTATGAAAATTTTAAATTTTTAAAACATCAATTTGTATATCTTCTATGTTTAACTTTATATCTTTGTTGGTAGAAATGTTTGCTACAAAATTACAGAAGCATTAAGATGTTATCTTTTTAATTTTAATTTAAAATTTAAATAACTAGTTATTATATCTAAAAAAAAATTATTATTTGATTTAATATTTAAGAATTATAAAATTTGAATAATAATTTTTTACAACATATAGTACAAAAATGATTAAAAAATATACTATTATTTTACTTGATATTAATTACTAGTTGTTAAAATTGTAATGCATACATAGGCACAAATTCATTTTGTTATTATTGATTAATGTATGCATTATATCATTTATTTTATACATAGATCAAAATTTTGTTAAAAATTCATTAAATTTATTTAATATAGGATCTTACTATTTTAAAATTAATAAAAAATAAAAAATTTGATATATTAAATAAAGTTTTTAATAAATTTGACTTGAGATGTTTAGATTGAATAATTGAGAGGTTGGAGTTTAATGACAAATCATACTTGGTTGATAAATTGTTAAAATTCAAATCTAGTACCAACAAACGATTTTAAAGGAATAACTCTTTATATCTAAGTTGGTGCAATTGTATTTGCATAAGTTATTTGAGGTGGTATAATTTTTTTTAAAAAAACTCATATTATCTTTGTATATTTTTTATTAGTTGATTTCAAAATTAGTTGAAGTAATGAACAGAATTGATGCACAATAAGAATCAATATTCTTATTATTTCTTTAATTTCTGTTATAAAATTATTATTTTTATTTATTTTTCTATTAATTTAATAACTTAAAATTTTATAAATAAATAAAATATGATATAAAAATAGTATTTACTTGAAATAAAATAATTTAGAACTTCTAAAGTATTTTGATATTTTTAAGAATAATAGATAGTATAATTTATATTAAAAAAGATTAATCTATAATATTATATATCTTAGTCTTATCAAATTGTAAAAGACATGAATCTAGACAAAACTTTTAAAAAATATTATTCTTATATATTAATAAAAAAAATAAAAACCAAAAAAATTAATAAAGAAGAATTATAGATTTAAATTTTTTTAAAAAAAACATAATAGATATTACCAAATATAAGAAAAATTAAAGAATTTTAGATAAAAATAAAAATTGTCAAGATTAAAACACAAGAAAAATATTGATAAAAATAAAAATTGTCTTAATCTTGTCCTTGTACATACTAGCTACTGAGGAAGCCATGTAGAAGCTTTTAAAGACCACAAAATTTTTTATCCAAATAATGAAGTTATAGATTGATTTTATAGCAGCTATTTTAAAAAATGAAACTTATAAGAGAAGTTTTTATATCCTTATAGCATATCTAAAAGAATCTAAAGATTTGATTTGTTTTTAAAAAACTTCCTTGATGTTTTATAAAGAAGATATTATCTATCTAATATATTTCTATCTATTTTTATTTACTTCTATTTATTTAAATAATATATATATATATATATATATATATATATATATAATTATATCATAGATAAGAAATTTAAATTTAATAAATATATCATATTTTAAATTTTTAAAATAATAATTTAAAAGTATATTATATGTTTCATCATAATAAGATTTCAAGATTAAAATTAATTTTTTAGGTATTTTTTTAAAATTATATATATATATATATATATATATATATATATATATATATAATTATCTTATTAAAAATCAATTTTATAGGTATATAATAAAAAAATAATATGTATACTTCTTAGATATTATAATAATTTGAGTTATTAAAGACTATATATATATATATATATATATATATATATATATCTTTTTATAAAAATTTAAATAAAAAATATTTTAAAAAAATTTTAAATTTTTTTAAAAAATAAAAATTGAACAAATCAATCAATCAATCAATCAATCAATCAATTCTTCTAAATAAAAAATTTATTCTTTTATAAGATAAATTTAAATTTTTTTAAGAATAAAATATTATTATAATTAAATATAAATAAATATAATAATATATTATAATTTTTAAAATTATGTTATAAAATATACTATTAAATTTTAATATATTTATTTATTTTATCAATAATTTTTTAATATAATTAGTTGATATATAATTAATCAACTTAATTAATATTTATAATAATATTACTTAATCAATTAATACTAATATCTTTGATTTTAGAAATAAAAACATAATCTTTAAAGAGATCAATAATTTAAAAAATTGTACAAAAAGATTTCTAATCAAAATTCTAATATTGCATGCCAATTGATCACTTTGAGTATTAATAGTTTAATTCTTTTGGTATCAAATTATTTAATAAAGAAAAAATATAAATTATATCATATTAGTAATGATCTATTATATTTCTACATATCTTAAGTTATTACAAGTTCTAAATGACTCCTCCAAATTTAAGATATATATACCAATTAGTCTATTACACCTAATGATTGCACTTTATTTTTAAATTTATTTTTTATATAATACAATCATATAATGTATCCATCAAAAGATCCAACTTTTAAAAATAATAATATAACTTATGAGGTGAGTTAATTAATTCTTTAAAAAAAAACATTTTGTTCATCATTTTTAAATATTGTATATTCTTAAATATAGTTTTAATTTCAAATAATATAATCAAGTTCTTAATATCTTTATGAAATATGTAATATCAAATGTATAGTATCTATGTAATTATTTAAAGAATAATATATTATTTTTAATAAACTTCATATTAATCTTTTTGTTATTAAAATTAAATAACTATAGTAGTTTATCTAATAATTATATATATATATATATATATATATATATAAAATATTAAATATTAAATCTTAAATTACCTATCTTTGGTCTTACTGTTTTGTACCACATCTTGACCACAGTGCCCATTCACTCCTCTCCAATATTTCACTCTCTTTAATTAATTATATCACAAAAACAAGAAAAATTCTTAATCAATCTAGCCACTAATTGGATAAGCATTAGAATCACACAATATAATTGTGAATTGTGAATGAAGAAAAGAACTCTAAAGATGTGAAATTGAGAGATTGGTGAGGGAATATTACCTTCTTTTGATTGGTAAGGAATACATGATTTCAAACAAGATGGTAAGAGTAAAGGAGGATTAATTTACGTTTTACTTGGATTAATTTAATATTTTCTTATATATATATATATATATATATATATATAATAAGTATTTAGATAAATTATTTTAATATTTATCTTCCACAAAATAATTTTAGATAAGAGATGAATTATTTAAAACTTACTTCTTTTGATTTTGTAAGTTCATGTTATAGGATATAATTTTTATATTTTAATTTTTAAATATTAAACTATTTATAGGATATACTTATTTATAAAATAATTGATAATCAAATTTTATAATATTACCTAAAAATATAAAAATACTTTTAGTAGTTTTAATTTTAAGTTGTACTTGTAAAGATATTATTTTCAAAACCTAATCAACTTTTAAAGGTTATAAAAAATCCCAAAAGCCATGCCATAATTTTTTTTTATTCTATGAAGAACTTTGTTAATAATAAGTAAAATTAGTTTAAAAAAATTCCAAATATCTATAATATTGTAATAATTTTTAAAAATTAAAAATTTATATATATTTAAAAATAAATAAATTTCAAATCAATCTTTATCTTAACAAATTATCAATGAAACAACTTGATATTTTAATTATTAATGAAAAATTACATTTAAAAAATTTAAAAAGCTAAAAAAGATAAAATAAATTAAAACATAGCGTAACATCCAAGTAGTTACTATTAAATTATAAAAAGACCAGAAAAATAATTGATTAAATAAATTAGAAATTAAAATTAATTAAAAAGATTAGTAATGGCATTAATCTTATATCTATATATAACTTAAAAAAGTATTGCAATAATAGAAATATTTTTACTAAGCAACTAATTAAGATCTAATTTTATATCTTAAGTATTAGATTCACTTTGATTTGTTGATATTTTTAAATTTCTAAAATATCTATAGAGAACTTTTAAGAATTTACTTGGGTATTTTTAAAATTTTGATTTTACTTGAAAAGATTTTAATGTTACAAATATATAACAAAATATTATCTTAATTATATTTTAAGACTTTCTAAAATCTTATGGAATTTTTTAGATAATTTTGTAATTTTTTTTAGATCTTAATAAGATTCTAAAGTATTTTAGAACCCTCCAAAATTCTCTAACAATGTCTTAGAATCTTCCATAGACTTCAAAAAGCTTTTGTGGCTTTTCATAGCTAAATGAAATCTTCCATATTTTATTGGTGCTTTTATAGAAGATGCTTTTGACTTCCAAAATATTCTATAATCTAAAAAAAAAATCCTTAATAGCTTCTATACAATGTAATTGTATATGGTATTTAATTTCTTTGTTTAACACAATATACCAATTTTCTTATATTTTTTTAGAATTTTAATATTTCTTTTCTAACTAAAAATATATCTATTGATATTTTGTTAATTTCTAATCACTTCCATAAACTTTAAAATAATTTTATCTTTAGTAGTGTATATTTAAAATGTTTATGTTTGTAACTTACAAATCAATACTTTAACTCTCAAATAATTAAACTATTTTAAGTTAAACTAACAAAAATAAATTAGTAAGTTAGAAGAAATTGATAAAAAATTGGACTTATATTAGATTACAAAAATTAAATTAATTTGAGATTATATAGTATATCTTTGTATCTAATCTTTTAAATCAAATATTTTTGTGCTTGATTATTTTATATTTTAAATATGATTTTAAAGACTCACTACTTTTTCATAGTCTAGATATATTTAATTTATCTATTGTTTTTAAATTTCAAAATATTAATTTATTATAAAAAATATAAAAATAAAAATAAAAATTTCTAACTTTGTTTTGGTTATATTCAGATTGTAATCATTATATACAATCTACCAAAAATAAAATCTCAATCAATACAATAATTACTAGAAAGTCATAAAATAAAATAAAAAATAATAACAAATAAAAACAAGGAAGTTATAAAAATAATTTATTTGGTTTTTTAAAATTATATATATATATATATATATATATAAGAATTAAGACCAATGATAAATGTACATAAATATAAGTGAAATAAGTAAAGATGAAATTAGAGTTGATTATAGAAAATATGGATACAAAAGGTTCAATCAATAAAACAAAATTTTATAAATAATTTTATAATCAAAATACATATGCATAAAATAAAATAAAAAATATAATATAATATATACAATATAGCTTGAAATAATATGATATTTTTTTGATAAAATATATTTAAATATAAAAAAAATTTGCCAAATTATTTTACTAAATTACATTTAATATAACATTTACATGTTTAAAAGATATATAGGTTTTTATTTTTTAAGTATTAATATTTTTAATAAAATTTATTAAATATTAAATATTAATGATATACTTATTTATTCTAAATTATATTATGATATGAATAGTAGAGTATAGATACTATTTTTAAAATTATATATATATATATATATATATATATATATATAAAAATAACTATACTAAAATATATTATTTATCATAACAATATAATAAGTATTAAAAATACATATTTAAATATATTAAATTTAAATATATATTTTAAAATATACATAAATGATACTATGCAATTCCAAACTTTAATTTGAAGGTATATAACAAAAACAAAACAAAAACAAAAACAAAAAACAAAAAATAAATAAAAATAAAAATAAAAATATATATATATATATATATATATATATACTATATCTAATCTATTTAATGAAAATATATATTTTTGTAAATACAACTACATCAATCAAAAAATTACAAAGTCATAAACCTAATGTCTTCACTAAGATAATTTCAGAAATCCTGGTTTTAAAATGTTTGGTTTTATTTTAATTACAACCTTTTTCCTTACTGGATTCTTCTTTCTAAATTTTTTGATCTTATGTTATTACCAATATGATTTAGGAAGTTTTTTTTTAATAATATTCTATGTATTTTTTGTAATATTTTTAAAACATCATATTATATTATACACAATCTATACTTATACATAATATTGCATATCTGTAATTGTATTATATATCTCCACTTACAAACTTTTTATATTTATTTTTAATATGTATTAATATAATATTTTATGTAAGAAAAATAAATATAAATAATATATATATATATATATATATTATACATACATACATATATATGTCTATTTATATATAGAGTGTTGCTAATGCCACCACAATTTTTGCTACTACTACTACAACCCTATGAAAATTTCAATCAAATTTTAGTCAAAATTTTCTTTTTGCTTTTGCCACCACAAACATTTCTTCATGATTATATATATATATATATATATATATATATATATTAGTTATATTAACAAATTTTTTGATTGGAATAAAAGAAATTTAAAAATATGTTAAATAGATGGTGGATTGTGGTGGCATTAGCACTATCCTAAATATATATATATATATATATATATTCATAATTTTAAATTTTAAAATTATAATTATTAAATAATTTTTACAATTATAAAGATATAGTGTTTAAATTTTAAAAATAAAATTTACTTATATTTTTTTTATTTATCTAGTCAACATAAAAACTAAATAATTTATGAAAATAGAATTTTATCTTTTATTTCTTTTAGTAAAATTTTTTAATTAAAATAAAACTTATAAAAAAAACTTTAAATATAGTAATAATGTATTTTTTTATACAATTTATTTTAACTTAAATTTCTTAGAATTCCAGATTCTAAAATTTTAATACATATTAGATGAATATTTCTTTTTAGATATTGGTTGAATTAAAAATATGTGTGTATTAAGTGTCAATGATTTAAAATTTTAACATCCATATTTAAAATAATTTTTTTGTATAAAACTAATAATTGTCATAGGCATATATCATATTACAACTATTAGTACAAGCATCTTTTGAAATATTCTAAAATCTTATAAAATTTTATGGATAATTTTTTCTCTTGTTATAGATTTTTAAAAATCTAATAGAATCTCTTATAATCTTTTGTAAGATCTTAAAATCTTTTCTATTCCTCTAGATATTTTTTAATAAAGAATTCTTTTATATTTCTAAGATATTTTATATTTTATAAAAATAGCTTCTAAGTTTACATAGAAATTGATTGCTATAGTATAAATACAAGAATAAGACATGGAACAACTTAATTTTGTTAATACAAGTTTTAGAGCAATCTAAGTATTACCTTATATTAAGTCTTATATCTAATATCACTTTTGATTTAGAATCTTTTTTCTATCATGATTTTTATTCTCTTGGTCTATTGTCTTTATATTCTTGTTAATAATCTTATTTTAAATTCAATTTATTTGGATTTTGAAGAAAATCAAAATTTTCACATATATTCCTATTCATATTATGCTAATATTATAATATTTAAAATTAAGCTTTATAAATTAATATAAATATAAAATTTGAATGTACATGAATATAAAACTATTAAGGTTTTGTTTAATTTATACTTTCTTAATGATAAAATTATATTGTAAACCTGAAAAAAAATAAAAACTTAAAACATAAAATCCTTATGAATCTATAACTTTTATTGGATAAAACAAATTTTAAAGTGAAGGATTTTCTTGATATATCTCCACAAGTGAATTATTTAACATTTCAAGTGTGACTTGAGCTTAAATGTTTTTTTTTAAATTTTGTTTCGTTTTAGGAAAAGACTACAATTAAAAGGACTGCATGATTGGAGCTTTGTTCAAATGCCAAAGGATAAATTAACCAATGAGCATTAATGCATAAGCGCCCATGTGGCTCTTACACACACATGAAAACAAAGGAGAAGGGTATCACCGCACGCACACCTCTCCCTCTCCATGACTCCATCGAACAGACAAAGCCCATCCACGGAAGTCATCCATTTACGATGAAGTGAAAACATGAGAATCGGACTAACATTACATAAGTAGCATTACGGTTCCGAGACAAAAGGGTGGGGGAATATGCTAGAAAAAATATGCCACGAGGCGCCAACTGGCGGGGCATATTCCAGATTCTCATCCGAGGGGTATGCGCTGGAATATGCCAACACCGTGGTAGTTGTCCACCTGGACACTCCAACCACAGCCTGCCTGTCACGTCACCCAGCCCTGTCCCGTTCCTCAGCAATCTGCATGGAGTATCCACGACGGGATGACGCTCCTCGGTGGTAACCCTTGGGCGGGGCTGAATACCGGCGGCGTCGAACTGCACAACACAGCATTTGTTAATCCTAGGTGGAATGAAAATCGTCCAATCTTTGTAAGGAAAAGAAAGGGAAGGGAAGGGGAAAAAGGACAGTGAATCTGGAGTCTGTCCTATCTAAATGAGCTCCACAAATCCAAACGAGACGGAGGACTGGGAGTCCGATGGTGCGAAGACTGCCAATCGGGACTCGCGACCGACGTGGCAATGCGTGGTCATTGTCGGACGCCACCTGAGCCGGCGAAGAGGAGGAGAGAAGGGCGGGGCGGTGGCGAGGCGTGGTGAGCTGGCCATGGCAACTTGAGTGTGGGAGTTAGCGGTGCAGGAATTATCTCACGGCCCTGCGTTGTGAGTTGTGCCTTCTGTTATGGCACCATCGCCTTTTCACTCTCTCGTGTTACCAGTCCTCCTGCACGTCCCCGCTGTTGCTCGCTTCCACTGCAGTGCACATCCACGCCCAGGTAGGGGATATAGCACGGTGTAGTTCTACTAGCAGGAGTGGTTGGATTGATCTTTTTTTTTGTTGTGGTGCATTCTTGGTCGACGTTGAGGTCAACGATTTAGAGGATTGGATTTGCGCGTTGTGGCGATGGCCTGTGGATGCACATTCTGTGCTGCACTCTAGGACGGTGCATGTGTGTGTGTCAGAGTGCACGCGTGAGCTGCAAGGTTGAGTGGTTACCTGATTGAACTTGAGAACCTGACGTAGCACGAAAGGCGCTGCTGCATTGGCTGTCTCGGTGAAGGAATGATTATCTTCTTGTCCGAAACAGGAGTTTAAAAAAATATGAGGTTACTGTTTTGTTTCGATTCCGAGTAGCGGTAAACGGATATTATCAAGTGTAGCGGGAGTTTGAGTATCTTGAAGAGGTATTCACGACCGAGATTTGTGCGGGTGTGCAGCGTTGGATTTGGTAGTTTGTGCAGCGGAGGGAGGATCTCTAGTGTTGGTTCACGTGACGTAGAGCAGGTAAGAGGGAGATTTCCATGTGAGAAGGGGATTGACGCCGTGCGATTTTACTTATGTCCAGCCAAGGACAAGTGATCATCTTTCCTGCGTGTATCTTCCCAGGTTTATATGTATGGCTTGGTCATTTACTTCTGGGATTGTGCAAACTCTACGTTATGTAGTAGGCTCAATTGAGCACTATTATATTTATTCCTCCTGGGTAGCATTTTTTTTGAAATTCCGTCGCATTCCTTGGTATTATCCTTACTTTCATTTTTATTTTTATTTTTTTATTTATTCTTCCCCTCCTACTGTCCTGTCTTGATACATGGTGCAAATCATGGTTTAGAGCAATGATTAGTCTTCTTTGATAATCACTTGTTAGTCTTCGCATTGTTTGTTAAGCTGTATGACGGCATTATTACGATACCGTCTGGAATGTCCTAGTGTGTGGGCAGCACCGCACTACCGTATGATTTCCATGCAACATTTTGTCGCAATTACCATCTTCTTGAAGTGAATCTTCCTGAATCTTATCGCCCATTCTCCTGGGAGGTACCGTCTTGAGATTAGTGACTTAGAGTCCAAGTGGGCCGCTTTGCTGAACCGTTTGTCGTTTTTGCCGTCTAGCTTCCTGCATTTTGACTTGAGCGTCACGGTTTCGATTTCGAATAGTGTTCGTAACTTCTGGCTATATGTGATGATGTGTTAAATCATATGGCCTTCTCTAGGTGAAGAATTGCTCCGCGGCTTGCACCCGCTCAAGTCCGTGCAAACATAAATTTTCACGCAGACCAATTAGCTATAAATTGAATTCGGGAAGCATGCCTTCCTCTTGTTCCTGGTAGGCTAGAAGGTTCACCTTCGCAGGGGCTCATGAGGGTTTTTTGACGGGCAGGATGGCAACTCTTTAATTGAATTGGATTACTAGGGTTTTGTATGAGACACACATCGGTTTTTAGTATGTCCTATAGCTTTATCTGTCATTAAGATTGTCATCCGAATTCGTGAATGACTGTGATTGTATTAAGGATTGCGGATGCTCTTACATAAGAAACATTGGCATTGGAATGAGAACACGCAGATGAACGATTCGTGCTCTTCTTTGTTTTCATGGTTCTTAGAATCATTGTAACTTACCTGGAAAGGAATTCATGTGATTGGAAAGTGTAGAAAACTTTTCTATGGCAACTGTTGATTATCTAAAGCATGTACACACTATTCCTTGTTTTCTCAGGATGTTAGGTAGGTGATAACCTTTCTCCAGCGGAGTACATTGAAGACATATTGGAACATCAGAGGGAAAAAAGACGCTATTAGCCTGGACATACAATTGATAGTTTCAAGAGTGCCTATGTCAAGGACTTAGTTATTTAGTCATTGGGACATAATGGCTCGTGGAAAAATGAATGGGTTGTACCGTGGTAGTGGCGATTGGCATGAGGATATTACAAAGTTTATTGGAGAAAAGAGGGTTGAGTATCCTCCTAAGGTAAGGAGTTGACCTTTGATTTTACTCATTTTGCCTCATCTGAGAGATCGGTCTTTATATACTTATGATTGATTGCTTACGGCCGCTGTTTAATGTGGTTCGCAGGTGGTGAAGAAAACTAAGGAGTTGATTACTAAACAAGCCACAGTAATAGCTAAGCGTGCAGATGAGCATGAAGATTTTTTAACAAAGGTTGTATACTCCAAATTCACATAACTTTTGTGCTTCTGCAGACCAATTATGTTGCTTTTCTGTTTCATGCTCTTGGATCCTTTTGTCTTGTTTAGTTAAGCTGACTCTTTGTTGTACCACTTCTGTAGGTGACATATTGTATAGGAGTTGTCTCCTTCGGGACATTTTGCTACTTGTTGGGTTCAAGTAAGTTTTTTCTACATTAATTCTTGTATGTAATTTGATTTTAATGATATATATAGCAGGTTGCGGCCCTGTAATTTCTTGGGTAATATTCAACGGATGTTTTCATATAGAGAAAATTCATCCAGATCAGGCGGACTGACGAGGTTTACTTGATGGCAGAACCTGCTGATATTCCTAAACTGTACTGTCTGTTCTTTATCACGGTGGCACCTCTAAGATGGATCTATTATCGTATCAAGAAATGGCATTATTACCTTTTGGTAATGGTGATTAATTCCTTCAGTTATGCTTGCGATGACAACTGTATTTATTATCCATTTATGATGGATATTTTAACATGACTACGTTCACCCGCATATTATTATTGAATATTGAAAAGAGATTTGTCTACTTGTGTGAGCAGGATTTTTGCTACTACGCCAATGCAATATTTGTACTGATGCTTCTGTTTTATCCAACGAATGACAAATTGTTCCTGATATGCTTCTCTTTTTCAGAGGTTAGTGCATTGTTGCCGATTTTAAATAGGCCTCAACTCTCTCTACCAGTCACTTCTGGATTATATGATGCTAATTGTCTTGATCCGCTTAATGTATTGCTTGTATGGTAGAGAGAGGAGCCGCTTAATTTTAAATTGATAAGTAACGGTGTGTTTTGCAGGGACCACTGGCATGGGCTCTAATTGTTTGGCGTTGTAGTCTTGTGTTCAGCTCTATCGACAAGATTATAAGTGTTCTTATTCATCTACTTCCAGGTTCGCAACTGGGATCTACATCTTATGATTGATGCATTTGTTTCAATCACAACCTCGGTTCACTACACGTCCTTGCAGTGATAATAAAGCTGATATATATATATATATATATATATATATATGTGTATTTTTTTCTTGGGTTATATGCAGGGACGGTCTTCTTCATTATAAGGTGGTGGGACCCAATCACATTTGCCCATCACGCTGTTGATGACACAGGACCCTGGCCAGCGTGGCCTCTTTTGGAGAATGATCGGCAGTTGTGGACATGGCTCTTTGTTGTGCCTCTCATTGCATACAGTGTCTGGCAGATCCTATATCTGCTAGTTGTGAATGTGCTTCGGCATCAACGCCTGCTGAAGGATCCCGAAGTCATGACTTCATTCAGGTCTTTGTCAGACCAATAATTAATTAAGTCTGTTGTGCAGTAAATGACTGCAGCTTGAGTTGAAAGCATTCTTTCCACCCTAATTCGTTGATTTTATTGGATATGACGAAACTCATGGATATAATGTCACTGAACCTGCAGGGAACTTTCTCGCAAGGCTTCCCGTGCGAACAATATCTGGTGGCGGCTCAGTGGATTGTTAGGTGATAACAACCGTGTTGCAATGTATGCTATACTGCAAGCCATATTCACCGTTCTTACCATGGCCCTTACGATACCATTGTTCAAGCATTATAAAGTCCACATCACTTTTGAGTGTTTGAAGGTGGCGGCCTCTGTTTGGAATGGTGGAATTTTCTTCTTTGATGTTCTGCCACGGAAGATGGACGCCAAGCAAAAGAGGAAGTTCATTCCCACTGCCGAGGCTGCAGCAGTTCCAGTTTCTCTCAACACCACCGGTTTGCCTATTGAAGGTGCTTCAGTCCTTGATCCACCTCTCTCACCTGGCAGAGATTCTTTAAAACTGGAAGAGTTAAAAACTGCTGACAGCGAGTACCTTTGCTCGTTGTGCAAGAAGCCAAGCTCTATTTACCTCAATGACGTCGATGCATACAAGAGCTTTGATGGGCAAGTACATGTTCGCAAAGGACGGAAACTTGATTCTGATCAGCCAGTTACCGGTGACGTTGGTTTTCCGAAGCAGAGCACTTCAAGCTCGAGCAAGGATGTCAATGCTATTAAAGAACCGGTTGCCTCTCAACTACAGGCAGCTGTCTCTGCAAGCTGATGCACTGCACCAGCGCCGTCGACAATTGGAGGGAATGTCGAAAAAAGTTATATGGTGCTGTCACTGTTGAACTTCTGCCTTGATTGGTTCTAGCGTAGGGATATCTCTAACGTTATTTACATTAATGGGCTGTACATATAAGGTATCAACAATTAGAGTTGATCAGGTGAGCCCCATAATTGAGTCTCCCACTGGTTGCATTTTCATCATGTGATATGTGATGGAACTAGTGGCTCCGTGTATAGTAAACCATCATTAGGCATCACATTATACTAAAAGAAGATGACTATTATGGTATCACCATACCCTACAGAGTTGTACAGTATGCTGCTTCAATAAAACCCATCAGTTCTGTATCCTTCTATGCCGATTGAATGTAGGTTGTCCGATGGGCGTAGTGGACACAAGAGCTGAAGGATTTGATCTTTGCTTCCGATGGACTCCTGCCCCAGCTTCAATTTCCCGTCTCAGCGCCATGATTTACTACCTTAATGAAGTTACTTCGCGGATAAAGTTTATTTGATGAAGCAGAGTTTCTATTATTCACATCTAGGGGGTTTGCACACCAGCACCGCAGTATACAATCTTCACATAAAAACTAGTATTACTATTAGTAGTCTATTGTAATGTACACTATGTAATTGTTTAAAGTATATCTTGTGAACATATTTTAATGCTATTGTACAAATAGATACTTTTATACAAAAAATTTAAAACAAAGATGTAAAATTTATTGTGCTTGATAAAATAATATATCATGATAATTATATGAATAGGGAAATTGTATAAGAAACAATAAAATTTGTGCTAAAACAATTAATTTTTTTATTTTGTGTTATAAAAAATAAATAAAGTGTTTGTATATGCATCACATGTGTGTAATAATGTATAAGCTTTTGCCACAAGATTGCTTGGTCGCTCTTGTAGCATCTTATAAGAATAAAATGACATATTACTTCTACAATATTCAATAAGCCCATCTATCCACTAGAACTAGTGATTTTTTAATATATATATATATATATATAGAAAGATCACTAAATAAGTTTTAAGATATTATACAATAATTTAAATTTGATTTTTACTATTATAATTATTATTTTGTGAATTGTTTCTTTTCACTTAAATAGAGTTATTGTACCAATATGAATTCATGTTTGCAACTCTATATAACAATCAAAAGTTTATTTTTCATTACAAATAAGCAAACTACACCAACTATAGTAGTTAGTGTGGACTATATTATTTATGAATATTGGCCCACATGTATTAGTATGGATTATAGTATTTAATAATCTAAACTATTTATGACTTAGAATAAATAGTATAAATCACACTATTTATAAATATTTATAAATAATATAGAACATATTATTTATAAATATTTCTAAATAGTGTGAATCATTTTATTCATGAATATTTCCAAATAGTGTGGACTAGGAGTATATTATTCAAGTCAATTGCAACAAGGAGATTTATTGAATGTTCAACAACAACAAACTTAAAAGGTCCTCAATGATCTATCTATCTATCAAAATGATTGTAGTATTATTTGGCAATAATACATTAAAAGGTGTCAACTAGGTCACATGCCACACCTTATGTATATAACATAACATGGATGTATCTTTTACTTTAGAGCCTAAAAACATATATTTTTCAATTGGCTTGCCTTAGATTCTCATCTTTATTTTGATCTTTTCTTTATCTTTATCATTGATTTTTCTTTAGATCTGTATTAGAGTTCTTAATAGCTCTAGTTGGCTGCTTTTTATAGTACAAATATGGAGGATTAAGTTGGCATTATAAAAGTTTTTTTTTTTTTTTTTTTTTTTTTTAAACTAAATGCAGTCATTTGGAGAGGTTGCTGAAGTGCGGCGGGGGACAAAGAGATTTTTTCTTTTTTCTGATTTTTTGTTTTTGGTTAGGTTTTAGAGTGTGTTTAGAGAGGATGGAAAGAGAAGGGATGAGCTAGTAGAGAAGCGACAATCAGGAGGTTTAGGAGTTTTCGGTGTGGAGTTTTTACTAGTTTTGGGAGAATATGCTGTAAAGGGGTTTTTGTGGTTTTTGTTATGTGGAAGTAGTCACGAAACGGAGAGACTTGGGACAACGGAAAGAGTTTCTGAGTAGGAATAGTCTCGAATTGGAGAGATCAGTGATGGTCGAGAGGGTTAGAAGTTTTGCTAGGAAATACTTGTTTAGATCTTGATGGTTTCCTATTTTTGTTGAAAAATGCATATTTTGTCTTTTCCAGAGGAATAAAATTTCCTTTTGTAATCTTGCGGTGCATGTGTACGTGCATTGTAGTATTGAGGTGGTAATGAAGTGATTGCGCAAATTGTTTGGCGCTGCCATGAAAACGTTACCGCATAGCGTATCAATCAAGGGTGAATGTCGATAGGGTGGAGTTTTGTTGACGAATGTGAAGAAGAAGAGGAAACGGGACTTAATCTAAGTGCTACAGCAGGACTCATATGTTGAGATCAGGACTGAGGTTTGAGTATCGGAACAAGGGTAGCAAATGTCGCAGCGGTTGTTGCTCTCGCGCTCTCAAGGTTTTAGAGATCCTTTCCAGTATTGCTGTGGACGTTGTGTACATGTGTTGTTTCTAAGACGGGTTTCTGAGAAGTAGAGTCGAGTGGCTGCCGTTTGTGATGACGATGATGTCAATGGGCAACTTGAAGGGGATTTTGGAGAATAATAAAATGGCATAAAGTTGTGAAGGAGATGGTCATCAACGATGAAGTGGAGCAGTTGTTTTTAACAAGTCTTGCCAAAGGTACTAAAGGATAATGCCGAGAATGTGGAAGATCAATACATGAATTTTTAGTTACATCTCAGACAGACAGTCGGAATTCATAGCAAACATTATTTCTATGCTGTGATGTCTCGACGCTATTGGTACGAGGCTTAAATGCATAGTTAGAAAATTCACTAAACTTCAGCTGGTCCATCGGAATTGACTCCGGATTATCGGCAAGTCTGTAGAGATCACAATTAGTATTTCAAGTAGGGATTATAGGTCGTAAATTGTTTCTGCGGGTGTATAATCGAAATTTGAGGAAACCGAGGAATGGGTATTGACAGACGGACACACGGACAGAGGGGGCTCCGTCAAAGGTCCACTTTAGGACGGTTTTGAATGATCTAGGATAGAATAGAAACCGGTGAAAAAGAACAGTACCACACACGCATTTCTGTTCTTGACTTCAAGATGGACAAATGTTGTCTCCGCGATTAATCACAATTATCCACTTCAGGTCGAGTTTTTCAGAGAAACACAACTTTGGTGGTTTTTGAGGCAGACTGGGGAGCCATTTCAAGAAGGCTACTGCAAAGGATTTGATTGTGGAAATCGATGTATGATAAATATGGTGTTTCTTTTGGTATGAGGTGTCTCTAGAGCTTGCCGAAGGCTTGAAGAGCAGACAGAATGAGCCATTTCAAGACGGATTTTGATCTGATCAGAGGAGGATTTATCGTGTGCGGGACGCAGTGATTTAGCAATGGAGACAATGTTCGAATTTATTATTTCCGAGGAAGGCACAGCTAGGAGGTGCTTCGGAGGAGTGTGCAATGGTAATTTCTGGAAAAAATGTTTGTGACAGGCATGGTAATTGAAACTAGTTTTGGAGGCAGAGACAAGGAGGTGAAACATGTGGAATTAAGAAAGGGAAGTTGTTTGATTGGAAAATTCAGCAAGTATGATGGGAAGGGGAGGCTTGAGCTAACAGGGACTTCTCATGACGTGTTATGTGGAACGACATGGAAAACAACGTCGATTGTCTTCGCAGGAAGTGTCATGGAGATTTGAAATGAGTGCGGAGTTCTGAGAGCTTTGTAGAGGTATTTTATTTTTGGAGTATGGTGGATTGTGGCAGTCATTTACGATCACAAACAACAAGTGGTGTGCAGCTCAAGTGGTTGCTGTGATGATCAAAGGCTGTGAAGGGAGTAAAAATTATCGATTGATGCCAAGATATTGTGATGATGGTGCCGATCAAGCATTTCATTTCTCTGCAGCTGTGATGCAGTGAAGTAAAGGGAATGGACGCATTTGTTTGCATTGTAAGGGCTAGAATAGGTTGGCGTCTACCTTATTGGAACAGGGACAATCCACGATGAGCGGATTATGAAGGGGACAAACGTGGACGTGAAGACTAGGAGCATGTAGTTGGATGTGTAGGGTAAAAGAAATGCAGCAGGGTTTTCATGAGTAGAACGGATTTCAAATTAAAAGATTGTGGTATAGCAGATTGTAAGGATCATAAGCAAATTTTGTGAAGCAAAATTTTTATGAAATTTACTCAATTTGAGTGTAAAGAGAGACACAAAGTAAATTCTTGCTACAACAATGTGCATAAGTCATGTTGTTTGTATTGCATTGCAAGTTGATGTCTTGTACAACATCACTACAAGTTACAAGTTACAGGAAAAACGACTTCCTTGTGTTTGTCAACTTGGTCAACTAGTAACCATCAAAGCAAACTTGTTCAACCAAGAACCATCAAAGCAGACGTTGTTCAATCATTTCTGCTTTTGGATCATCTCCATCTTTTAGTCCCAATACTTGGCCCAAGCATCCTTGATCTTAGAGATTACAAACAAATTTGTTGATTGAACCTTGTTGGTCACATACGGCAAGAAAAAGAGGCAAATAATTCTTGTCTATGCTAATGGTTGATAGAACTCAGCAAAGTCATTGTGTCCTCCATAGTTGTCTAAGAAGATAGTCTTTTGCCACTCGTATCAATTTGATTGATAAGTGCATGGCTCCATGAACCATAGTGAGAACACCTTCTTATTGTTCCACACTTTTGGTCTTGTGTGGTAAGTGGCCCCATTAATATTGTTTGGCACTTTTCAAATTGGATAATATCAATTTTTATTGCTGAAGATTATCATTGGTGCCTCAATATGAATTGATGCCTCTCATCTGATCCAAACAATCATTATCATTCTCTTTGCTCCAGATACAAGATTTGCTTATTTAACATTATTATCACTCTTAATGCCCAACATTTGATTGTGGTCTAAATTGACCACAAAAAAGGTTTTGCCTATGTTCTTAATGAAATTCTCATCAAGCTCTCTTAATGTGAAGTTGTTGTGAAGTTATTTTAGGTGATATACAATAGACTTATTAATGTGGTTATTCTTTTTTGAATTATATTACAACTTACTCATTTATAATTGAATAATAATGCTATACTTATCCATGAATATTTAAATCCAATGTATAGTGATTTTGCTTGCCATCTACATTTCTATAATCAACTCCATATTCACTTGTCGGCTTAATAATCAAATCTCGCACCAATAACTTCAATAGAAAAATGGAGAACTTTAGGCCAGTCTTGTAGAGATAAAGAAATTTGTCCAACAATTCATTATGTACATGAACAATGCAAGGATTAGTTTTGTAGTTGTAATCTATCCATGCCTTGAGGTTGTATCTTATATGCTTGAAGTGTTGATTCTTTTGAAGTGATTTATCTTCAAGCGCTATACTCTGTATAAATTCTAAGCACGACTTTTATCGATAGGCCACCTTTTCATGGTTGACCTTGTATATTCTTCAAAATAAATGTAGAAATCAGAACATGGTTTTAATATAGAATTGTTTCTAACCGTTTGCAGCAACCTCACTTTTTATCTACTTTAGTACCTTCCTATGCTTTTCTAATAATATGACTTGTTGAAGTTTATTTTTGCAAGGTGTACCTCTTGTAACTTCTTTCCTTCTTCCGCAATCGACTCATCTTCTTCATCTATCTCTTCTTCCTATACTTAATCAATCTTATTTTTCTCATTGTTAGCATTACAACCACATACAAATACCGCAATAATAGGCAACGCTGAGAAATAATTTTACATCCTTGAACTTGGACAAATTATAATTATTATAAAAAATCAAGATGCCAAGTTATTAAATATATATATATTATTATACTATTATTATACCATATGATATTATATGATAAGTAGAATCATGAGAAGACAAAATAAAAGAGACTTCAAGATATATTTAATGTCTATAAATAATAAGTTATTGAAGTGAGATATCTTATTCTATACTTCTTTTTATATGCAATTCTTGCTAATGTTAAGTACTAGAACTTTTATTTTTTATTTTTTATTTTTTTATTTTTCAATAGGTTATTGGCCCACTCACATTTGCTTGTGAGTTTTAAAGTTTTATGAAGTCTTTGTATTTGTGAAGAATAGATCATATTATTTTTAAGTACATTTTAAATTTGGATTTGTTTTATAACTTAAAATAATGTTTTATAACACTTATATTTTATTTTCTTACTAAGTTAAATTTGCAATGGACAAACTTTGTTGTTTTATATGTTACAAAAGCTTAAAGTACTTAAAAAGTCCTTTATGGTGCTAAGAGGTGATTTGTAAGTATAGAGGTGATCTAAGCATGGCAAATCTGATAGTAGGTACTTATATAATTCATAAGACTTGTGAAAAGTCTTAGAAGTGAAGTTGGTAGTGTTTTGAGAGTGAAAACACTTGTTTATTTGCAAAGAAGATATTTTGTAATTTTAAGATAATAACACCTTCTTATTAATTTTGCAAATTTTAGGATTCCTTCTCTTAAATTTTTTTAATATGTCTCTTTTTTAGATATGGCTTCAAGTAAGGATGAAGGCTTGAAGATCATTGAGAAGTTTAGAAGAAATAATTTTTACTATTGGAAGAAAAAAATGAAGCTTTTTTTGGCTTTTTTAGATCTCTCGGATATTATAAAAATAAAAATAAAGACCCTCCAAATATAGATGCGGATAATAAGGAGAAGAAGGACTTCAAATGATGTAAAAAGAAGGCTTTTGGCATAATTGCCACTAATTTGGATAAAACTAATTTCTTTCATATTATTTCTTATAATAGATAAGTGGAAGTATGGAAGATTCTTTATAATATTTATAGAAGTAAGAATCTTTTTAATATTCTATAAGTAAGAAGGAAGTTCTTAACAATAAGGATGGAAGAAGATAATGATCTTATTCCTTATATCAATAAAATAAAGGCTCTTATATATCCATTAGCAATTATTGACAAGCCTTTAAATAATAGTGATATTTTCATGATCTTATTTCTAAGCCTTTTTAAGTCCTATAATTACTTAATTGTAGCATTGGAATCCATAAAGATCAAAGAATTAGCATTAGACTATATTAAAATAAGATTTATTCATATAATAACAAAAAAAAATAAAAAAACAAAAAATAAACAAAAAATAAAAAAATATCAAAGTAAAGATTTGGCTATCTTTTCAAAATAAGAAAAAAATAGCTATTTCAACTAATGTAAGAATATAAGAAGCAATGTAAAAACTTGCTTCATTTTTGAAAAATCATATCACTTTGTACAAAATTGCTATAACACACAAAAAAGAAATAAAAAAAATACTAACAATGCACGTGATAAATATGGAAGATATGATTATATATTTATAGTAAATAAAGGTACTTCTATAGTTGTTATATTTAAGTAGATTCTTAATTCAAATTGCACCAAGCACATGACTCTATACAAATGTTTATTTCACACTTATAAAAAGATTACAATAATAAGAATTTGGTTGAAAAATAATAATATGGTCAAAACCATTGGAATAGGCTCCATTACAGTGGAGATTGTTATGAAAGGCCAAATCAAAAGGATCAAATTGAAAGAAGTCTTATATGTGCTCAAAATAAAGAAAAACCTCCTTTTAGTGAACAAACTTATTTCATATAGTTATAAGGAGCAATTTGACAAAAATGGATGTTTTATGAAGATATTGGGTAGATGTGATGTTGCTAAGGGTTTTAAAAATGGAAATTTTTACTTTATTAATTGTAAGAAGATCAATGGAATTGAAATGGCAACATTTACTAAGTTTCTACAAGATCAAGTCAAATTTGATATTTGGCATTATATCAGGAATACATGCTTCAAAAGTTTACAGAATCTTTTAAAATATTTTAGAGATTTTTTAATTAATGGAAGTCACTTGAAAAGCTTTTTAATTAATAGGTATAGCTCAAAAAACTTTGTAATTAGTGGAAAGAGCTCAAGAAGCTACCAAGTTGATAGAAAGAGCTCGAGAAGCTTTCAAGTTGGTAGAAGCTGCTCAAGAAGCTTTTTGGTCCGATGGAAGTTTTTCAAGAAGCTTCTTAGAGATGAATATATATTGGAGTCAAAGTTGAAGAGTTCTTCAATCTTAACAATGCATCTCTTGGAATTCTAGCTCATCCTTCTTAGTATTGTTTGTATACTTATCTAGATGATTTAAGTCCTTGTATTAGGAATATATATTTTGGAGATTCACAAAACCTTCTAAAATATTCTTGAGATTCTTGAGTTAGTGAAAGTTAATTGAAAAGCTTCCTAGTTGGTGAAAGTAGCTCAAGAAGCTTCCTAGTTAGTGGAAGGAACTCAAGAAGCTTCAAAGTTGATAGAAGTTGCTTAAAAAGCTTCTTAATTAGATAGAAGTCGCTCAATAAGTATCTTAGATAAGGGTATATATAGAAGTCGAGGCTGAAGAGTTCTTCAATCTTATCAACGCATCTCTTAGAATTCTAGCTCATCTTTCTTGGTATTGTTTATGTATTCATTTAGATGATATAAGTCTTTATGTTAGAGACATATGCTTTAGAGGTTCAAAAAATCTTCTAAAATATTCTAGAGATTCTTGAATTAGTGTAAGTCAGTTGAAAAGCTTTCTAATTGGTGAAAGTAGCTCAAGAAGCTTCCTAGTTAATAGAAGAAATTTGAGAAGCTTCCAAGTTGATAGAAGGAACTTGAGAAGCTTCTTAATTTGATAGAAGTTGCTCAAGAAGCATCCTAAACAAGGATATACATGGAAATTGAGATTGAAGAGTTCTTCAATCTTGACAACGCATCTCTTGGAGTTCTAGCTCATCTTTTTTGGTACTATTTGTATATTCATCTAGATGATTCAAGTTCTTGTGTTAGGGACATATGCTTTAGAGGTTCACAAAATCTTTTAGAATATTTTAGAGGTTCTTGAGTTAATGAAAGTTGGTAGAAAAGCTTTCTAGTTGGTGAAAGTAGCTTGAGAAGCTTCTTAGTTAGTAGAAGGAGCTCGAGAAGCTTCAAAGTTGGTAGAAGGAACTCAAAAAGCTTCCTAATTAGTAGAAGGAGTTTGAGAAGCTTCCAAGTTGGTAGAAGAAACTCGAGAAGGTTTCCAATTGATAGAAGGTGCTTAAGAAGCTTCTTAGTTTAATAGAAGTTACTCAACAAGTGTCTTAGACAAGGATGTATATGGGAGTCTAGGCTAAAAAATTCTTCAGTCTCAATAATGCATCTCTTGGAGTTCTATCTCATCTTTTTTAATGTTGTTTGTATATTCATCTGCTTAATTGAAGTTCTTGTTGGTTTCTTCTTTAAACCTTGTTTTAATCCAAGTTTCTTACTCTATATTCTTGCGTCTTTGATACTTTGTCAATTTCTTCTTGAAACTTCTTTTTAATTTTAAACTCTTATTTTATATTCTCATATCTTTGATAGTTTGTCAAAATTGCTTTTATCTTAAATATCAAAGTTGGATCTTTTTTGTTAGAAAGTGGATTATCTCTCTTCTTGAAGATATACTAATATTTTAGAAATTGTAGATTATTCTCTTTCAAATTAATATTATCTTTTTATAGATTTTTTTTTTTTTTTTTTCTTAAAATAATTAGAAGTCAAAATATTAATATGACCAAATCTTTTGAATCCAAGTTAGATGCCATCATAAGCACTCTTATTACATTATCTACTAGGACCGCAAAGATTAAAGGGATTGTTGGAAAACTTCATAACAACCTATTATTTGGAATATCACAACCTAAATTGTATTTGTTTCCAAATTTTGCGCTTAAAGATGTATTACTACCTATGTTGTACTAAAAAAATACATCTATTGAATAATATAAGGAGCCTCAAATTAGTCTTCCAAAAAATATGATGGTATATGTTTGAAGTTTCAAGGATTTGTCAACTAAATTTGATTGATAATGGTTCTATAACTTGATATTTATCTGACGCAAGAATCAAAGGTTGGATTAGTTGGTACCTTGCTTATGGGGGAAGTATTATCACGGTTTGCTACCTTATTTGAGAAGAAATTATCAATTTTAAACAACTTTAAAGCTTTCATGGAAACATTTGTAGAAGCATTTAGAAAACATGATAAGGCTTATTGAATAATAGCCAAGATCCAAGCATTATAATAAAGGGAGTACTTTGTATCAATCTATGTATTTGATTTAAAAGCTATGAATATTGGATTGCATGTATCAATCTATGCATTTACATTCTTCTTACATCCGCAAGCAATCTAAATTTATATTTAAAAATAAAAGATATGCAGCTTAATGCAATACATTTTAAATCTATTAGTCTACAAAAAAAGAAGTGTCAGATGGAAGAAGATCTATATTTGTATTGTAGTAAGAAAGGCTATAAGACTTGCAATTGTTTAAAACAACAAAATCAACACATCACCAAAATTAAGAATGTAATCATTCAAAAAAACAAGGATGTTTAGCTACAATAGGAATTGTGCGGCTGGACAATTCAAAATTATAAAACTATTCAAATTCCTCTTTTTTTGCTTAGCTTGCTTATTACTTTATAATTCCTACCTGTTTTGGCCTTCAAAAGCTTCAAGTAATCACCTTGTTGGATTTAGGGACATCCACTTGTTTCTTAAATGAGGCATTTGCTAAGTTTTATGAAATTCTTCTAATATAAAAATCCAAATCCATTTATGTAGAAATAATAGATAGATGATTCTTATCTTCTAATAGTGCCACCTATAAAATAATACCTATAGAAGTGTCATTTGAAGACTATAGCAACCAAATTATATTCAATGTTATTAAGATTTCTTCAAAACTTGTTATTCTTGGACTTCCTTGGTTGAAAAGGCATAATCCATCTATAGATTGGAGATTATAAAGAATGATATTTTCAATAGAAATCTTTGCAAAGAAACTTTATAAAAAGTCACAAGTTAGTAAGCCTTTACTTATTGGAGTAAAGACCTTTATAAAATTGGCTAAAGAAGGTATACTATTTGTTATTTATGCAATTCCAATTAAAGAAGATATAACTTCATTAGCAATTATTCTAAAGAAATATAAAAAATTTCAAGATATTTTCCAAAAAAAAAATGTTGATATATTACTGAAGCACTAACCATATGATTATACCATAGATCTTCAAGAAAGAATGTAACTATCTTTTGGCCTAATTTATAATCTTTTTTAAAACAAGCTATTGACGTTGAAGGATTATATTAATAAAAATCTTATAAAAAATTTCATCAAACATTCAAAGTCTCCAACATATGCACTTATATTCTTTGTAAAGAAAAAAGATGGTCTTTTACTTATGTGCATTGATTATTAGAGATTGAATAAGATAACAATGAAGAATTATTATCCACTACCATTAATTTTAAGACTTTTGGAACAACTTAGCCAAGCCAAGATCTGTACTAAAATAGATCTTTGTGGTGTATACAATTTGGTATGGATCAAAGAAAGAGACAAATAGAAGACTATATTTTAGATAAGATATGGATATTTTGAATATAATATCATGTCCTTTAGATTAATAAATGCACCTGCTATCTTTCAACATTTAATAAATGACATCTTTTAAAAGCATCTAGACAAATTCATGATGATTTATTTTAATGATATCTTGATCTATTTAAAAAATTTGGATGAATATGAGGAATATGTAAATTTGATATTATAAAAGTTATAAAATATTGATTTATATGCCAAGCTAGAAAAATATATATTTCATCAACCAAAGATGGAATTTTTGAAATATTTCATATCTATTGGAGATTTGATGATAAATCTCAAGAATGTGGAAGTGGTTATGCAATGGGCCATTCTAAAGGCTATAAGAGACATACAATGTTTTTTTTGAATTTTCCAACTTCTATCAAATCTTTATCAAAAATTATTCGCAAGTTGTTGCCTTTCTTATCTGATTGACATACAAAGACAAGTTGAAATGAGAGTATCAAATGGAAAAGGCATTCTAAAATCTCAAGATAGTACTCACTATAGCTCTAATTTTAGTATATTTAGATTTTACAAAGGCATTTTATATGAAGATTTATGCTTCAAATTTTATACTAAAAATTATATTTTTAAAAATGGATATAGAAAATAAATTCTATTATATTATATTTTATTTTTAAAAGTTTTTTGCTATCAAAATTAATTATAAAATTTATGATAAGAAGCTTCTTGCTATTGCGGATTTTTTTTAAGAATAACATTATTTTTTAAAAGAATAATGCATCTTGTGACTATATACATAGATTATAAGAACTTGGAATATTATATATCAGTATAGATTTTTAATTTTTATTAAGTTTGATAAAATATATCATTATCTTAATTTAACTATGCTATCACTTATTGACTTGGGAAGCAATAAAAGTTGTTCAATGTTTTATCAAAGAAATCATATCTTATACAAAGGATAGGAGAGGTAGCATTTGATTAATAATATGTAATTTTATTGAAGCCAAAGCAATTTCATCTTTGTGCCACTATTACATTGGCACCTATTGATTTTAATTTCCTCAATGAAGTGCGTGCTGCAACCACTGATGATGCTTTGGCCCTTAATATCAAGCATCACTTCAATGAAAATGTTGAAAAGTTTAAGCTTGAAGAAGATTTATTATATTTTGAAGAACATTTGTATATCCCAAAAGGACCAACACAACTACGAGTTCTTTAATCTTGCCATGACTTTCCAACTATGGGTCATTTTGGATTTAATAAGACATTGGAATTTATTTCTTGAGATTTTTAGTAATCTCAAATATTGAAGACTATAAAAGACTTTGTACTCTTTTGTGACATCTGTTCAAGGTCCAAAAATCCTCAATATTGCGCTTATGGATTCTTATAGCCCTTGCCTATTCTAAGACAGTCATAGTCTTCTATCTCCATAGATTTCATCACAAATCTATCACCATCCAATTTATTGGACATTATCCTTCTGGTGGTTGATCGACTCATAAAGATGGCTCATTTTATTCTTTAGAAGAAGATTATTTCTAGTGAAGAAGTGACAAGGCTCTTTTTTGACAATATATATTAATATCATAGCCTATCAGATGATATTGTATTCAATCAAGGATCTTAATTTATATCTAAGTTTTGAAAATGCCTTTTTGAGATATTAAAGATAGATATTAAATTTTCTTTGTCTTTCTATCCTCAAATTGAGAACCAAACAAAATGAGTTAATCAAGTTTTGGAATAGAATTTATAATGCAGCATCAATTATTAATAAGACAATTAGGTCTCATATCTACTACTAGCAGAGTTTGCATATAATAATATTGTTCATATCTCAATTCAAAAAATATTATTTTATTCTAGCTATGGATATCATCCAAAGCTTGATTTATGAGATATACCAAAGAAAAAAAATCCAATAATTGAAGGATTTATAAAGCATCTATCGCAACACCAAATAACCTTAAAGCTTCAATTATAATCAATTCAAGATGCTTACAAGGCATCTATAGATAAATTCAAGAACCAATTGTCTATTTTTTATATTAGCAATAAAATATGGTTTTTTTTACAGAATATTATGACTAAGCAGCTATATAATAAGTTGAACTATCAATGGTTAGGACCATTTTCTATCTAAAAGTAAATTAATCTAATGGCATATTGCTTGAAACTACTACCTTCTATGAAGGTACATCCAATTTTTCTATATTTCTTTTTTAGAACCTTATAGAGAGTTGCATATTTCAGGAAGAGTACAATAATCACCACTTACTATTCAAATCAAAAATCATGAAGAATACAAGATCAAAAAAGTACTTGATTTATAACAAAGGTGGAACAAATTAGAATATCTTGTTCATTGGCGCAACTATAATATCAATGAGTACACACGGAAACTTATTGAAAATCTCACTAATGCATCTCAAATGATATAGAAATTTTATCAACTCTATATCCACAAATCCAAATATATTTAATGATAATTTCTTAGTAAAGATTGGATTCAAAGAATACATACAAGATGGAGAGAATTGAACTAAAGTCTTCATCAGTATACTATCATTTGTTTTAAGATAGAATAGAGTTGTAGAAGCAAGTCAATTATTATGTCAAACCTTCAAATACTGAGAGATTTAGCAAAATAAGATTTAGAAGATTCACTTGCTATATAAGCTTTGAACAAACTAGTGTAGTTTTCTCAATTTTCAATTGAGCAAAATGAGGACAATATATTCAATGCCAAGTACAATTATGGTTGGAGCCATTAGGAGCAACATCCAACTATATAAGTTTCAATTTTAATACTCGAGTTTTAATTATATTGCTTGAGCTTAGAAAGGTGAAACCTTTTAAGCTTGAAATCTAGTTTGGAAGATGTTTTGAAGGCTCCAATGAAAATCAGATCCTTAAATAGAATGTTTCAACAATAGAGGTATTAGCTCAAGGCCATAGGTAATTTTTTTAAAGATCAATAGAATCAATTATCTTAAAATAAAAAATAAAATACATAACTATTAGAACATTCTAAAGATTTTTTTAATTAGTGGAAGTCACTTGAGAAGCTTCTTAGTTGGTGGAATTGATTCATGCTCAATACTTTAAGCATGAATTTTAGACAAAAGTTGTAGTAAATGCACTGTATACAAGGAATAGGTACCTTACAAGTATATTCATATGAATGACTCTACAAGAAGGTTGGAATAGAAAGATATCTTATATTTCATTCATGAGGACTTTTGGATGCATTACTTATGCAAAGATATTAAATTGTATAAAGCTCAAACTTAATACAAAAAGTATAAAATGTATATTTATTGGACATTGTGAAGGTATCAAGGCATATGAGTTAATGTATTTGGATACCAAAAAGACCATTAAAAGCCATGATGTTGAATTTTTGGAGCATAAGACTATTTGCAAGTACTTAAAGATATATCTAAATAGGAGTAATGGTGTATTTATAGATACATTTTTAAATTTAATAAATACAAATAATGAAGAAGATAAAGATAATAAAAATAGTAAAAATATAAATTAAAATTAAGAATTAAGGAAGATGAAAAAGAAAACTTCCACAATTCTTAAAATCAATAATAAAAAAAATAAAGATGTTGAAAATAATGATAATAAGGAGCATCAATCTTTGAATGAAAAAACAAGCTTCAAGAGAGAAGAAGCTTGGAAGAGACTATAGAGTGCAATAAGACAAATCTTTTTCAAATGAAAAGAGATATCTTTTGAGAGAAAGAAAACCACTTGATGAATGGTGGAAGAACCACATCTTTCTTCAAGTAAGTAAAAATTATGTCAATATTATATTTTTTATTGATCCATTGAATTTATATGATGCAATAAAGTCCATACATACTATGAAATAGAAAAAGGCTATAGAAAAAAAATACCAATCACTCATGAATAATAGAATATGGAAACTGATTTAATTTCTATTAAATCGATCTTCAATTGGTTGTAAGTGGATATTTAGAATCAAGAGGGATACAATAGATAATATTGTAAGATATAAGACAAGATTGGTTGCCAAAGACTACTCACAAGTCACTAATATTGATTTCAATAAGACATTTGTTCTCATGGCCAAATTTAAAATCATATTTAAAATAATTGTAGCAATTAGGGCAAGAATGGACTTGGAGATGCATTAAATAGATATGAAGATGGCTTTCTTAAAGAGAGAGTTGAAAGAAGACATCCATATGAATCAACTTCAAGGATTTATTCAAAAAGACAAACAACACTTTGTTTGTAAATTGAAAAAATCTTTGTATGTATTTAAATGATTATCAAGGACATGGTACCAACATATTGACACATTCTTTGTAAATGAAGGATTTGTAAACAGTGAGGCTAATCATTCTATGTATGTGATGCAATAAAAAAAAATTTATTGATTTTCGTTCTCTATATTAATAATTTGATCATATTAACCAATATTTTGAAAATGATGGATTGATTAAAGACAAAGTTGGAAGAAAAAAATATGAAAAGAATAATTTGGAAGAATTTTACTATTGTTTAGGAGTGGAATTTGTGAAAGATTGTTCTAACAAGACCATTACAATGAGCCAAAGCAAGTACATTGAAGAAGTATTAAAACAATTCAACATGGATGAGTGTAAGCCTATTAGAACACCTTTAGAGATTAATTTGAAGTTAATGAAGTTCATAAGTGAGAAGTTTGTTGAAGTTGAAAGTCCCATGCAAAGTATTCTATATAAGGCAACAGTAAGTTCACTTATATATACAATGGTTGGCACAAAAATGGATCTTGTATATATGGTGAATATTATGAGTCAACACATGTCAAAGGTTGGATTAATTTAACAAGTTTTGGAAGATATTGGACTTATGTAATTAGAAGCAATTACAATCAAGTATGACAATCAAAAATACCTTGCTTTTGCAAAGAATCCAAAGCATTATTTAAGAACCAAGGATATTGACATTCAATATTATTTTATTAAAAAAAAAATTAAAATGGAAGTCATAGATATGAAATATTGTGCAATGGAAGAAATATTTATTAATTTGCTAATAAAAATATTAATGAAGGATAGGCACTACATGTTGACAAAATCATTAAAAGATTGAAAGTCTTTGACCAATAGCAAAGTGGGAGTGTTGAAATAATTAGAAGAAAATATTCTTTATTATAAGAAGTTACTTATAATTAAAAGCTAAGATCAAATAAAATAATAATTAGATTGAATTGTGATAGGATAAGATCATGTTATGAATATAATAGGATTTGATTATAATAGAATAGGATCTTATTGTGATAGGATAGGATTTGATTATGATAAGATAGGATTTGATTATGATAAGATATGATTTGATTGTAATAGGATAGAATCTTATTGTGAAAGGATATGATCTTATATGATCATATTATTGTAGGTAGGATCCTATATCATGTGATATCATATGATACCATGTAATAGGTAGAATTATTAGAGAATAAAGTGAAAGAGACCTTAAAATGTATTCAATGCCTATAAATAATAAGTTATTGAAGTGAGAGATATCTTACTCCACACTTCTCTTTGTATGCAATCTCTTATTGATGCTAAATATTGGAACTTTTGACTTTTTTTTTTTTCAATAATCATACTTATGAATAGCTAAAAAAATATAAACAAGTATCACATCTTTTAGCCTTGTTAAATTATAAAACTTATTTTCAATTCAATAATTAAATATATTGTAATTTTAAATTATAAATTTAATATCTATTTTAATTAATTAAATTTTATATTTAAAATTATTATTTAATTTATTTACTATATTTTATTATTTTATTATTAATTTAATAATATATCATATCTTTTTAATAACATATATTATTAATGACATATATTAATTAATAATATGGCACAAATTTTTAAAATTTTAATAATAATATAATATTATTTTGTATAATTTTATTATATAGAATAGCTACAATTTTTTTTTGCTAATTTATACTTTTGTGTGGTATTAAATCACGTTGTAATATTCTAAAGTCCCATTTAATTATCTTATGCAATCTAGAACCTATTAGGTTTTTCCAAAATCTGTAGAGAATAGTGCATAACTTTTGGAGGTGGCACAAAACACAATGAATGTCAATGTGAAGACTAGTTCTCCATCTCCATGTGTTAAATGCCACATCTTTGTGCCATATGAACCAAATGGACATTGCCTCTTTACTAGAGCAGGGTTTGAATCAAATATTATTCTATTTAAAAGAGGTCATGGTCTAATAATGTACTGCATTTGCTTACAGTCAAGTTCGTAGGAGGAGCATTTCTTTGAAATAGCTTCCTCCAGAGTTTGACAAAATATGTCATGGGACCCTCTCTTGTTACCCACAAATTTGATTTAGAAACTTGAGGTTCTACAATCAATCTTGTCGTAGGTCTGTGCCGCTTATCGTGCATTTCGGTAAGTTCAGTAAAGGTGTTGTTCATCCGTATCTTAACATATGCAATCATTTGGATGTGGGGTGGTTCTGTGGTGGATATCTACTCTGGTTCTATTAAACTACGATGACTAGAAATATATTTGAAGTAGCCTGAGACATGAAGAGATTATAGATTAGCTGGAAATGAGATTGTTATAGCATCCTACAACAATCTGTACTGCTCGAAAAAGGTCTTAACCTCCTCCAATCGGAGGAACATTATGCCTTTTGTCTGTGTGGACAGAAATCCCTGTCATGAATTCACTATCTGCACACCGATAAATTGCTACTAAAAGAATTGCTGCTGAGAGTTCCTATTATCCTGCCAGGCGACATTCTTAGTCTGATGTTACTTGGATTGAATGCTGTCACCGCTGCCGAAGTACTGCCGACTTGGTATGCAGCATTTTACTCTGAAGTGTCGATGAGATCATACTCGTGTGATATAGAAAGAGGCGTCTCCTTCGACACAGGCCGTTCTGCAGACCAGAGCTCAAGCGTGACAGATCCAGGGCCCCATTTGACATGACACAATTCTACTTCCTTTATGTCAAATGTATTGACAATTGCCAGGCCAGTTTCCGAGTCTAAAAGCGTCCACTCGCCTGCATAAGAACACCACATTTAAGATCAGAGCCAGCTTACAAATAGCACAACTATAGAATTACAAGAGAGGATAGAGTCAACTAATGCCAAAAACATATTATCGAATACTATAAGCATGTCTAATAACGAGAAGTCAGCACAAAGTGGTTTGATGTCTATGTCATTACCATTGGGTCTATCAGACCCTTCAATGGAAAATTCGCCGAACTCCATATTGGGCTTCAGCTCGCGTGCCGTTCCATCTATAGCCTTATATTTAATGTAGGATGCCATAGGATGCACAATCTTGAACATAGGATGAATGCGCAGACGGACAAGCCTGGAGAAGCCACCAGACCCAGCACCGACTGACCGTGCCACGATACTAGATCTGATCTTCACCTTGCTTAATGAGTCATGAGGAAGAAGAATTTCTCGAGCCAGTATTAATCCACCACCGATGTCTCCTTCCATTCCCAGAACCTCGTAACCAGTAATTTGTGAAAGTTCACGCCTGAAGCATAACAACCTTTTAGCAAATGGAATGTCTCGGTGGTACTTATACATCAGTGACGGCTATCAATCACATACTTGAGAACACCTGAAATGAGAGAGAAGCACCGAAGACTTCGTGAAAACAGACATTCTAAGTCTGTCTATTACCTAATAGACAGACTTCTAAGTAACACATCATGGAACAGACTGTGAACGTACTTGACGACTTTGTAGTCTTCGTTCCAACCAGCAGACCGGAATTCGGTGCCACTGAACTCCTCATAACCACCATTTTCTAATCTTCCTTCTATCCAGTCGTAGCCTGACGGCTTATGAATCATGGACATTATGTGACCACCAAGCCAAGGCACCACCTTCACAAACACATTTCCTTTGTCAAGGTCTTCCGGCATCTTGACAGCTCCCACCCCCATAATCGGGTGATGATCTTCAAAAACCTCGTCCAACAAACTCTGCATTCTCTCTGCAATGAAATTTCCGAATAAAGGTTAGTACGGATACTGCTTGTCGGCAACCCGTCCCCATCACGTTTTCGGCAAATATTGTAACAATCTTAAGAGAAGAAGTGGAAATGTTGTCTTAGCATTCGGATGAAACAAACCTAAATTGCTGGATCCAGTCTCGCGTTTCAATATGACTGATTTGTTGATTTCATCCTCTGTCGGTAGAGGGATTCTGAGCTCCTCTCCATCAACACAATCGCCTTCCACCTGTTCAATATTTATTTTGTTAACTAGGTATAGACTTCGCATAAGAAGAAATTTACTGCTGCAAATCTCTTTGAAAATTCAGAGGTAACCTTCAACATACCTCTACATTTTCGCCGATTAAAAGTCGCACATGAAGCGTGCGCTTTGGCCTCTCACGGTGACCTTCAGTACAAGCGACGCGAATTACAACCTCTCCATCTATTGCATTTGAACTTGGTACTCTCTCTGCTTCATAATGAGTAACCAAATAGTCACCATTCTTGTAGTGGAAACCATCACCGCCATCTTCATATAAAGATCCAGCTGCCTTTCCTGGTAGAGGCAGAGCACAAAGTGTAAGAAAGCAGTAAAAGAAACTATAATGCACATCCATCTTAAGAGAACATGAATCATCCAACCCAAAAGAGAGCAGAAGGTTACCGTTGTTATCCAGTGCAATTAAGAGGGTAATTGTGTCAGTAGGGGTAGCTTCAGCAGTACACTGAACGACCGGCCCAGTGGGGACAATAGCACCACCCTTCAGAAAAAGCAATGGCAATTCCTGTAAAGGTCGAGAAAACACATAACATGTCAACATTTTCATACATTATCAACATGAAATTTAATCCACCAATCACTCAATTCCAATTCAGCTCAGAAAAGAAAAATAAACAAACAAAACACAGCATGAATATTGACAAGTAACACACCGGATGATCATCATCAAAGTGAAACCGCTGCCAGATTCCCTTCGGCAACAAGAAAGCTGCATTAGAATCTCGTTTCTTTGGTGAAGGCCTGCACAGAAACAATGTGCCAACGTAAGGCCAATGATAGAAAATTCAAGAAATAGAAACAAAACCTGACATTCACTTGCGCACAGAAAGAAAAATTACCGACTTAAACATAGATAAAAGTCAAGGTACTTACCAAGTTTTAACTAGAATAGAACCTAGCAGGAAGCTGTCATCAATATTGCGAAGCTTTGGGTCTGTGGGATCTGCTCAAACGACAAATACAATTCATTGATTCCGCTTGCGGACACAAAACGTTCTGATATACAGTGAAGTGAAAAACAATGTAAAATTTATCGCATCTAAAATAAAAGTACTGAAAACCACCATATTATACCAGCAAAGAAGACGGGAGTCATCACAGGTACTCCTGTCGTATGCGCCTTATGAAAAAGGGTGTAAAAGTGGTGTAGCAGACGGTATCGTCTATTCAAAGCAATTCTCGCAAGCTCTTCCACCTACAACATAACAGTTACCAGCAGATAAGTTATAAAATATTTTTCATTAAGAACTATTATTTTAGGTGAAAAATGAATCGGAATTACAGCAAAATACTTACAGAATGCCATAGATGGAGTAAAAAAAAACCAAATCGGATCGAAACACACCTCAGGACCAAAGGACCAAGGTTCCTGGTCGATGGTTCCCTGTTCAGAATGTCCCCTTGCAAAGGGTAACATAGCTCCAAGACCCATCCACCGAGCAAACATTTTGGGAGTAGAATCTCCGGCAAATCCACCAATATCTGGACCAGAGAAGGGTTGACCACTCAATCCCTGCAGGAAAATGAGATTTAATTGAGTAGCAACATGTAGAGTTAACCGAGTATTAACCGAGTGCGAACAGAACTGAAAACGAACTTGCACATACCAGGTTGAGCGCCATGGGAATACTCATTCTGAGGTGCTCCCAATTAGCAAGGTTATCACCAGTCCAGGTCGCCGCATATCTATGAGCACCAATAAATGCTGCCCTAGTCAACACAAATGGTCGCTTGTTCTCATTTGCCAGCAACATACCTTCATATGTTGACCTTGCCTGAAACATTCCATAGACCTGCATTTGACAGAACAATGAGACGCAACTGGTACACAATAATCAAACCACCTCTTCGGATAATTTATGACATCTGAACAAAACCCCATCAACATGTCCCTTCATAATGCTACAAAAATGAGTAAGTCATATTTGATGCTTGTGAGAACTACGGAAGGCTTACATTATGGTAGTGCGAGTGGCTCTGACGACCGCCAACTTCCTCATCTCCGTGATGAATGTTTGTCTCGGGCATAGTCTTGGAAACAGTCTGCACGACGCCTAAGTCACATCAAATATCTCCGAAGCATGCAGAACATATCCAAAAAAAAGCCAAGAGTAATCCATCGATATGAAATCAATCCTTCAGTACAAGTAGTAGTAACCACTGAGGAATTTGACTAGATTTATAAAAGACATACGACTGAGCAACACAAAACAAAATGAAACTAGATGAAAAAGTAGCGCGTACTAAGCGTAACTCGGAACATGTTATGTGTATCAGTGTGAAGACATGATCACCCAATGACACTGTATATGTTCTGAAGAACAAGTAATTCCTAACCTTGAATACTGCTGGTTCATTCATATCATTCCAAATACCATCCACACCAATGGCAACGAATTTTTTCACAAGTCCAGCCCACCACTCGCGCGTTTTCTTGTTCAAAAAGTCAGGGAATACAACCGGCCCTGGCCAGCATTCGCCTGTAAAATGCAGAATTTAGCACCAAAATTTTGACGGAAGAAAGCAATTGAACACTTTGAAATCAATTCAAAAGAACTGGATATGTCATATCAAAAATCCGATCCAGCTCTACTACATGCATGATAATCAACAACTGCATAAAACAACAAGAACATTCTAGTGCATGAGAAGGCCTGGATGAAATACTTACCAACATAAGGCTTGCCATCAGCAGTCTGTATCCAAACGTCTGCCTCACATCCAGTGTCATAGGCTTCGTAGCCCTCCTCAGCCATGATTCCAGGGTCAAGCATCCAAATACCCTTGAAACCAATGCTGTGCAATTCATCGGACAGTCCTTTGGGATCTGGAAAGGCGTCCTACAATCAACCAAAAGAACCACAATGCTGTAAACTATTCAAACAACCTTTTCTATTGAACAGGTAAATGTTCGGATATTTCGCGGCGGTTTAAGATGTATGTCGTTCATCTTACAAAACTGTGGCTAGCAGTAACACTTACCTTGTCGAAAGTAAAGCACCTGAACCCTTGCATATAGTCAATGTCCATCCACATCACATCACATGGAATCTTCTTTGCCCGGAAAGTTGTAGCCACCTAATTGAAGCGTAGTGACAAGTTGTGAGATAACAGTCGCTCAATCAACTTTAATCAAATACACCGAACGCAATTCACAGAAATGTCAAATGCAAGCAGGTGTCAGAAATCCAGGCATCGTACCTCAGAAACTCTTGCTGCCGTTTCATAACTCCATCTGCATTGTTGATAACCAAGTGCCCATTTTGGGGGCATTTGCATAGTACCTGCCATATCAACAAGGTCAGCACAGAAGTGACAGGCATCGCAATAAAACAGAACGCAAACTTTGAGATATATACTCCATATTTAAAATTCAGATGGCAGAAGGCCAGCATACCAATGGCCCGCGAAAGTGAGGTCATGAGCACTTCCGGTGTAGGGAATGGTCCAAAAGTAATCACAGGAAATGGAGACACTGCTACAATTTTAATAACTGCTTCTTTCCTCAAATCAATCTGCAACGAAATCACAGAGACGCATTATCAACACAGCCGAAGTTCACTCATCAATCAGGTCTCAAAGGTGTGGTTATTTGAGACTTCTAAATGCAAAATTAAAGATGCCAAGCATGCTGTAGCAAAACAAGGATAATCTGCAAAACTCACTTCACACCGCCTCGTCGTGTCAGCCAATACTCCAAAAGCTTCCCCAGTTGAAAGTACTACGACGACCCACGGATGTGATTGATACAATGAAGTGGTGTTCTGATTGTAGCCCCATGCATCGGTATTCCATGAATAAATCTGCAGAGAACAGCGCATACACATTGCACTGCGATTATTACAGAAAGAAATGGGGACAGCAGTAGAATTGTTACAGAAACAGTAGAATGATTTGAGGCGACATAAAATTGCAATAAGTGACTAAGCAACGTAGATGCTGTCGATGAGCAAAGGCTTACCCGCTTCCCAGTGCGCTCAACAGGTCCACCGACTTCACCAGTTCCATAAAAGGACGTTCCAGGCGAAAACTTCAAAATGACACCAAAAAAGAGCATCAGCCATTCAGGACCATTACGAGATTTCATTGTATGTGTGAAGAAGGTCAATTCAAAACACACTGATTAAAGAGAATCCTCCGTCGCAATTTCAAGAGGGCAAACACTTCGATCGAGTAAAAAGACTTACGGTGATCAATATACAAATTATTAAACGATGAGGATGTCAAAGATCAAGAAAACGCACGCTGGTTAGAATCATCACATCCCACTTCAATGATAATACTCAGAAACTAACCTTTAGAGTAACAACTTGGTGATTGCTGTCGCGCTCAAACTCAGGGAAAAATACGGGTTCATTACTCTGAACCTTGATTTCCTCCTCACGCAGTTTGGGGTTGAGAAAAGAAACAGAAGGCGCCGCTTCATTTCTAGCACTTTCCGACACGTCAAAACGGAAGACGGACTTCTCAACAATTGGCAAGTAGGTTGCCATCGCTGAAGCAACCGTTATTCTTCCGACCTGCGAGCCCAGCGCATCAGTGAACACAGCCTTAGCTGAGCTTCATTTGGACGACTAGAACACTGAAGCTTGTTCCCCAAGCACGATCCTATTAAAGAACAGAGGTGTAAGCTTAGGCTATAGTGATGACTCATGCCTTAATGAGGATGCCTTGTGAGCAGCAGTTTATCACCTTCATACATAAACCTATAAAAAATAAACTTTAATTCCTACTTCTAAAAGTTGGTAAGCTCTAAAGTGATCGACTAAAGTGAAAAGGGAACATACATGCACTACCCTTTTCAGTAGAAGAATCTTCCTCGAAGATCACGAATCTCAATAAATAATGTTCGCAATCCCGAGGAAAATTTAGGAGACGCATGCAGATATATAACCAGATCCTCATGCAAAGCCAGATTGTTGGTCGCCACTAGATTATCCAATACTTTCAAAACTGTCCGAATTGGAGACGCGGTAACAACAGTAAGTCAAGAATCACGTAAAACCAAGTAGCAAATGATAAAATCAGGAAGTGGTATTTGTAATCAAACTTATCTGATTGTCTTTGTGTAAACAAACACATAAGTTTAAACCTCGTGGAAGTGCTTGAAATTACCGCAATTTAGGACGAGTGAAAGGAAACAATACAATGCTTGGAAATACATCATTACAAGTCTATTGTTACTAGACTGGCAGGGAGAACACGAACCTGCATTGCCCAAAGGTTCCAGAATTAAGCTTCGGAACACCCACAACAACAAACACCTTGCATAAACCAACCGCACCTGAACCCTCCGGCAGGGGTATAGATTGGGATTTACAGGTCCAGTTGGTCGATTATGAGTAAACTAAGCTACGGACGGACTGATCGACTACACCCGACACTAATTGCATCCGGTAAGGGATGCAGAAGTCTAACCCCCGCACACTACTTACCCGAATCCAATACACCGATCCAAGAAACAGTGTCCAACAATGAACACACAAGGCTTCCAAGTCAACAAAATCCAGCATCGACACTACAAAACATCACTGTACTACACTGTCCTCTACCGCTACATTCCAAAACCCGCGAAGCCACAAGAAAAGCATTCGTGCGCAGTCACAACTATTCGACCTCATCCGAACAAAAACCGCAACCACTCCTACCACTCGTACACAACCACAACGAACCTCCCCGGGCAATGGCAACGCGCACCTGGATCGCGTCGATTCGGACTCTCAATCCAAGAGCCTCACCATACGAGTTAACGTAGCGAAGCCACGCCGCCTTTCGACAATAGAGCCGCAGAAGGACCAGCGAGCAGCACGATCGCGGAAGCGGCCCAATCCAGGCCGATGCACGGGCAATCGGAGCGCTCGACAGGAGAGCCGAAAATCACAACAACAACAACAACAACAACGCGGGATGGACCGTCGTAGGGGAAAGGGATTATGAAGGAGGAGAAAGGAGTACTCTGTGATTGCGGATTGATCTCACCGACAAGAGATCCGCAATTCATGCTATCAAGTGTGTGTCTAAAAAAATCAATCCACACGTGAATTATTGCTAAAGTCGAAGAATCGGTCGAGTATGGCAATTTTTCTCATATGAGCATATCTTGGCAACTTGCAATAATAGGGTTTAGTACTAATTCATGGTCTTGGGATGCCAGGGTTTCATGACTTCTGCCCGCTGCCTTCGTGCGCACAGTTAGTTTGGGGTTCTTTGTCTCTTATGTTCATGTTCTTCTTCACTGTTTTTCCATTTTGTAATATGTGCATGTACAAGTATATGTATATGTTTATTTATTTATTAATGTATGCATTGTTTTAGTTGTGATGCATTTGCTGCTGTTGTCGTCTTTTTAGTGTTCTTCACTCTGTCCACACCTAATGTATTTATTGGAGCAGTAAATGAAGGGGGAGGAAATTAATGGATAAATTGCTTTTTCACCAAACTTCTCAATTTTTTTGATTGTACCAACTCAAACTCTCTATTATATACATTCATGCATATTATTAGTAATGTATATTTTCATATATTTGTTGCTGTTTATAATGAAGGTGGAAGATAATCACAAGAAAAAATAAGATATTAATTTGATTATTTTTTGAATGACTTAAAAATTGTTATTGAAAATTTTTAGGAGGTTTTTATACTTGGGATACAAAATGAGAGACTACAACTTTTAAATTCTTTAATTGGTTGAAATATGCAGACTCATCAATTTCAACTAATCACAGAGTTTAAAAGTTGTGTGCTCTCACGTTGTACCCTGAATATAAAGATCCTAAGTATAAGGATCAGGTCCATCTGTGAAGGGTGTCTATATGTGTAGCTCCAAGGGGTCAAATCTTGGAGGGTAGTATGGCTTGACTGAGAACAGCCTTGCACCAATCATCTATTACAGTCAATTACAGTATTTACTAGAGTTTCATCTTAATTCATCAAGTATGGCATGTTGTGCAAGCAATATTCTATGAAAGCACTTCAAGCCATACACTGACAATAATCACCCCCCTCTTCTAAATAGGGAACAAGCTATTCTTGAGTTTCCCCAAACCCCACCACAACATGATTTTATTTTGGGGCTGATTTTTTCAAAGTTTTTATGATTCGTTTAAATGATTTTAATTTTAAAATTATCTAGAATACAACTATACTAAATATAGACATGAGATTAGGATCTGTTTTTTTTTTTTTTTTTTTTTTTTGAAACAATCATTATCTTGAAGGATTCAAATTATTATTTGTACAATGGGGACTCAATTAATTATGTAAGTTTTTTCTTTTCTTTTTCTTTTACTTTTGTGGCTTAAATTCTGTGTTAGGGTTTTGACTCATAAAGATCGCCCAGAAATTTAGGGTAGACCTCAATAAAGCTTACAAGCTGGTGGGTGATGCATTTGAGGTTGATTTTCCCACCTTCTGTTTGCATGTCAAGTTGGAAGTGACTGATTTCATTCCATCACAAAAATAGGAAAAAGAAAACATCTACAATCACTAAACTAATGGAACTTTTGCCAAGTATACAACTCTAACTTGCAGAATGCAACATCTGGCTTCATGCTGTCTGCTGGACAACTTTTTATTTGAAATTCCTAACTTTGTCAGATAGATATTTCCAAGTGTAAAGTGATTCCAAGCAATAACAGCACCATACTATTAATTGGGGTGTGCTATTTCAGGATTGATCTGTCCCACACTAATATTGCTTTTCTTTCTGTTGTTGGGATTTCTTTTGGAATTCCAAGTTATTCCAGGTGCAATCTGTGTCTAATATCTTTACATGTGTGGTATATACATAAACAAAAGTATCAAGTTGCATTGGATTACCAAGATATATTTATGTATTTTTTCTGATATTGGTATCAGAAAAAATACAATGTAAAACAAAGGACCAAAATCCACAATTAACAAATAATCTAGAAAGAAGAGAAGGCCACAAATAAAACAGAACCTGTTGTGGTGGGGGCAGATAAAGCATGGAATGGAACCTCTTCAATAAGAGTACAGTGCTCATTATTATTGGGGCAATGAGAATGCAAAGAGTGTTACCTAAATGAAACATCACCCTAAATTTTCCATTGTCTAAATATTTACTGTTGATAGTGTTCAACTAGTTCTTTTTGAAACAGTCTTAGATATGTTGAAACACTTGCATTCAACCACTTTTACTACTATTACATGCAAAAACATATATATATATATATATATATATACATTATTTTATTTTTTATTTATTTTTAAAAATATAAAAATATAAAAAATAGCATAATTTATTATGTTTTTATTTTTTCACAAAAATTAAAGTATTCAAATATCTTTATAGTAAAATCTTATTATATGTCTTATATATTGCAAATACTGGAATTTATGTATGAGCATCTATCCAAAGAGAGTTGCATTGCTTCATCTATTTATGTATGAGTTCATCTAAAATTACTACTAAATATTTGTCACATTTTAAGTATCTCAATAAGTGGGAAAGGTACAAAGAGGCTTAACATTACCAACACCCATATTCCATGACCTTTAACTACATTGAATATTCTCAACTTTGAAAGATATACATGGTATTTATTTTATATTTTTAATTTTTTTAAAATTTTTTATTATTGTGATGTTGTTTTAAAAAACAAACTTCTATAACAATTGGTTTCTGTCATTTCTATAGGCATTTAGGATCTCATTGCTTTAACATATTACTCTTAAAGCAAAGCAAGGGGCTTCAATATTGGTGTGTATATATATATATGTAATATTTAAAAATCTATAAAATAAAATATTATTATAAATAATTAATAATTTTATTTAAAACTTATATATTTCTTTACTTAAAAAGGATAAAATTTGTTATTGGTATACAAATAACACGCACATATAAATATACATACATATTGCAAACAAACAAATAGAAACTAAAACAAGTTCAAAATAACTGGTTGTGACTTTTTACAAAGTTGTTATATATATATATATATATATATTAATAAATATATTATCAAAAATAATACTTACTTAATTTGAAGATATATCTTATTTTATATGCACAATAATATTATATTAGTATTGGAGGTCCTTACTTTGCTTTAAAAGTAATTAATGTATAATATTATAGAAAATTGTTAGGTAGACACCTCCCTTTTACTACGTGGACACCTTCCCCCTCCATGCCACATCAACAATACACTACTACTATAAGTTTTTTAATAAATGGGGCACTAATAAGGCTGAAAGGTATATAAACAACAACAAAAAATAACAACAATCGACAATATAAGAACATTAGCAACATGGAAGTTAAACAAAATAAATAAAACAAAGAATAAAAGGGAGGTTTCTATCTAGTGGAACCACTATGTTTTGTTTTGTTTGTTTTATTTAGTTTCTATATTGTTGATGTTCCTATGTTGTAGATTGTTGTTGTTGTTTTTATATCTTTTATCTTGTTGAAAAACTTACAATAGTGGTATATTATTGGTGTAACATGGAGGTGTCACATAATTAAAGGGAGGTGTCCACCTAGTAGTTTCTATATTATATAATATAATAAATCATAGTACAAGAAATATAATTAAAAATTATAAAAAATATACTTTACTTATACAACTTATATTTAATTTAATCAATAAAAAATATAATAGCTTATTTGAATGATAATAATAATAATAAACATATATATTAAAATATATATATAAATAAAATTGTACATATATATATATATATAATAATTATTATAATTATTGATATTATTTAATATAATATTTTCTTAAATTTATTTTTAGTATAAACTTTATTTTATAATAATTTGAATTTATGAAGTGCATTTAAAATTTCCACTTTAAAATTTGAAACTTGTGCATTATTTTATAGATCTAAATAATTTAATTGATATCTAATTAATAATAATTTAATTTTATATGAATCAATATTTTATGAGTTTTTTACTATTATTTATTGAATAATTTCATTTTTTTTAATATTTTTATTATTTTAGAAATCAGTTAATTGTGTATTAATATATATTATAATTTATCTTACTAATAAATATATTAAAGCCAATATAAAAAGTAATATTTTTTTATTTCTGCTATTAATATAATAATATTTAATAATTACAAAAAAACTTTATTAAAAAAAAGTCTTCACAAAAAAAAAGTTTTAAAAATTTTAGTAAATTAAAGTAGTAAAAAAATCATTTTTTACTTGTAAATATTTGGTTTTTTCAAACATTAAAATATACAACATTTAGAATAACTATTGTAAGGTAATCATCTTTTAGTATGTTGATTAATAGAATGTTCTTAAAGAATCATGTGTTAGTTTATTAATTTGCATAAAAAATCAAATAGGACTTGTCAAAAATGCATACTGAAAATATAATGTTAAAAATATAGCAACTCCTCTATTGGAAAGTCATTTAAAATATTTTTTCTAAAAGTATATCAAAAGATTATAAAACTCTATTAAAATATTTATTAAATTGGAAAGATTATATTTTTATTTTTATTTTTATTAAGAATTGACAAATAAAAATTACTTCCAAAAAAGTTTTAAGTTATAATTTAATTTTTATCAATAGATTTTAAAATAAATCTTTGTATTTATTTTAAAGCACTTTAATGCTTCACTTTAATACACTTTTAAGGGCTTTACACTTAGAGAAGGTGAGAGGTTACAACTTTTAAAGTTTGTGATTGGTTTAAAATCATGAAGTCTTCTTTGATTGACTTTATACTTAAAAAGATTGTGAAAAAAAAAATATATATATATATATATATATATATATGTTGTTTTGCTTCATATAATGATAAGTGTTGTTCCTTAGAATTTGCTTCATGTCCTCTTAAAAATTTGATTTTTGTAGAAATTCAAGAAGTTGTATAAAAACTAACAAGAATACACATTATGGTACAAGACTTTAATTAGTTTGCTTTGATTCTTGTCAATGTTCCAACATTCACCCTCGAGCATTTTAAACATGCGGAAAAATGTTCCACAGACGTGAGGGAATGTTGAACTAAAAGATATCTGCCATGTGGGATGAAATAAGTGGTTGCATTATTGTGAGCTGGAGACCAGTGTCATACACTTGGCACGTACTTCATCAGTTAAGAGAATGTCAAAAAAATTCCATCCTCCTATTTTGGCACAGAAGGTGAAGGAGCCAATAACAGACAATCCATTAGAGCTCTCTACACCAAGACTTGAGAAAAACTGACTTAGCAATGAACAGCATTCTGGATTCTCAAATTTTCCAGGTCAGCCCTAAAGTCAAAGGGCATCTTTGTGCGATTGGGTAAAATCCCACCAGCAACTGGAACTTTTTATTTTAGTTTCCCATGAATAATTCTTTTGCATGATATCTGCTTTCAGAAATTGTCGCCGCTTGTGGGTAGAAAATCGAGCGGGAAGTGAGAAGCGGTCGGAGACCAGAGACTGCGACCACGGTTGCTCAATGAGGATGGGAACGAATAAGAATCCTCGTGAGAACATGCTGCGAGCATGCTGCAGTCGTTGTTTCCTACCTGCCCAGTGGATATTTATGCACACGTGGCTAAGGATATGAGATAGGACCAAAGGGGTAAGAGGCGCAGTTAATGTTCCTTCGATGACTGTGAACAGTCAGCCAAGTGGATGAGTGAGCCCCTTCCGAGCAGTAGAAAAGGCAGGTGAAGCAACCGAGTCCGTCATCCGTTTCCCGCTGTTCTCATCCTCGTTACTACGGGATCCTCGTCACTGTTCATCCTCGTCCTCATAAGCGTGGGACTTGTCCATTGTTCATCCTCATCTAAACTCCCTGACACTTCAATATTCAAATGGGATGGGACTGCCAACTTGGAGGAGGGGGACGATGATGATGATGATGATGATATTGTAACTTTGGCATCTCACTCCATGAAATGCAATAATGGAATGTTAGTCTTTCCAACAATTTGCAAGTTAGGGTTCTTGGGTGTTTAATGCATTAAGATTGGGGTGTTAAACTTTCTTAGAATCTATATGGATCTTTTGTTGTTAATTTTGTTGTTCTCTTGACATGTTTGCATATTGATGTGTTCTTTTGACTAGTTTTGAATAGTTATTTTAGTATTCATTGTATAGATTTGGATTTCAAGAAAGAAAGAACATGTGTAAATGGTATACAGACAAGCAAAGAATAGATTAGATTCTATGCTCTTTAAATTAAGGTATTTAACAAGAAAAAAATAACAATAATACAAGAGTATTTCTAAGACAAATTGTTGTTACAAAACATTGATTTTAAAAATTAATTTATATATGGATAATACATATTTTATAGAAAAAATTAGATTAATATATTTAATAAAGAATTGAAATTATTAAGATCTAATAGAATAAAAGATATCATAACTATGTATATATTACAGAATAAAAGATATTATAACATATATATATATATATATATATATATATAATTATTTTATAGAAGCAAAAATATTTGTACTCAAATTTAAAATATGGTTATTTAATGTAGATCAAAAAATTTAATAACTATTTATTGACAATACATCATATATTTATACTATTTAAATAAATAAGAATATATAGAAATAAATAGAAATTTTATCAGGCAAATAATATCTTTTTCAATAAATATAAAGAATAATTTTTTATACATACATTGAATCTATAAATACACTATATTATTAAAAACTTTATTTGCAAGTTTTTCCATTTAAGTAGTTATCAAAAAATTATTCTATTACTTTGATATATGACTTAAAAGCCTTAAGGTCCTTAAAAATAATTATAATTTTTTTATATTTGAGAACCAGTATTAGTTTTGCAAACATTAGTCTTAGTTCAGAATTCTATGTTTTTTTTTGTTTTTTGTTTTTAAAATTTAAAATTTTAAAACTTTAAAATTGTTGTATCTTAGAAATATATTTCTTCTACATATATATATATATATATATATATATATATATATATTACTTACTTTTATATGCATGTATTATCTTTATATAATTTTTTTAAAATTTATGTATTTAAAAATTTAATAATATAAGAACTTAATATATTAAATTTAATCTTTTAAATCATTGAGTAGCTTATATTTTTTTATTTTTTATATTATATTATATTTTTTCTAAAATAATAAAAAATATTAAAAAATATAGATTTTTTTTTAATTAAAAATTTCTTTATATTTTTATGTTTTATATATATATATATATATATATATATATATATTTATATATATGTTATAATATTTCTACTTCGTAATTAATCCATAGAAAAATCAAAAATAAAAAAGATTTAACAAAAATATAAGAAAAGAATAAGAATATTTATGTGTATAATAGATTAATATGATTTACCATCACATCTAACAACTAAAATAACTAGTTTATGAAGATGTAAATGCGGTAAGAATTTCTTCAACAACTATTTTATCTCAAGTGACTCTTTTAATTAAAAATCACTATACAATTATAATTAAAATTATTAAATAAAAAATATAAATATTTAAATTTATACTTAAATCTTAAGAATTTTAATAGTAATAGATCTAAGTTTTGTAGATTTATTTATTAAGTACAACTTATTATAAAGTTCTAACTATAAAATTTTTGAATTCTAATATTAAATCGAATTTATCAAAACTTTATTTGATAGACTAATTTATCTTAGTTTTTAAAATTATTTTTAAAGTAAGAATTTTTGATATTAAAAAAAAAAGCATTTCTACTATAATTTTAATTTATATTTTGAATATACAATGCAATTTATGCGACAACTAATAAAATTTAGATCTTTTAGGAATAAAATAATTTTCTATTTATAAAGGCTTTTTAATTTTATTAATTAATAATTGATATTAAATAAAATAATCTTGTATATATGACTTAATTTTATTGCATATTATTATATAATCTCAAGAAATTATTGTTAGACTTACTTGATCTTTAAACATTAAATCAAATTTTTCTTTAAATAAAACATTTAAATTCTTTAATAAATATAATTATATTTTTATAATAATTTATAAGAAAAATAATTAATTAATGACATAAAAATAAGAAACCGCTTGGTGGATATCCTCCCTTCTATACAACACACCCCTATATATATGCAATAAAACTCTTATTTATACTAAAAAGTTTTAGAATAAATTTATGATAAAAGATTTATTAAATAAAGTTAATAAGCTTTTTAAATTAAATAAAAGAATTATATGAAATGTATTATAATTAATTTTTTTTAATCAATTAAAAAAAATAAATATCATAAGCCATTGAATACAAAATCTTCTATTATAAATTTATTGTAAAACTTTTTAATGTTAATAAGAATTTTATTATGTACATGTAGAGGTGTATGGCATAGGAATATCCACACAATAAAAGAAAGGTGTCTATCAAGCAGTTCTCTAAAATTATTGAAGTAACTCTAATCATCTATTATATTTTTGATTGATTACTTCTAATATTGATTTTAATGATAATAAAAATTATAGATTTCAATTATTATCATTATTATTTTTATTATTATTTTATATTTATATTAGCATTAAAAAATATTTTTTTATTTTTCTAAATTTTTTATAGAATTAAAAATTACAATTTATTTAAATAATCAATATAAAATATTAAAGTAAAAGAAAATATCTAAAATATATAAAATTTATTTTAATAATATTTTCTAATTAAAGAGATAATTTATAATTTACTAAGAAATATCAAGTTTTGATAATGAATTTATAAATCTTATAAAACTACTAAAGACATCAATTTTAAAAAACTTATTAAATAATTGTATTTATATATATAATTAAAAGAGAAGAAAAAAGACCAAAAAGTGATATATTTGAAAAGTACAAATGTACTTGTCAAAGATATGAATCACAATAGAACCTTAAGAAGTTAATTTACTCTCTTATCATTAAAAAAAAAAAGAATAAATAAATAAAAAATAAATATAAGTTATTTAAAAAAAAAAAAAAAAAAAAAACTATGACCAATTATAAAGAAGCTAGAGAGTCTTGAATCAAGACTAGAACACAAGAAAGGTATTGACAAGGTTAAAGATGGCCTTAATCTTGCCTCAATATATACTATCTATAAAGAAGGTCTTATGAAAGCTTTCTAAGTATTGCAAGACTAATGGGATAAGTGTTAATTTGTAGGTTGCTTCTAATGCAACTTCTTCATAATAAGAAACTTATAAGACAACTTTAAATAGCCTTATAGCATATCTATAAAAGTTTAAATATGAAATTTCCATCTAAGAAATTTTTTTAAAACTTCTTATAGAAATTATTATCTTTTCAATATGTTTCTATATACTTCTATTTATTTCAATTTGCTTCTATTTATTCAACTAATATAAGCATCCATTACATTATTTCATCTTTTAGATAAGAAGTTTGATTATGAGTGATCAAATTGCTTTATAAATTAATGAAGTCTAAGATCTATTAAATGATATTAAACAATAAATTCTAATTTTTTTTCATTACAAAGGTGGTTGATAGGTCCTTTCAACCATCAATAATATTCTACACCAAGACAAGAAGACCATCATATTATCTGATTATTATTGAGGCTTTTAAAACTATCTTCAAACAATACATTCTATATGCCATTAAGTATTGTATTTACCTATAATAGTATTACTAAGTATTAAGAGTCTTTTCTAAGATTATGGTACCAAATATATTATATCTTATCATCTATTTGAAGAAGAATATGTCTCTTTTAAAGATCTTTATTATAATTTTGATGTTATATATGTTGAAATAATCTAGATATTTCATCTAATAAGTTTACAAATAACAACTCTTGAAATAAATTTGCTAACTATTGGTTCTTCATATTACAAAGAAATTTTATAAGTTGATTTTTGAACTTGTTGATTCTTGATTTATATTATCTTATTGTTAATAGTTGGACATAGATTTTGATTGATTTTATTAATGAAAAGCAACAACAAATTTTAATGCATTTGTAAGATTCTTGGATAGCTTTTATGTATATTTACTAATATGTCATGGATATAAGATTTATTCTAATAATTATCTAATTAATATGGATAGATAGAAGTAGATAGAAGTAGATTAATTTGATAATATCTTAGAAAAAAGCTTCCTAGAAACTTTATAGATGCGGTTTCATCTTTATACATGGCTATAGGTGATTAGTAGATTAGAAACTTGGCCAACAAATTAGCCATGTGTCGTATATATTGGTTGCTTGTAGAATAAACTAAATACATGGCGCACATATGAAAAACTTGTCTTGCAAGTTTAACACATATCTTGCAAATTAGATACATGTTCGAGGTCTTATAGAACACCATCATGTAGCTTTTAGATAGGTAGTACATATAAAAACTAGAGTGAAGCCTTCTTCACTATTCTCAATTCTTTTTTTGCTTCTAGTCTAGTTCAAGAGTCTTTTATATTTTCTAATCTTTAGTAATAGCCATTTTAGTTTCTTCTTGAATATACATACTTTCTTATTTCTATTTTGTCATTTTTTTTTCATATAGGTTTCACCAATTTATTCATCTTTTTCAATTTGTGTCCTTGATAAATTGACAAGAGTGAAGATACAATATCAAAGCTTTGTTTTTTCTTAATTAAAAGTAAATTATTCCTTTTTCTTGATAAGACATAAACATATTAGAAGTTGTGGATTATCTACTTTTAAATTGATATTGTTTCTAAAATTTTTTATTTTTTATTTTTGACTATTTTATTTTATAATAAGAATAGATATTTTTTCTTTTCTATTATATTATCATGGTAGAGCTTGTTGAAATGAAAAGCACAATGGCACAAATATAAAAACAAATGAGAGAATTAATGCTTGTAATGCATCAACTTAATATACTACCACAAGGAGCAATAAGGTTAGTAGGAAGTGAAGATATAGAGATGATTGGAGCTGCTTCAAATCATACCACTTCACCTACAACAGAACATCGTTCAAGCATCAAAAAACAAAAAATTAGTTTGTTAGAGAAGTTTGATGGCACAAGATCTAAATTTTGAGGATTCATCAATCAAGTACAATTAGTGATTGAACTTTAATTTCAAAGTTATCTAACTCAAAGATCACAAGTCAGGTTTATTGAAACACTACTTTTAAGTTCTATTTTATTGTCGTTTTTATCTTTTCTTGAATAACATGATTCAATATTAGATAATTTGGAGATATTTTTAATAAAAGTTTGATCAATATATGGAAAATATAATGTAATTCATATTGCAACCAATAAGATCCATATTTTACAATAAGACAATCAATTAATGATATTATATATTTTATAATTTTAATAACTAGTGATTGATATCAAGTGGGATGATGTTGCATTCATTAGCCAATTTCTTTATGGATTATAATATAAAATAAAGAAATTGATGCTCAACTTATTTGATCTTCAAAAATTGAATCAAGCAATTGACTTTGCTATGAAGTGTGACAATTGACTTTTTGAATTTTGATTTGAGAGTTATACAAAGGAGCCTCAATGTTATTATAATACAATGGCAACGCTACTATCTTTTCAATACATATATTTGGAAGTAGAAGACATGCAAATTAACGTAATATGTTTTAAACCTCTTATAGCATATAAAAAAGACTAATTGTTGTCAAGAAGCAGTGTGCTTATATTATAGAAAATCTAAACACACTATTCAACATTATCCAAAAAAATAATGCAACTACAAAATAAGGAGTACAGTTGTCAAAAAAGACAATATATAGAGAAATAAGTTTTTCCAACTATAATAGGGATTGTACAGCTAGAATTTTATACAACTCCTAATAAAAGTCCTATTCTCTCCTTAGAACCTTCTCTTTGTTTTATAATAGATGTAAGTTTGGGACCTAAAAATTATAAAGCTTCTATCTTGTTAAATTTAGGAGCCTCAACGTGTTTTTTGAATAAATAGTTTGTTAAAAGTCATAGAATACCTTTAGTACAAAAAACTAAACCTGTGCATATAGAAAGTATATATGGTTGTCTATTGTCTTTTGAAGATGTTATTTATGAAATCCTTCCTATAAATAAATAATCATAATAATTACAAAAGCTTTAACATAATTAAATCTTCTTATAATCTAGTCATTTTAGATTTATCATAGCTAAAAAAATATAATCTTCAAATAAATTAGATTTCTTATAGATTTGATTTTTTTTAGAATATTAATAAGATTCTTACTAATCAAGCAAAATATCATAAGTCTAATATAATAAAATCCATACTTGTAGGTACAAAAACTTTTATATATGCAACAAAAGAAAGATCACCTTTTGCTATTTATGCTACATCTATTTTTGATGGTATAAAAACTTCAAGTGGCAGTTCAAGCTAATATCAAGATTATCAAGATATTTTTGAGAAGAAGAATGCAGATATCTTTTTGAAGCATTGTTCGTATGATTGTTCAATCAATTTTAAAGAGAGAACTCAACCTTCATTTAGACCAATCTATAATTTATCACAAAATGAGTTGGTTGAATTTAAAGAATATATTGATGAAAATTTAGCTAAGAATTTCATATGCCATTCAAAATTTCCAATAGAAGCTCCTATCTTATTTGTAAAGCAAAAGGTAGATCATTGCAGATGTTTATAGATTATCAAAGATTCAATAAGATTATTATGAAGAATAAATATCCTATATCTTTGATATTTGGACTTCTTAATTAATTGAATAAAGCTTAAATCTATACAAAAATAGATCTATAAAGAGCATATAATTTGGTCCATATCAAAAAAAGAGATGAATAGAAGACTATATTTTGAACAATGTACGGACACTTTGAATATAATATTGTACGTTTTAGACTTATGAATGCACATATTGCTTTTCAATATCTCATAAATGATATTTTTTATGAGCTCTTGGATAATTTTATTGTTTGTTATCTAGACAATATTTGGATCTATTCTAAGAACATAGAAGAGTATGAATTACATGTTTGACGTGTTTTATAAAAACTTAGAGGTACGAAATTGTATGATAAGATAAAAAAGTATATATTTTATACTACTTAAGTTGACTTTTTAGAATATATCATTTCAAATGATGGCCTCATAATGGATCCTAACAAAATCTAAACAATTATGGACTAGAAGATTCCAAAGATAATAAAGAATATGTAATATTTTTTGAGATTTGCCAATTACTAGCAAATCTTTATCAAATTTTTTTCTCAAGTTATAGCTCTACTTATATATTTAACTTATAAAGAAAAACTTCAGTGGAATAAAGAAGTAGAAGCATTGTTTGAAGCTTTGAAGATAGCTTTTACTTCTGTACCAATCTTATATTGTGTCAACTTTTCCAAAGCATTTTTTATAGAAACAAATGTATCAGATTTTGCCTTGAATATGGTATTATTGTAAATAGGAATAAATGACAAACTCCACCTAATAGCTTTTTATTTTAAAACTTTTTTAGCAACAGAGATCAATTACAAAATCCATGATAAAGAACTTCTTGCAATTATGGATTCTTTTCAAGAATGACATCATTATTTAGAAAGAAATTCTAATCTAGTTAGTATATATACAGATCACAAGAACCTTGAGTACTTCATGCCAACTCACATATTGAATCATTGTCAAGCTCATTGGAGCATGTCTTTATTAAAATTCAAGTTTATTATCACTTATCAGCTAAAAAAACAATAAGGTCTATCTGATGCCCTTTCCAGATATTCTTATCTTACACCAAAAGAAAAAGATTCATCTTTTGATCAATAAAGAACAATCTTTTTGAAGTTGGAGTAATTTTATCTTTGAGCAATGAAATTAACATTGATTATTTATTCAACTTTTGTCAAGCAAGTCTAGTTGAATATGTCTTTAGATTTTTTTTATTCATAATATTAAAAATAATTTATCTAAGTCTCATGATATTACCAAGCTTGAGTTTAAAAATAATCTATTATATTTTAAAAGACATTTATATATTCAAAAAGGTAAAACACGACTACATACTCTTGAAGCTCATCATAACTTCTCTGCAATAGGACATTTTGGATATAACAAGACTTTAGAACTAATATCAAGAGATTTTTGATGGCCCCAAATATGAAAGGCTGTTAAAGAATTTGTACAACCATGTAACATTTTTTTAAGATTAAAAATTCTTTGTCATTAATTTTATGTACTTTTTCAACCATTATCTATATTAGAATAACCTTAATCTTTTATTTCTATAGATTTCATCATGAATCTTTTAAATTCAAGTTCATATGATTCTATATTCATGATTGTAGATTGTTTCACTAAGATATCACATTTTGTACCATGTGCAAAATCTATCACAAGTAAAAACATAACTAAATTCTTTCTTAATAATATCTATAACTTTCATGGATTATCAAAAGATATTATTTCGAATAGAAGGATAGAATTTGTATCAAAATTATAGACAATCTTTTTCAAAATATTGAATGTAGACATAAAACTATCTTCATCTTTCTACTCTTAAATTGATAGACAAATAAAATAGATAAATTAAGTTTTGGAACAATATTTGAGATGTACCATCAACTATTATTAAGATAATTGGACAAATTTTTTGCCATTGGCAGAATTTGCTTATAATAATTTGGTACATTCTTTTATTCAATAAATTCTATTTTTTTATCAATTATGATTATTATCTATGATTTGATATTTTTGACTTTTCAAAAGTTGATAATCTTGCGGAGGAAGATTTGAGAAATTGGTTGTCAGAGTTGCATATAACAATGAAGGTACAATTAAAGAAGGATCAAGAATGACAAAAGTCCAATGCAAATGTCTATTATAAGGAACAACCTTAATTTCATATAAGTCATAAGATATGATTACTTTATCATAATATCAAGACTATCCATCCTTGTAAACAAATCAAAAATATTTTCGATTTGTGAACAAATCAATTCAATTGTTTATTGATTATACCTACCAAAATCTATAAAAATCCATCATGTATTCGACATATCCATATTACTACTTGAGTCATATAAGATAGTGGATATACAAAAAAGAAGACAAATACCACCGCCTCTTATAGAAGTGAATAACAATGAAGAATTTGAGGTGGAAGAGGTCTTAGATTTAAGAAGGCATCAAAATTGACTAGAATATCTTATATATTAGTATTGATATAATATTAGTAAGTACACATGGGAGCCATCTAAAAATCTAATAAATGTATTAGCAAAAGTCAATGCATTTTATTAATGACATCTATCAAAATTAAGATAAAGAGTCAAAAAAATCTTTCAAAGGCCAAAGTATGTAGCAAGAAAAATTAGCGCATCTTGGATTTCTTCAGTATATAATTATTACTTCTTATGGAACTCATCTCTAAAAAGAGAGATAATACCATAGACATAAGATTTATTCCAATAATTATTTAATTAATATGGATAAATAGAAGTAGGTAGAAGTAGATTAATTTGATAATATCTTAGAGAAAAGCTTCTTAGAAGCTTCATAGATGTAATTTTATTTTTATATATAGCTATAAGTGATTAGTAGGCTAAAAACTTAGCTAATAAGTTAGCCACATGTTACACATGTTGGTAGCTTATGGAACAAGCTAAATATATGGCACACATATAAAAAACTTATCTTGTAAGTTTGACACATGTCTTGCAAATTGGACACATATTGGAGGTCCTATAGAATGCTGCCATGTAGCTCTTAAATAGATAATATATATAGAGATAAGAGCAAAGCTTTCTTCACTCTTCTCAACTATTTTCTTGTTTTTAGTCTAATTTAAGAGTCTTTTATATTTCCTAGTCTTTAATAATAACCATTTTAATTTCTTCTTGAATATACATACTTTCTTATTTCTATTTTGTCATTTTCTTTTCACATAGGTTTCACTAATTTATGCATCTTTTTCAATTTGTATCCTTCACATAATATCATATATGCATCAATGTATAAAATATTTTAATTTATTTTGATATTATCTTAAATTGAAGACTCTTTTTACTTCAAATTCTTTATTGTTATCAATTTCAATAGAAAGTAGTGATAATTGTTTTCTTATCAACATGTTAATTGTGATGTAAGGCTTAATAAAAAATATATGGAATACATGATGAATCTTTATTACTTGTGGTAGTTATAATTGATATATAATTTAATTAATTTATTTTTAGATAATAAATAAAATAAACTTTTAATAATCTAATTTATTATAAGATCAATTGATCTTAGTATTACAACAAAGTAATCATATTTTATTACCTACTTTAAATGTAATAGAATTGATATCACAGACATATTTTAAGTCACCACATTTTAGAATCTTCTATAGTCTTTTAAAATCTTCCATAGTTTTTAAAAATATTCTATAATCTTTTAGAACCTTTTAAAATCTTCTATAGACTTTTAAAATCTTTTTCAATCTTTTAAATATTTTTATTCTATTAAAATCTTCTAAGATATTTTTAAACGGTCTAATAGGATATAGGCCTTGTAGTATAAATAAGAGGCAAGACCAAAGTATATCTTAGTCTTGCCAAGACAAGTTTTAGAGTAATTCAAAATATTATCTTGTTTCTTAATATCAATCTAGTTCTTTGTTTTTATTAGTCAGCTAGTTCTTTCTTCTTGCCAATCATTTAGTTCTTTGTTCTTACTAGTCATCTAGTTTTTTGTTCTTGCCATTCATTTAGTTCTTTGTTCTTGCCAACCATCTTATTCTTTGTTTTTGAAATCATTCTAGTTTTGTAATCTTTTCTTTGTCTCTTGTTGACTTCTTATCTTGCATCTCTGACAGTTTGGCAAGACCATCTAAATAATCATATCAGAGCTTTGATCTCTTAATAGAGAGTAGATTACCTCTTTTCTTGAAGATATTATTACATTCTAGAGAACTGCGGACTATCCTCTTCTAGACTGATATGCTTATTTATTGCAGTTTAAATAAGCATATATGGATTATTTCTTTCCTAAGATATATTAGTATATTTTAGAAATTATTGATTATCTTTTTTTAAATTAATATTATTTAGAAATATATATATATATATAAATATATTACATTAATGACTTATTGATTTTTTTTTTGTTTTTTTTTTATTTTTAATATTAATATGAAAGTAGATCAAGTCATAGGAGGTGTATCCTCACAAACAAAGAATAGAGTGGTGGTTCTTATAGATCCTCAACCTCTTTTGGATATTATACAAGAAAAAATGACTTTCTTTTGTAATCCAAAAAAAGAATCATAAATAAAATAAGTATCTAAAGAAACTAAGCAAGAGATTTATAGTTTGCAACAAGTGATTATTTAATTAAGAAAAGTAGACAATAGACAAATTTTGTACATAACTCCTTTAGAAGGTCCAACAATTGTGATGAAGGAGCCAAAGGCTAGTATGCTTGATAAATTTGATAGAATAAGATCCAACTTCCAAGGTTTTTTACAACAAGTATGATTTTATTTATAATTATATCTTTTTTGTTATCTAGATGGGTATACTCAAGTTGCTTTTATAAACACATTTTTATCAAGAAGTGTTTGATTATGATTTGTTCTATTATTGGAAAAGAATTTTTTAATCCTATATAATTTGAAGGCTTTTATATAAAGATTTATTACTACATTTGGAGATAGTGATTTGAAGAGGGTGATAAAAAAGAAGATTCAAAATCTATAATAAGGACAATGTTCAGCTACAATTTATATTACATAACTTACTTGTGATCTTGATTGAAACAATAAGGCTTATATGACTTGATTTTGTTATAGCCTAAAAGACAATGTGAAGAATTTATTGATTACAATGCTAAGACTTGAAAGCTTAGAAGAATTCATGTATCAAGCTATTACTTGTGGCAATTGCCTATTTGAGTTGTAAGAAGATAGGCAATCAATTTTCAGCAATATCTATCAAAGTACGTCTACTACATCTTTAAAAATATCAAAGAAGCCATTAATATATTTTGAATCTATGTAAATTGATGCAACTCAATTCAAGCCATTAACACCAAATAAAAAGATTAGATGTCGACAAGAAAATCTATGTTTATATTATAGAAGAACAAATCAAAAGATAGAAAATACCTCAAATAAGTTTAGAGAATTTAAGGCTTAAGGTATAATATCTAAATTGGAGAGGTTGGAAAACGAAGACGTCCAATCACAATAGGGACCTTGCAATTAGCCACCTTTAAATCTAAAGTATTAAAAAAAAATCTCTTCCTACCTTTAAATGCAACATCTTGTTTTATATTTCTTGTATATATAAGAATCTTAAAACAAGAGATTATTGCTAAAATCCTTTTAAATATTGGAGCCTCAGTATGTTTTATGCATAAAGATTTTACAACCAAGTACAAATTAGTACTTGTAAAGAAGATCCATCCCACATCTGTTGAAATTATTGATGGATGAAACCTTGCATCAAAGGATGTTATTAAAGAAATCCAACCATTGGAAGTGGTACTAGAAGATCAAATATCATGCATTGTCTTCAACATTATTTGACATCTAATAAATCCTATTATCATTAGATTCTTTTGGTTTAAATTATATAATCTTGATATTGATTAGAATTTTCAAAAGATTTTCTCAAGACCCAAATATCAAAAGAAAAAACAAGATGCTACTTCATTTCTTGGAGCTAAAGCATTTATGCAAGGAACAAAGAAAGGAAATATATTTGAATTATATGCTACTCTAATGAAAGATCCAATTGGACAACTAAAGCAAGATATTCTTAGTCAATATCATGACCTTGAAGACATATTTGAAAAGAAGAAAGCAGACATGTTGTTAGAACACTGTCCTTATGATTGTGCAATCAAATTACAAGATAGAACTCAATCTCTATTTGGTCAAATTTATAATCTCTAATAGACAAAGCTTACAACCTTGTAAGAATACATTGATGAAAATTTAGCCAACAATTTCATTAGACATTCAAAATTGCTTGCAAGAGTGCCTATTTTATTTATGAAGAAGAAAGATGGTTCTTTACATATGTACATTGACTATTGAGGTTTGAATAAGATAACTATAAAAAATTGCTATCTATTATTGTTAATTTTAGGATTATTGGAATAATTATGATAAACAAAGATTTTTATAAAGATTAATTTGAAAGGTGCCTACAAGTTAATCATGATCTAAGAAAGAAATAAAAAGAAGACAACATTTTATACAAGGTATGGATATTTTGAATACAATAATATATCTTTTGGACTTATAAATGTATTTGTAGTCTTTTAACATATGATGAATGATATCTTATGGAAATACGTAGATGATTTTGTAATCATTTAAGTAGATGATATCTTGATCTTTTCTAAGAATGAACAAGAACATGAATACCATATACATATGATATTAGAGAATCTATGAAAAAGTGGATTGTATGCCAAATTAAAAAAATATTCTTTCCATCAACCATCAATCAAGTTTTTAGGGTATATTGCTTTTAAAGGTGGAATTTTTATAGATCCAAAGAAGATACAAACTGTTATAGAGTAGAAACAACCATCATCAATTAGAGATGTATAATATTTTTTAAGATTCACAAATTTTAACACAATCTTTATTAAAGATTATTTTAAGATTGTAGCTCTATTAATGTAACTTATAGATAAAAAAAAACTTATTTGAGACAACAAGGTTGAAAAAGTATTTAAAAAGCTAAAAAAATATTTTATTTCAGTTTCTATACTTATCCATATAGATCTAATAAAATCATTTATTTTGAAAAAGGATGCCCCATATTTTGCACTTGAATCTATATTCTCTCAAATTGATGATGATAGTTAATTTCATCCAATAGTATTATGCTCAAAAAATTTCAATTGCAAAAATCAATTATAAGATCCACAACAAAGAGCAATTGGCAATTCTTGATGCTTTTGAAGAATAGTGCCATTTGTTGGAGGAGACTCAATATAAAATTATAATATACACTAATCACAAAAATTTAGAATATTTTATAAGTGCCTAAATTTTGAATCGCCATCAAATACAATAGAGTATATTATCTCAATTTGATTTTGTAATTACATATCATCTGAAAAAACTTTAAAGAAAACCAGATGTCCTTTTTTGACAATCATATCTTGTACCAAGAATAAGGGACATTATATTAGATCAGCAAAAAGCAGTCATATTGAAGCCGTCCAATTTATAATTGATGACATTAACAATATCTATCAATATAGATATAATTTTAAAATAAAAAATCTAAAGTGCAATGAAGACAAATCTATTTGTGGATAGCATTCAATGATATTTAAAAAATACACTGGTAAAAGAAGATAATAATCTTAAATTCAAGGATAAATTGTTTTATTTCAAGGATCTCTTATATATTCCTCCAAGTCCTACAAGACTTCAAATTCTTCAAGCATGATATAATTTTCTAGCAATTAGATATTTTAGCTTTAATAAGACCTTAGAATTAATATCAAGAGATTATTGGTGGCCTCAAATGTGGAAATTGGTGAAGAAATTTATCCAATCATACAAAATTTTTGCATGAGCAAAGGTCCCAAGACATCAATTATATGGACTTTTTCAACTACTTCTAGTTTCTAAAGGTCCATAGACTTTATTATAGACATTTCAATTTCAAATAGAAAAGATTCAATTTTTATGGTGGTAAATTGTTTTACTAAAATGGTATATTTTATCTCATACAATAAGATTATTTTTGGAAAAGAAATAGCCAAATTTTTTTATTGATAATATTTATCAAATACATCGTCTTTTAAATGACATCATTTTGGATTAGAGACCATAATTTTTATCAAATTTTTAAAGATGACTATTTCAACTTTTAAAGATCAAGATTAATCTTTCATTGATTTATCATCATCAAACCAATGGTCAAATAAAATGAATAAATCAGATTTTGAAACAATATTTTTGTTGTAATATAAATTACTAATAAGATTATTAGATGGACTTCCTACCATTGGCCAAGTTTGCATGTAATAACATCAAATATTCTTCAACAAAATAAATTCCATTCTTTTCAAACTATGAACACCATCCTAGAATAGATCCATTTCAAATTGAAGATGTAAAAAGTCTTATTACAAAAAATCAAGCTATCTACTTAAAAGTCATCTATGAAGAATTAAAATACTAAGTGTAAATGGTTCAAGACTAATATAAAGACTATGTAGATATTCATTATAAGAACCAACCAAAGTTCAAGGTAGGAGATTATGTCTGGCTACTCCAACAAAATATACAAATAAATCAACCATCATAGAAATTAGACTATCAAAGACTTGGACCATTTATAATTCTATACCAAATAAATCTAATAAGTTTTTATCTTGAACTACCAAGTAGTATGTGCATTCATCTAGTCTTCCATGTCTTGCTTTTAAAAACCTATTATTAATCAAGTATTATTGAAAGAACTCTTCTATCACTAATCTCAATTGAAGTCAATGAAGAACTTGAATACAAAATGGATGAAATATTAGATTTGTATATAAGACATGGAAAATTGAAATATTTTATCTATTGGAAGAACTTTGGAATTAGCAAAAGAATATAAGAACCTTCAGATAATTTTAAAAATATATCTAAAAAAGTTTACAAATTCCACTAATGATATCATAAAAAACCTAGATTCAATCACCATTAAAGATTTTGTAAACACCAATATCTCTTGGCTTCTATATGATGCTTTCTTATTAATGGTAGAAGACTAATATAAAAAAGAGAGAGCCATATTAAGACCTTCACTTATATATAGTAATTTTTTCTAAGATAGAATAGATCCTATTAGAAGCTTATTAGTTGCCATATCAAATCTTTGCGTTTTGAAGAACTTGCAAGAATAAGAATCAAAAGACTCTTTTGCCACATAAGCGACTAGTGAACTATTACAACTTTTACAATCTATTAGATTTGAAGAACATAAGCAAGGTAAAGAAGGAGTATTCTAATGCCAAATAAGGCAATATTTAGAATCTTTAGAGGTATGGCATCATCACAAAAATCTTGATTCAAATATTTGAGTTCTAGTAATACACCTTGAAGTTGAAAAGGTGACTCTAGGTGGTCTATAAATTATGTTCGGAGGATGTTTTGAAGGTTACAACAAAGAGAAGATTGTTAGATGGAGCATTGGTACAACAAAAGTTATATCTAAAAGCCATTGATGCCACTTCAAGGGTCCTGTTGAATTGATAAACAATGAATAAAAGATGGAATATATTGCTTCTCTATTTTGACAAATTTTAGATTTCTTGCATATATTATTTGATCATTAAATCAATTTGGCTTCTTATAAAACTTGTTGCTAGGAGGGAAGGTGATCTCATGGACATATTTTAAGTGACCACATTTTAGAATCTTTTATAATCTTTTAGAATCTTTTATAGTTTTTTAAAATCTTCTAATATCTTTTAAAACTTTTTAGAACCTTTTTTAGTCTTATAGAATCTTTTATTATCTTTTAAAATCTTTTAGAATCTTTTATAGTCTTATAGAATCTTTTATACACTTTTAGAATCTTCTAGAATCTTTTGTAGACTTCTAAAATCTTCTATAACCTTCTTTAGTCTTCTAGAACTTATTCCATTCTTCTAAAATCTTTCTCAGTCTTCTATAATCTTTTAAGATAATCATAGAAGGTTCAATAGGACATAGGCCTTATAATTTAAATAAAAGGCAAGACTAAGGTATATCTCAATTTTTCCAACACAAGTTTTAGAGCAATCCAAAGTGTTGCCTTGTTTCATAATATTAATCTAGTTTATTGTTCTTATCAGTCATTTAATTATTTATTTTTGAAATCATTCTAATTCTATAATTATTTCCTTATCTCTTACTAATCCATTATCTTACATTTGTAGCAATTAGACTCAATGAAAAAATTCATGTATTTACTTCAAATTAAAATGACTTGAAAAAATTTAAGAGGCATAAAATAAAAATTAAAATAAAAGCTATTTTTAAAACTTAAAATACTATTTTTATATCTTTATTTAATTTTAATATTATTTTAGAAATTAATTATATAAACAAAATAATAATTTGAGAGAAATTATTAATAAATACTTAATAATAATTTGCAAATCTTAAAAAGCATTAGACATCATATACAATTTTTGGAATCGTTTAATCTCTAATTGTCTGTATTTTCTTAGAGTCCATTTACAAATTATTATTGTATAGTACTATAACCATTAGGTAAAAAATAAAAGGAATGATTATATTATAGAAGAGCCCAAATAAAATTATTTTAAGTAAATTATCTTTAAAATATAGATAATAGATAAGAAAATATTAAAAATTAAAATATGCTAATACTACCTTCTTTTAAAAAAAACTTCTATTTATTATATATGGCCATAAATAAGACAAAAAAAACTAGATTAGAAAAATAAAAGATATAGACATCTTTAAAAAATAATTAAGAATAGGTTTTAGCATAATTTACCTCAAAATTCCAAGACTAGTTGTGAACTTGGATTGAAATCAGACCCTGAGGCACAAAATCATGTGCTTATGACAGATGGAGAGTTTTTTGGTAGATTGGAAAGTAGAATTTGAGGATAAACTTATAAGAATTTTTTTAAATATTCATTTAGAGTGATTTGGATAGATATTGACTTTGTAAGAGCTTTACAAAGTCAGGGTTGATTTAGGCAACTTTGGATTTTGTGAAATAAAAAGGATTTATATTTTTGAGCATTTTGTGAGTTTGGTTATAGATCTAGAAGTGAAATTTTGTGGATATGTGATTATAATTGTATTAAGTGCATACTATAAGTTTGAGTCTTATTTAATAGTTCAATAAAAGGTTATTGAAGTTCAAGTGAGTCGGGTTCTTAGAAATTAGATTTTGAGGGTCAATGAGGATTTCTAAGACATTTAATAATCTATTAGTTGGATTGAGATAAAAATGATTTTTATAGATAGGAGACTTGATTTTCCATTTGTAAATGAATTTTAAAAGCAATTGAAATTTGCAAAAAAAAGATATTGGCTTTAGAAGATTGGCATTAAGATTGGAGAAGGAGGATGGCCTATATCCAAGGAGATTTTTGAGCTTATCTTCTATTTGGTTTGTTGGATCTTCTTCAAATATTTTGTACATGTTGCCAACTTAGTTATTAAAATGTGTGCAAAATTTTGGCCAAGATCAATAGTTCAATCATTAGCTATTGAGGTTTCAATCTGCTATAGAGTTTGTTAGTATTTGAATAGGATTCAGTTAGGATTTGTTAGAGTTTGATTAGGATCTAGTTAGGATTTGTTAGGATTCATTTAGGATTTTTTAGGATTTAAGATTTGATTATGATTTTATTAGAATTTGATTAGGATTTATTTAGAATTTAAGATTTGGTTAAGATTTTATTAAAATTTGATTAGAATTTATTTAGAATTTAAGATTTGGTTAGGAATTAATTAGGATTTGACTAAGATTTGACTAAAAATTGATTAGGATTTGATTAGGATTTTTGTAGGATTTGATTAGAATTTGATTAGGATTTGATTAGAATTTGGCTAAAATTTGTTTAAGATTTGACTAGAATTTGATTAGAATTTGATTAAGATTTGATTAAGATTTAATTAGGATTTGATTAGGATTTGATTAGGATTTGACTAAGATTTGATTAGGATTTGATTAAGCTTTGATTAAAATTTGACTAAGATTGGATTAAACTTTAACTAGGATTTTATTAAAATTTGATTGGAAGTTGATTAGGATTTGATTAGGATTTGATTAGGATTTAACTAAGATTTGAGTAAGATTTGACTAGGAATTGATTAGGATTTGTTTAGGATTTGTTTAGAATTTGATCAAAATATGACTAAGATTTTATTAGAATTTGATTAAAATTTGATTAAGATTTGACTAAAATTTGATTAGAATTTGATTAAAATTTTATTAAGATTTGATTAGGATTTGATTAGGATTTGATTAAGTTTGATTAGGATTTGACTAAGATTTGATTAGGATTTGATTAAGCTTTGATTAGAATTTGACTAGGATCTGATTAAACTTTGACTAGGATTTTATTAGGATTTGATTAGAAGTTGATTAGGATTTGACTAGGATTTGATTAGGATTTGATTAGGAATTGATTAGGATTTGAGTAGAAATTGATTAGGATTTGATTAGGATTTGACTAGGATTTGATTAGGATTTGATTAGGATTTGACTAAGATTTGATTAAAATTTGATTAGGATTTTATTAAAATTTGATTAGAATTTGACTAAGATTTTGTTAAGATTTGATTAGAATTTGATTAAGATTTGACTAGGATTTTATTAGAATTTGATTAAGATTTGATTATAATTTCTATTTTTAATATTTTAAAGAATTATTATTTTAATAAATCTTTTAAAATTTTATATTAATATTTCTTTAAGATTTTTTTATGATTTTTTTATAACTTCTTTAGAAGTTTTTTAGGATTTGTTTATGTTTCTTTTATAATTAAATAAAAATCTAATTGAATTTTTATAATGGTTGAACATAATTATTATTCTTTAATTTTAATTTCTACATAATTCTATTAAAGGTATTAGGACTTGTTGTTGCAATTTCTTTTTATCTTCCATAGCAAGGTGCGTGGTGTATTCTTGAGTAAGACTTCACGTAATACAACACTATCATTTGAAACAATATACTCCAAAATTCTACTTGAATTATATGAAATATATATTTTTTCATCTTAGGACATAATCTTATTTTTTTAAGTTTTTGTAATAAAGGCAAATATATTATTCATATTTTTATATATTCTTAGAATGAATGAAATATATTTAAATTATTTAAAAATTTATAAAATAGAATTATTCATTAAATATTAGAAAAAAATTCAAAAATTAATAAATCCAAAAAGATATGACATTATATTTAAAATATTTATTTTTAGTTTTAAATAGAATTATTTATTTATTTATTTATTAATATATATTAAAATATAATATTTTTATAGAACTATCTTAATATAGATTTTAGCTTCATTCAATTGATTAAAGAGCCTCAATATTAAAGGCAAAGAATACTAATTCTTGATAGTCAATTTATTAAGTTTACAATAATTTATACACATTAGCAAGGATCTATCTTTTTTTTTTTTTAAAGTGGACTAATATACTTGTAGGAGATTTTGAATGTTAAATAATTTTTTTTTAAAACTATTAAAATTTATATAATCAATTATATTATCCAAAAAAATAAACTTAAAAAATAAAATTTTAATTAAATAGAAGTAATAATAAAAAAATATATTTTATATATTTTAACTTTATTTAATATTTAGATATTATCTAATATTATTCATAAGATGTAACACTTTGTATCTATTTAAAGTACTTAATCAATCTAATATTTATCATAATAAGCTTATATTTTTAAATTAAGAGGATATCAAAAAAGAATTATAAAAAAAAAAAAAAAAAAAAAAAAAACTAATATGGTACAAAATTTGGCACATCTTTTTAGAATTTTTGAATCTTTCAATATGATAAAAAATTATATAGACTTCCATCATAAAATTATTTGAAGAAATTTATATTTTAATCTAATGTCTTAATAATATACTCTTCATTGAGAAATCAAGAGTTTTTAAAAAATATTATTTATTAGATTTAAAAAAAAAATTGTATCTATATTTTTTATTTCTATATATATAGAAAAACTATTATTTGACTCCTATTATTGATTAATACAAGTAGATACTTTTGTCTATAGGAAAAAATAATACATCATAAAAGATCATGTTTTTGAAGAAAAATCTATCTCCTTGTGGCCTTTATTATATATTTCTAAATATTTAAAAATTATTTTATTTATTATTTATATATATATATATATTTTATATCTCTTTATTAAATAAAATTTATAATAATATACTATTCTTTATATTTGTTTGAAGTATTATTTGTATTCTCATTAAATCTAAATTTTTAAATAAATTTTTTATTATTAATTTTTTTATCAAAATAATATTAAAAATCAAATTTATTTAATAGAGGTAACTAGTTGAAGTTGGTAACTAGTTGTCAAGGACAAGAACTTTTTTATATATATACAGAGATGAAGAACATAGATGCAATTTTTTTATATAAAAAGAATAAATACATAAGCGCCATGTGGCTAGCTTGTTGACCAAGTTTCTAACCTATCGATCACCAATAGACATGTATAAAGGTGATTCCGTGTCTATAAAGCTTCTAGAAAGTTTTTCTATTAGATATTATGAAATCAACTTATTTTACCTACTTCTATTGGTTTATATTAATTAGATAATTATTGGAGTAAATCTTATGTCCGGGACATTATCTCCCCCCCCCCTTCTAGGGACGAGTTCCACGAGGAGCGGTGATTACATATTGAGGAAGTGTAGGATACGTTGTCATACTGCATTTACGTGCAGTGTATAAAAATATGAAAAATCTTGTATCTATTGTTAATATATGTGTGAGTGCTAGAGGTTATTTTAGAAGATATTATAAGGAGAGGATTTATTATAGCCACTTAATTAGTGAATTAAGATGGCTATTTGTTTTGTTCTTACCTTATTTATATCCTAGAATAGACTCTTTTGTAATTAGAAGAAAGGTAAAGGTTGTTTTACCTTTCTTGTTGACTTTTGAGGTAGAATGGACCTTATGAAGGGTAACAAAGAAGAGCATGGGGTGAATAAGGCCCATCCAATAAGATTTGGCTGCCCATGTGGGCGTCTTATAGTCTAATATAGAAAGAAAGGGAGATATACTCTTCTTGTTAGACCGAGAGAGAGAGGCAGTTTTATATAGTGAACTTTGGAGAGAGATAGCTCCGAGGGGATAGAAGTGTTTGTAGTGAAAATTAGTGGGTGTGTTCTTCAAGTTGTGAGGATTTTAGAACCTACTCACTTGCTTGTATTGGAGTTGTGAACAAAAAGTTATGCTTGTTTTAGTAGAGTGAGGTTTGCTGCCACCCGACGAAGAGGGGCAGAAACTTCGAGCTGCCACTGCAAGTTTGATTTCAACTCTTTCTTAGTGAAATTTATAGAGAGTGTGGAAAATTGTGCTAGCTTTCTATCAAGACATCTCTTGTAGCATTTGGAGTTGGAGAGCAAAAGTTGTGAGCTTGAGAGTGGGAAAGGGTTTGCTGCCACCCGACGAAGAGGGGCAGAGACTTTGTTCAACCACCCAAGTCGGACAGTCTCTTCAATCTTTTTGATATTTTAGGTGCTTATAGTAGCTTATGTAAGCTTTCTACAAAAACAAAAATCAATACATTTGGAGCTTTGATGAAAGTTTTATGAGCCGTGAAGTGTCAAAGAGGGAAAATTGTTGCTAGGGTTTGAAGAGTAGAATCGACTAGCTACAAAATCTGGAGTTTGAGAGGCATGCATGCGAAATTTTAGAACAAGTTAGGTGATGGAGTGAGCTTTCTAAAAAGCTATTGCATGTCCAATTTGGAGAAGGGAAGTGATCACAACAAAGGCTGAAGTGAAGAGGAGCTTTGCTGCCTTTGCATTTGCTTGGAAATTTTAGCGCCTACTTCTTTTAGCCATAACTTTTAAATGGTAAGTCATCTATTTGTGAAATTTTGATATGTTTTACAATGGATTATTGGCTTTCCATAGGCTATAAGCACGCTTGATTCGACCTTTGGATGAATTTTTAGTGATTTATTTAGTTTCAGTTTGTTGTATAACTTGTATTCCTCATATGCGGTTGTATTTTGAGGTATACTTGAATACATACATACTTTGCTTATACTTTTTATACAAGTATATATACTATACAAGTATTCTTAAGTATTCTACAAGTATTATACATAATATTTGTACAAGTATTTGTACAAGTATTATACCAAGGATTTATACAAGTATTTGTACAAGTGTTATACCAAGGATTTATACAAGTATTTATATAAGTATTTGTATAAGTATTTATACAAGTATTTGTATAAGTATAATTCAAGTATTTATACTTTATATTTGTACAAGACTTGTACAAGTATAATACAAGTATAACTTGAAAGCTTGAAGAAATATTGTGCAAGTATAGAACATATTTGCACGGCTTCCTCTCATGTTTCCTGCTAGTTCTAGTAGCAACTAGGAACCCGGCGTTTTCCCAAGGCGAATTCTCTCTACCCGACAACGTCAAATTGTACTTGCCACATACTCTAATCTTTATTCCCTTCAAAGGTAGTTAATAGGTCCTTTCAGTCATCAATAATGTCATATACCAGGGTAAAAGGACCACCTTGTTATTTGATCATTGTTGAGGCTTTCATAACTCCCTTCAAAGAAAACATTAGAAACACCATCAGGAGTAGTTTCTATCTCTAAAAGTATCATCAAATATTGAGAGTCTCTTCCAAGGTCGTGATATCAAATATATTGTATTTTTTCATGAATCCAAAGAAGGACATGTCGTTCTTGAGGGTCTTCATCCCTATTTTGTTATCTTGAAGGTTGTGATAGTTGTAATATCTTGTCTGATAAATCAGCAAATGATGGCTCTTGAGCTGAATTCATTGGTTGTTAATTCCCCATCTTTTTAGTACAAACAAATCTAAAGAAATAACAAATAAAAGACCATAGTTGTTTTGGAATAGGTAATGGCTGAAAAAGTTCAAAAGGTCGATGACGAGGAGTCTTTGATTTTGAATAGATATTACAAGATTATACAAAGTCTTTGATTGCCTTCTACATTTGAAGCCACCAAAAATCCCTTGATATAAGTTCTAAAGTCTTGTTGTATTCTAAATGTCATGTTGCTAGAAAATCATGATGTGCTTGAAGAACACGTAAAAGTGCTTCTCCTTCTGAAACATATAGGTGATGTTCAAAATATAATAGGTTATTTTTGAACTTGAATTTAGAAGAATCATGAGTCTTGGAAGAATTATTCTTGATATCATAAACAAGAGGGTCTAAGGACATACTTAACTGAATTTGCTTGAAAAAAGTTAAATCAATAGTCAATGTTGATTTCATTACTCGAAGATGAAATTGCTCTGGTTTTAAGAGGGCCGTTCTTTATTGCTCAAAAGCTGCATCTCTTTTTTTTGGTGCAAAATAAGAATCTCTAGAAAAGACATCGGACAAACCTTGTTGTTTTCTTAGCCAATAAGTGATAATAAACTCGAATCTTGACAAAGACATACTCCAACAAGCTTGACAACAATTCAACACGCGTGTCGACATAAAATACTTGAGGTTCTTGTGATCCGTATATACGGTGATTGGACTGAAAGCACCTTCTAGATAATGATGCCATTCTTGAAAAGAATCCATGATTGTAAGAAGTTCTTTGTTATGGATCTCATAATTGATCTTAATTATTGAGAATTTTTTTGATGAATAGCTATTAGATGAAGTTTGTCATTTGTTCCTATTTGTAACAAAATCACACCTGAGGCAAAGTCTAATACGTTTGTTTCCATAAAAAATACCTTGAGAAAGTCAACACGATATAAGATTAGTACAAAAACAAATGATGTCTTCAGAGCTTCAAATGCTGCTTTTGCTTCTTGATTCCATTGGAATTTATTTTTACAAGTCAAACATGTAAGTGAAGCTGCAACTTGAGAGAAGTCTTTGATGAAGATCCGATAATAATTGGCAAATCTTAAAAAGCATTGGACATCTCTTACCGTCTTTGGAATCTTCTAATTCATGATTGTTTGGACTTTCTTAGAATCTATCATGAGACCATCATTTCAAATGATATATCCTAAGAAATCAACTTGAGTAGTGTGAAATACACACTTTTCTATCCTGGCGTATAATCCCGCATCTCTAAAATTTTGTAATACTTGACAAACATGTATTTCATATTCTTTTATGTTCTTAGAATAGATCAAAATATTGTTTAGATAATAGAGGACAAAATTATCTAGGAACTCACAAAAAACATCATTCATGAGATGTTGAAAAGCAGCTCGTGTATTTGTAAGTCCAAAAGGCATGACATTATATTCAAAATGTCCGTACCTGATTCAAAATGCAGTTTTCTATTCATCTCTTTCTTTGATGAGTACTAGATTGTATACTCCTCTTAGATCTATTTTTATATAGATCTTAGCTTGATTTAACTAGTCTAGGAGTCTTGATATCAAAGATAATGGATATCTATTCTTCATTGTGATCTTGTTGAGTCCTTGATAGTCAACACATATCTGCAATGATCCATCTTTTTTTTTTTACAAATAGAATTGGAGCTCCTATTGGAGATTTAGAATGGCATATGAATTTCTTGGCAAAATTCTTGTCAAAATACGCCTTGAATTCAGCCAACTCATCTTGTGATAAATTATAGATTGGTCCAAATGGTGGGTGAGTTCCTTCCTCGAGGTTGATTGAACAATCATATAGACAATGCTTTGGAAGAATATCTGTATTCTTTTTCTCAAAAACGTCATGATAATCCAGATATTGGCTTAAAATGTCACTTAAAATCTTTCCACCATCAGAAACGGGTGTGGCATAAATAGCAAAAGTTGATCATTCTTTTGTTGTGTGTATAAAAGCTTTTGTACCTATAAGTATGGATTTTACTATACTAGATTTATAACTTTTCACTTGGTCAACAAGATGTTTAATAATATTTTGAGAAAAGTCAAGTCTACAAGAATTCTAATTTATTTGAGGATTATATTTTTTTAGCCATGATAAACCTAAAATAATTGGATTAGACAGAGATTTAATTATGTTAAAAGCTACGTAGCTATTATGACCATCTATTGTTATTTTTATAGGATAAGTTTCATGAGTGACATCTCCAAAAGACAACGGATGATCATCTATGACTTCTACATGTACATGTTTAGTTTCCTGTATTAAAGATATTTTATGATTTTTAATAAATTATTCATCTAGAAAGCATATTGAGGCTCTTGAATCTAATAAGGTAGAGGCTCTGTAATTTTTTGGTCCTAAATATACATCTATTATAAAACAAGGAGAGGATTTTGAGGAGAGAATAGGACCTTTACTAGGAATTGTACAAGGTTCCAACTGCACAGTCCCTATTGTAGCTGGACAAATTCATTTTCCAACATGTTGTCTTCTTTGACAACCGTACTTCTCATTTTGTAATTGTGTCATTTCTTTGGACAATGTTGAGCAGTGTGCTTAGGTTTTCTACAATATAAACATAATCCTCTTTGACAACGCCGAATCTTTTCTTCTTCAGTAAGAGATTTAAAACGTACCGCATCAATTTGCATGTCTTCTATATCCGGATGTACGTTTTGTTAGGATGTTAATGTTGCCATTGAATAATAACGTTGAGGCTCCCTTGTACAACTCTCGGATTGAAACTCAAAAAGTTGATTGTTACACTTCACAACAAAATCAATTGCTTGACTCAATGTTTGAGGATTGGATAAATTGAGCATTAATTTGTTTATCTCATATTATAATCCTTAGAGAAATTTGCTGATGAGTGCAGCATCATCTCACTTGATATCAGTCTCTAGTTATCAAAATTATGAAGCGTATAACGACATTGATCAATATCCTTGTTGTAGGATGAGAATCTTATTGGTTGCAACACGGATTGCATCGTGTTCTCCATACATAGATCAAAACTTTGCTAAAAATGCCTCCAAATTATCCAATATTGGATCACGTTGTCATGTTGTAAATTAAAACATAGTGTGAAAGATATAAAGGAATGTGTTAAAATAAAAAGATTAAGATTAGAAGAAGAGAGGATGAAAAAGAGAAAGGGTTGTGGTTATAACCACATTATCTTGAAGGTTATAATATTTATCACAAGCTCAGGGATGATAGGTAGGCCAAACTACTAATTTCCTGCTGAAATTCCCACTAGCAGTACCAAGTCAAGAAGCCAAGGAATTCTACAGTGAAGTCAAGTGGATTCGAACCCACGTCAACTCCAAAGTAGCTAAGAACTTAACCACACAAGCTTCTTTGACTTGGCAGTGAAGGATGTAGTTCTTTCTCTTTTATCTCTAATCTAATCTTAATTGTTTTTTCTACTTATTAGATTTTTTTTCTATTTTATCTTAAATCTACTTTACCTTTATTCTCTTCTATTTTAGATCTAAACTTAAATATTGTGGGCTGAAATTAGAAGAGAAGTGGGTAGAAAAAAATGGTAGTAAGAAGGTAGAATAGAAATTTACCTCAAAAGGTGAGATTCCTTCAAATTAATCCAAAAGAAAGGATTGAAGAGGTGGAAAGATATGGCTGAGGTGTCTCTTTGACCAAGGGAAGAAGGAAGACCAGGCCGGGAGGACAAGAAGGGGGTCGTGAAGAAGAAGAGGAGGTTCTTTTTGGAGAGATAGGGTTTCCTTTTGATAGGCAGTAGACGTTTTTGTGTGTAGAAGAAGCTTAGAGAGGATTTTAAGTGAAATTTTTTGTGGGTTTGTAGTAGACAAGATAAGGAACATATAGAAATAATTTTTATGTCTTTTGGTTAAGTATCAAGGGAGATATGAGTCGTCAAAGTTGCAGGTGTTTAAGACTAGGGCAGTGAGGTTTACTAAATTTCGGGCCTCGGCTCTTGAGAACCATTTGGACTTTAGAGGCAAAATTTGTTGGGGTTGTGTTTCTTATTGAGTTTACTACTTTGAATCAAAATCTTAAGTCAATATGATCTTTGAGCAAAGAGTTATGAGTGAAATTGTAACCGGATGTAGGTGAAAAGAGAAATAGAGTGAAAGCAGAATTGGGGTTTGTATGGGCAGAGTGTGTGTGTGGGTTTTTTTGGGTATGAATGAAGTTAGGGAGTGAATTTGAGTGTGAAATTTGATAGACGTGATCTAAGCAAGTTAAGAAAGAGATGAGGGTAAGTTTGATACTCATTTATCTTATAAAAAAAATGTTATGCTCTTTCAAAGTGATAGGGGTCTATTTCTAAGTCAGTGAAGTTTGGGGGAGCATATCTTTGTGATCAAAGTAGCATTTTGAGTAAAATTTGTTGGGGTTTGTAGATATATGAGTCTATTAAGTTGTGTAAAAAACTGATTGCTATTGGAGTTATGGTTAAAGAATTATGAGGAAATTTGTAGTCGGATCCAGAGTTGGTAGAAGACAGAATTAAAGGAGGAGAGTAGAGTCTATAACTCTATTTCCAAGAGGAGTTTTGGAGCAAAAATTGGAGGATGTTTACAACATAAAGCAAGCAACAAGCCTACCAAATTTCAATACTTGGGGTTTTGATAATGAGGAGCAATGAAGGTGTGAAGCAAAGGGGGTCCAGAATCAAAGGCAGCATGGAGGGGTTTCTTTGACAACATGGTTCTCTCCAACCACATGAGCTATAATCAAAAGGATTATGGGGTTTGCTTCTTTACTTCCTTAAGTACTTTGTGTTCAAATTTTGCTTCAATTGATATGATATCCTAGGATTTATGGGCAAATTTGAAGGCGGGTTTTTAAAGGCAGAATATGGCAAGATTAATAAAGTATGTTTTTATGTAAAATCTTCAGTTTTATGAACTTTATGAATCTCTTCTTGCACTTAAGAAACGAGAGGCACAAAAGACCCAGTGTTTCTTAGGGCTAAGACTCTCACCACGACATTTGGTGCTTCCACTGAGAGAGCTCTAAGGCTTCAAGATTTTTAAGGCAAGATGGGGGATAATAGAACCAGTGGTAGTCAAGCTCAAGGAGGTAGTCAAAACTTTGCAGAGGAGTTCTTTAGGGCCATGCAAATGTTTATGGGACAACAAGTTGCCAATGCAGCTGGACAAGGAGCTACAAAAGCTTTGAAAGCTGTTATTTCTAAGAATGAAAGATTCAATGGAAAGAACATTTCAAAGTTTTTAAGGAATTATACTTGTGAGATGGAAATCTATCAAATTTCAGAGGAGAAGATGATAGAGACATTTGACTTGGCAGTTGTACCAGAGATCAGAGATAAGGTGAAACATCTTCATCAAAATAATTTTGAGATTACTTGGGCTAAATTTGAAGAGAGGCTTCGAGATGAGTTTTTTGATGAAGATGAAGAAAGGATGTCCAAAAGGAATTTCTTTGATTGGGTGGAACAACAACCAGGTAACAATATGGGACCAAGTGAATTGTTAAGAGAATTTGAAAAGAAATTTGGACAACTCTCATTAACAGAGAAGAGGATTCTTGAAGTGAGAAAATCAGAGTTATTTCTACAAGCTGCAAATGAAGCTTTGGAGGATAGACTATTACTTCTTCTTCAAGATGGAGCAGCTGAAGGAGGTTTTAGTACCAATTGGAGACAATTGGAGGATGCAGTAAGTCTTATTGCAAAGCAACAGCGGGTAAAGGCTAGGGGATATGGAATAAAGATGGAAGCTTCAACACCACTAACTACAAGGACATCTTCAATGATACCATCAAACTCTTCAAAGGGTAAGGCTCTGGATGAGGACACTCTAGAGGAATTGGTGAAGGGATTGAAGGAGCTGAAAGTGGAGATGAGTGCTTTAAAAAGAAGTACAAAGCCAAGTATCTCTCAAACTTCTGGAGGACAGAGGGGATATGTCATGAGGTGCATTTGGTGTGATGATTCTGATCATAAACGTAGTGATTGTGAATCATATGCTGATGCCATGAAGAAAGGCATCATTACCTTCAAAGATGGAAGGATTAGAGATGCATCTACAGATTTTCCTTTGGATACTAACTTTGCCAAAGGTGGAATGAAAAAGTTAATGGAAGATCGAATGATGAAGCCTAAGCCAAGAGATTCAGGTAATGCAGATTCTTATCAAATTGTGGCCTGGGAAAATAATATTGAAGCTCTATATCCTGAGAATCATGAGACTATGATTAGAGGAGCTCAGGCCATTAGAGAGAAAACAGGATGGAATGATCTAGTTGATGCAATTAGCATCAGAGCTTTTTTAGACAAGGAAAGGGAGAATGAAGACTTTCAAAATGTCTATGTGGAAGTAAAGAGAGGAAGGAATGTAGAAGATGAAGATGAAGAACCAATAAATAAGAAGCAAACACGAAAAGGTGGTGGTACAGGAGAAAGGACAAAAGAAGGCCCAACAATAAATCAACCACCACAAAATACCCTTTCATCTTCACAATCAAAGGAGGCATCAACTCCAAAGCAAAGGGTGGAAGATAACATGGAAAAGGGTAAGGACAAGAAGAAGGACATAGAAAAAGGTAAAACCAAAGGCCTTACTTATAAGCTTCAATCTGATATTGAAACTTCTATTGATTTGAAAGGAGTATTGGAAGGACGGATTTTGGATGCAAAAATTGAATTTACCTTACGGGAGGTCTTAGGAATTGCAAAGAAAGACTTCCATGAGTTGATTATTGATATTATCAAAAGAAAACGCCAAATGACAGTAGAGACAGTGATGACAAGTGCCATTGACACTTGTTTAACTAAAGAAGAGGAGGAAGAGATTGGCCAAGTGTTTTCTATTGAATGTAAGTCAAGCCTTGAAAGAATTATGATTGTGGAGGATGATAAGGTGAGTCATGGGATTGAAGAAAAAGATGTAAATGATGGTATGCCTATTGATTTAGAAGAGGAGGTTTTAGACATGTTTTCTCTTCAACTTCAAAAGAAGAAGGAGGATACCACCCACAACATGGAGGAAAAAGAAGCAAAGGTATATGCTTATGCCACTTTTGATGATGGTGATGGAAAAAAGGGTGCAAAGGTTTTAGGATTTTCTCATCCTTATTGGGCTAGAGCTACTACAGAAGCTCAGATTAAGCTTGAAAATTTGAATGAAACAATCCATGCTTTGGTAGATCATGGCTCAGAGATTAATATCATGTCTAAGGCAGTATATGAGAAAGGAAAATGGCCTATAGATACCAATCATGGATGGATATTGAGAGCTGCGAACAATGAAAAGGGAGGGTTGTTTGGAGCATGTCCTGCGGTGAAGACAAGGATTGGAAATGTGGAAGTAGAGCAGAATTTCTTTGTTCAAGATCGTGGCACATATCCAATTATTCTTGGTCAACCATATATTACAGCTTCAAGAATGGAAACTAAAGTGCTAGATGATGGATCTCACTATGCAAGGATTCGAAGTTGTGATGGAAGGAACTCAGTACAATTCCTTACATACTGAAGAAGCCAAAAGGAGAATGGGGGTCCGCGGGTGCAGGTAATATATTTACTAAGGTATTCCCCAATATATATAAGAATGGATATGGAATTTTGAGTTTGAGTGATCATAGTATCTTGAATTTCAAAGGTGTAAGTGTAATGGATTCTAAATATAAAGCCAAAATAAGAAAAATAGAAAAGAATTTTGAAAAAATGGGGATAATTTCACAAGAAGAAAATATATCGGGATTAATAGAATGGATTGGACTTCCGATTGATCTACTACATCAATTAGAAAGGTTGAAAAATATGGAGGAGGTTATGGATAATAGAGGTATTATAGTTGAAGTCAATGATCAATGCTTTTACAAAGAAATATTACATTTTATGGAAGACCATGGTGAAGACATTCATATCCGTAAGTGGAAAAATGAAGCTGAAGTGAATGCCAAGTATAAATCAGTAGCAAAGAAAGTAAAGCCAGTAGCAACTCAACTACCAGATAATTCTGAAGATTATTTCAAGCGAGCTGAAAAAGAGCCAGGATTAAGAAGTTATATAGGAATTGGACATCAATTCACTAAAGAAACACTTGACAAGTTGGAGATTGGAGGGGGTGAATTTTTAAATAAACCTGAGAAGTATTTATTTCAAAGCATGCTTTTAAAACATGGAAAGGCATTTGCATCTAAACCTAGTGAAATAGGATGTGTTTATCCAAATGAGGTAGTACCTATGGTAATCTTTACAGTTCCACATATACCGTGGGATTTAAAATCTATTCTGGTTCCAAGAGCTTTACTACCAAAATTAATTAAATTGCTCAAGGAGAAGATGGAAATGGGGATTATAGAACCATCCATAGGTCCATATTCAAATCGCTGGTTTACGTTGCCAAAGAAATCTGGAGCATTAAGGTTTATTCAGGATATGCAACTTGCCAATGGTGTGACAATCAGGAACAAGGGATCTAGATCAATTGTAGATGTAGTTGCTGAGGCATTTGTAAGGCATGCAATTTATTCAATTGGGGACTTATATTCTGGATATGATCAATTTCAACTTGCAGCAAAGAGTAGAGATTTAACAACAATGAAGACGCCTTTGGGTTTGGTTCGTATGTACACATTACATCAAGGAGCTACCAATTCAGTGGCACATATGCAAAATGCAATGAATCAAGTTTTAAAGGAGTTTGTACCTGAGAAGACCATACCTTTTGTTGATGATATTCCTATCAAAGGTTGTAAAGAAGAAGTGAAGAATACAACAATTGATAAAAATGGTTGTAGGCAATTTGTCAAACAACACATTGAAGATGTAGAGAAAATTTTGAAGAGACTTGAAGAGGTAGGTCTAACTTTATCTATTGACAAATCAAAGTTTGGAATGGATGAAATCATTGTTGTAGGTCATTTATGTGGAAGCTATGGTAGAAAACCAAATCCGGAGAAGATCGATGCTATTGCTAAGATGAAGCCTTGTAATAGTATAACTGAAGTAAGAAGATTTTTGGGGGCATGTATTTTCTATCAAATTTGGATTCCACATTTTGCCCATATATCAGAGCCTCTTTACAAACTCTTACGGAAGGGAAATAAATTCAAGTGGGAAAAGGATCAAAATGAAGCTATGGAGTCTTTAAAGAATATTTTAAGATCTCCATCTATTTTAAAGCAAGTTGACTATGAAAATGGTCAACCAGTGGTGATGATGGTGGATACTAGTCCAATTGCTATAGGTTGGGCTGTTGGTCAAGATGATATCAATGGAAGACGTTTTGCAACTAGATTTGGAGCAAGAATTTTGACTGAGCGACAACGAGCTTATCCGCAAGTAAAAAGAGAACTATGGGGAGTTGTCACAGCATTAAAGGCTGAAAGGAATTATTTAATTGGAGCAAATGTAGTATTGGAAGTTGATTGTTTACCTCTACTTGGTATGATTTCAAACTGTTCAATTCCAGATATTGCTATGTTGAGATGGATAGCTTTTATCAAATCTCTTAATCCAATTCTAGTACATATTAAAGGTAAAAAAAATGCTGTAGCAGATATGTTGTCTAGAGCTAATTATATTGGAGATGAAGAAATGATTGCAAAAGATGATGATGAAGATGACAACAGCAAAAGCTACAGCATTGTATTTGTTAACACCAACAAAAGAGAAGATACAATTCTTCTTTTTAAGGAAGAATTATATGAAGGTAGATTGAAAGATGTTGGTTGGTATTTAAGTACTCTACAAAAGCAAGCAGAATGGTCAGAGAAGTATTTTAAGGAAGTTAGAAGACATTCCTATGAATATCTTTTACGTGATGGATTTTTGTGGAGGAAACCAAAAAGAAAAGATGGGATTCCATTGAGAGTGGTTGGAGATTTATCCACAAAACTTCAAATTCTCAAGGAATTTCATGATACAAATTGGGCTGGGCATCGAGGCATTTGGGCAACATATACAAAAATCAAAGAAAGATATTGGTGGAAAGGACTTTACAAAGATGTGGAAGATTTTGTAAGTTCATGTATTGAATGTCAATTTCAATCAAAGATCCGGTATCGTGATGAATTGCATCCTACTTATCCTCTTGCTATTCACTTTCAATGGGTTATTGACTTAGTTACTATGCCAAATGGATTATGGGGAATGAAATACTTAGTATTGGCAAGAGAAGAGCTATCCAATTTTGTTGAAGGAAGAGCATTGAGGACCAAGCAGACTGAAAGAGTGTGTAGATTTATTCTTGAAGATATTTTCAGTCGATATGGATGCATAGGAAGAATGAGAGCTGATAGAGGAGAATTAAATGCTGCTGAAGCTAAAACATTTTTTGAAAAGCATGGAGTAAAATTGAAGTTGACAACTGCATATAATCCTGAGGCAAATGGAAAGAGTGAGAGAGGTCATCCTCCAATCATTCAAGCTTTGGTCAAAGCTTGTAGAGGAAATTCTAAAGATTGGCCTAGATTACTACCTTATGCTTTATGGGCTGACAGAACTACACATAGTACAGTAACAGGTTATATGCCAATTGAACTTATGTTGGGACAAAAGCCTATTATGCCAATTGAAGAATCAATTCCTACATGGTTGTATTTGTCCTGGGAAGATGGAATTTCTAGAGAGCGGTTGCTAGAACTTCGAATACAACAAATTGGTAAACTACCAGAGGCACATCAAAAAGCAATGGAAAGACTTAAAGAAGCAAGGCTTAACAATAAGGAAAGGTTTGATAAAACACATCGATTGCGGGTAAAGCCTATTGAAGAGGGAGATTGGGTGGTGGTTTATGATAGTACATTAGAGCATCAGCATAGCACTCAGAAGAAATTTGCTCGAAGATGGTTTGGACCATATATTGTTGTCACTGTTTATGAAAATGGCACTTACTTACTTCGTGAATTAGATGGAACTGTACTTAGAAATCTAATAGCAGGTAAGCGGGTGAAAACATTTCGAAGGAGGAGTGACAGGTTTTCATTTGAAAGCCTTGAAATACTATCATCTACATCAATGGAGGATACAAATATCATAGAAACTGAAGATGAGGATGGAGAAGATGAAGAATGAATGGTGGCACATTCCGGAGGATGTGCAGGTTTGGAGGAGGTGGATGTCATGTTGTAAATTAAAACATAGTGTGAAAGATATAAAGGAATGTGTTAAAATAAAAAGATTAAGATTAGAAGAAGAGAGGATGAAAAAGAGAAAGGGTTGTGGTTATAACCACATTATCTTGAAGGTTATAATATTTATCACAAGCTCGGGGATGATAGGTAGGCCAAACTACTAATTTCTGCTGAAATTCCACTAGCAGTACCAAGTCATGAAGCCAAGGAATTCTACAGTGAAGTCAAGTGGATTCGAACCCACGTCAACTCCAAAGTAGCTAAGAACTTAACCACACAAGCTTCTTTGACTTGGCAGTGAAGGATGTAGTTCTTTCTCTTTTATCTCTAATCTAATCTTAATTGTTTTTTCTACTTATTAGATTTTTTTCTATTTTATCTTAAATCTACTTTACCTTTATTCTCTTCTATTTTAGATCTAAACTTAAATGTTGTGGGCTGAAATTAGAAGAGAAGTGGGTAGAAAAAAATGGTAGTAAGAAGGTAGAATAGAAATTTACCTCAAAAGGTGAGATTCCTTCAAATTAATCCAAAAGAAAGGATTGAAGAGGTGGAAAGATATGGCTGAGGTGTCTCTTTGACCAAGGGAAGAAGGAAGACCAGGCCGGGAGGACAAGAAGGGGGTCGTGAAGAAGAAGAGGGGGTTCTTTTTGGAGAGATAGGGTTTCCTTTTGATAGGCAGTAGACGTTTTTGTGTGTAGAAGAAGCTTAGAGAGGATTTTAAGTGAAATTTTTTGTGGGTTTGTAGTAGACAAGATAAGGAACATATAGAAATAATTTTTATGTCTTTTGGTTAAGTATCAAGGGAGATATGAGTCGTCAAAGTTGCAGGTGTTTAAGACTAGGGCAGTGAGGTTTACTAAATTTCGGGCCTCGGCTCTTGAGAACCATTTGGACTTTAGAGGCAAAATTTGTTGGGGTTGTGTTTCTTATTGAGTTTACTACTTTGAATCAAAATCTTAAGTCAATATGATCTTTGAGCAAAGAGTTATGAGTGAAATTGTAACCGGATGTAGGTGAAAAGAGAAATAGAGTGAAAGCAGAATTGGGGTTTGTATGGGCAGAGTGTGTGTGTGGGTTTTTTTGGGTATGAATGAAGTTAGGGAGTGAATTTGAGTGTGAAATTTGATAGACGTGATCTAAGCAAGTTAAGAAAGAGATGAGGGTAAGTTTGATACTCATTTATCTTATAAAAAAAATGTTATGCTCTTTCAAAGTGATAGGGGTCTATTTCTAAGTCAGTGAAGTTTGGGGGAGCATATCTTTGTGATCAAAGTAGCATTTCGAGTAAAATTTGTTGGGGTTTGTAGATATATGAGTCTATTAAGTTGTGTAAAAAACTGATTGCTATTGGAGTTATGGTTAAAGAATTATGAGGAAATTTGTAGTCGGATCCAGAGTTGGTAGAAGACAGAATTAAAGGAGGAGAGTAGAGTCTATAACTCTATTTCCAAGAGGAGTTTTGGAGCAAAAATTGGAGGATGTTTACAACATAAAGCAAGCAACAAGCCTACCAAATTTCAATACTTGGGGTTTTGATAATGAGGAGCAATGAAGGTGTGAAGCAAAGGGGGTCCAGAATCAAAGGCAGCATGGAGGGGTTTCTTTGACAACATGGTTCTCTCCAACCACATGAGCTATAATCAAAAGGATTATGGGGTTTGCTTCTTTACTTCCTTAAGTACTTTGTGTTCAAATTTTGCTTCAATTGATATGATATCCTAGGATTTATGGGCAAATTTGAAGGCGGGTTTTTAAAGGCAGAATATGGCAAGATTAATAAAGTATGTTTTTATGTAAAATCTTCAGTTTTATGAACTTTATGAATCTCTTCTTGCACTTAAGAAACGAGAGGCACAAAAGACCCAGTGTTTCTTAGGGCTAAGACTCTCACCACGATAACGTCATTCAAGAAAAGATGAAAACCACGATAAAATAGAACCTGAAAATAACATTCCAATAAACCAAACTTGAGATCTTTACGTAGGATAACTATGAGGTTGAAGTTCAATCACCAATTGTACCTGATTGATGAATCCTTGAAACTTAGATCTTATACCATCAAACTTTTCAAACAAAATAATTTTTGGTTCTCTAATGTTTGAACAGTGTTCCATCATAGGTGAGGTAGTATGATTTGGTGTAGATATTAACGCAGCTCGAATCATCTCTATATCTTCACTTCTTGCTAATCTTGGTGCTCCTTGTGGTGGTAAACTGAGTTGATGCATTGTAAGCATTAGCTCTGTCATTTTTTCTTGCATTTGTGCCATTGCACTCTTCATTTTTGCAAGCTCTGCGATGATAATACAATAGGAAGGAAGATGTCTATTCTCACTTTAAGAAATGTAAAATAATACACTCAAAAGAAAAAATTCTAGAAACAATATCAGTTTAGAAGTGGGTACTCCACAACTTCTAATATACTTATGTCTTATCAAGAGAAAGGGATAATCCACTCTTAATCAAGAAAAGACAAAGCTTTGATACTGTATGTGTATTCTTGTCAATCTGTCAAGGACAAGAATTCGATGAAAGCAAATAAACATATAAAACTTCTATTAAGAAGAATAACAAAATAGAAGTAAAGAAATATATATATTAAAAAAAACTAGAATGGCTATTGCCACAAGACAAGAAAACTATAGACTCTTGAATCTAGACTAGAAGCAAGAAAAGAATTGACAAGAGTGAGGAAGGCTTCACTCTTGCCTCTATAAATATTATTCAATTAAGACCTACGTGGCAGTATTCTATAGGACCTCCTACACATGTCTAATTTATAAGACTCATGTCAAACTTACACGACAAGTTTTCTACATATACGCTGTCGTGTTGTAAATCAAAACATAGTGTGAAAAACATAAAAGAATGCATTAAAATAAAAAGATTAAGATTAGAAAAAAGGTTGATAGAAAATTAGTAGTAAGAAGATACAATGGAAATTTACCTTGAAAAGTGAAATTTCTTCAAGTTAGTAAAAAAGAAAAGGTTGAGGAAGTGGAAAAGACATGGGCTAAGAGGTCTTTTTGACCAAGAGGATAAAGAAGACCAGGAGGGAGATGACAAGGAAGGGTCGTGAAGAAGAAGGGGGAGAGTTTTTTTGGAGAGATAGGGTTTCTTTTTGATAGGCAGTATACGTTTTTGTGTGTAGAAGAAGCTTAGAGAGGATTTAAGGTGCGAATTTTTGTAGGTTTGTATTAG
>JAWRVF010000693.1:0-195955 GCA_036785485.1 Physcomitrellopsis africana | reverse complement strand
CGCTTCACCTTCTGAACATATAAGCGCCTAAATAGAGTAGATTTTTCTTGAACTCAAAACTTTAAATACCTGCAGACTTGTTAAATTATTCTTCAAGAACAAAGTGATCTGAGGACATACTTAACTGAACTTGCTTGAGAAAAGTTGAATCAACAGTTAATGTTGATTTCGTTGCCCGAAGATGAAATTGCTCCGGCTTCAAGAGAGTCGTTCTTTGTTGATCAAAAGCTGCATCTCCTTCTTTTGATGCAAGATAAGAACGTCTAGAAAGTGCATCGGACAGACCTTGTTGTTTTCCTGGCCGATATGTAATAATGAACTCGAATCTTGATAGAGACATGTTCCAACGAGCCTGACGACGATTCAATATGCGTGCTGACATGAAATATTCGAGGTTCTTGTGATCCGTATACACGGTGACTGGACTAGAAGCGCCTTCTAGATAATGACGCCATTCTTGAAAAGAATCCACAATTGCGAGAAGTTCTTTATCGTGGATTTCGTAGTTGATCTCTGCTGCCGAAAATTTCCTGGAATAGAAAGCTACTGGATGGAGTTTGTCATCTGTTCCCATTTGTGACAATACTGCGCCCAAAGCAAAGTCAGATGCGTCTGTTTCCATAAAGAATGCCTTGAAAAAATCAACGCGACACAAGATTGGTGTAAAAGTAAAAACTATCTTCAAAGCTTCAAATGATACTTCTGCTTCTTTACTCCACTCGAGCTTGTCCTTACAAGTCACACGTGTAAGTGGGGCTGCAACTTGAGAGAAGTTCTTGATGAAGATTTGATAGTAATTGGCAAATCCTAAAAAACATTGTACATCCCTTACTGTTTTTGGAATCTTCCAATCCATGATTGTTTGGACTTTCTTAGGATCCATCATGAGGCCATCATTCGAGATGATATATCCTAAGAAGTCAACTTGAGTAGTGTGAAATACACACTTTTCCATCTTGGCATACAATCCTGTTTCTCTGAGTTTTTGTAAGACATGACGAACATGTGTTTCGTGCTCTTCTACGTTCTTAGAGTAGATTAAAATGTCGTCTAGGTAGCAGACAACAAAATCATCTAAGAATTCATGAAAAACATTGTTCATGAGATGTTGGAAAATAGCTGGTGTATTTGTGAGTCCAAAAGGCATAACATTATATTCGAAATGTCCATACCTTGTTCGAAATGCAATTTTCCATTTATCTCCTTCTTTAATGCGAACCAAGTTGTATGCTCCTCGTAGATCTATTTTTGTATAGATCTTAGCTTGATTCAGTTGATCAAGAAGTCCAGAGATTAAAGGTAGTGGATACCTGTTCTTGATAGTGATCTTGTTAAGTCCCCGATAATCCATACACATTCGTAATGATCTCTTTTTTTTCTTCACAAATAGAATTGGAGCTCCTGTAGGAGATTTGGAATGGCGTATGAAGTTCTTCGCCAGATTCTCTTCAATATACTCCTTGAGTTCAGCCAACTCATTTTGTGATAAATTATAGATTGGTCCAAAAGAAGGCTGAGATCCCTCTTTGAGATCAATCGAACAATCATATGGGCAATGCTCCGGAAGAATATCAGCATTCTTCTTCTCAAAAACATCTTGATAGTCTCAGTATTGGCTTGGAATGCCACTTAAAGCCTTTCCACTATGAGAAATGGGTGTTGCGTAAATAGCAAAAGTTGGTCCTTCTTTTGCTGCGTGTATAAAAGCTTTTGCACCTATTAGTACAGGTTTTACTGTACCAAGCTTGTAGCTTTTTATTGGATCGGTAGGATGTTTAATAATATCCTGGGAAAAATCAAGTCTACGAGAATTCCAATCTATTTGAGGGTTATATTTTTCTAGCCATGACAAACCTAGAATAACTGGATTAGACAGAGATTTAATTATATTAAAGGTTACATAGCTATTATGACCATCTATTGTTACTTTTATAAGACGGGTTTCATGAGTGACATCTCCTGAGGACAATGGGCGACCATCTATGACTTCTACATGTATGGATTTAGGTTTCTGTACTAAAGGTATTTTACGATTCTTAACAAATTGTTCATCTAGAAAACATGCTGAGGCTCCTGAATCTAATAAGGCAGAGGCTCTGTAATTTTTTGGTCCTAAATATACATCTATCATAAAACAAGGAGAGGGTTCTGAGGAGAGAATAGGACCTTTACTGGGAATTGTACAGGGTTCCAGTTGCACGGTCCCTATTATAGTTGGACAAATTCATTTTCCGACATGTTGTCTTCTTTGACAGCCGTACTCCTCATTTTGTAGTTGCGATGTTTCTTTGGACAATGTTGAGCAGTGTGCTTAGGTTCTCCACAATATAAACATAATCTTTCTTGACGACGACGAATCTTTTCTTGTTCAGTAAGAGGTTTAAAATGTACCGCATCAATTTGCATATCTTCTACTTCCGAATGTATGTTTTGTGAGGATGTTGATGTTGCCATTGAATAATAACGTTGAGGCTCCCTTGTACGACTCTCGGATCAAAATTCAAAAAGTTGATTGTCACACTTCACAGCAAAATCAATTGCTTGACTCAATATCTGAGGATCGGGTAAATTGAGCATTAACTTTTTTACCTCATATTGTAATCCATAGAGAAATTGACTGATGAGTGTAGCATCGTCCCACTTGATGTCGGTCGCTAGTTGTCAAAATTGTGAAGCGTATAATGACACTGATCGATTGCCTTGTCGTAGGATGCGAATCTTGTTGGTTGCAACACGAATTGCATCATATTTTCCATACATCGATCAAAATTCCGCAAAAAATGCCTCCAAATTATCCAATATTGGATCACGTCGTTCAAGAAAAGATGAAAACCACGATAAGGCAGGACCTGAAAGTAACGTTTCAATAAACCTAACTTGAGATCCTTGCGTAGGATAACTCTGAGGTTGAAGTTCGATCACCAGTTGTACCTGATTGATGAATCCTCGAAACTTAGATCTTGTGCCATCAAACTTCTCAAGTAAACTGATTTTTGGTTCTCTAACGTTTGAACGGTGCTCCATCATCGGTGAGGTAGCATGGTTTGGTGTAGATATTGACGAAGCTCCAACCATCTCTACATCTTCATTTCCTGCTAATCTTGATGCTCCTTGTGGTGGTAAACTGAGTTGATGCATTGCAAGCATTAGTTCTCTCATTTACTCTTGCATTTGTGCCATTGCATTCTTCATTTCCGCAAGCTCTGCCATGATAATATAATAGAAAGGAAGATGTCTACTCTTACTTCAAGAAATACTGAACACACACTCAAAAAAAAAAAAAATACTAGAAACAATATCAGTTTAGAAGTGGGTACTCCACAACTTCTAATATGCTTATGTCTTATCAAGAAAAAGCGGTAATCCACTCTTAATCAAGAAAAGACAAAGCTCTGATACTGTATGTGTACTCTTGTCAATCTGTCAAGGACAATAACTGGATGAAGTCAAATAAACAAGTGAGACCTCTCTCAAAGAAATAAATATAAAGAAGTATATATATTAAAAAGAAACTGGAATGGCTAATGCCAAAAGACAAGAAAACTAGAGACTCTTGAACTAGACTGGAAACAAGAAAGGAGTTGACAAGAGTGAAGAAGGCTTCACTCTTGTCTCTATTTATACTATCTACCTAAGAGCTAAGTGGCGACGTTCTATAGGACCTCCAACACGTATCCAATTTACAAGACATGTGTCCAAGTTGCAAGATACGTGTCAAACTTGTAGGGCAAGTTTCCTATATGTTCGCCATGTATTTAGCTTGGTCTTCAAGCTACCAACATGTGCGACATGTGGCTAACTTATTGACCAAGTTTCTAATCCAAAAGTCTACTATGGACACTTATAAAGTCAAAGCAGCATCTATGAAGTTTCTAAGAAGTTTTTCTAAAGATATTATGGAATTAATCTGCTTTTACCTTCTTTTATCTAATTCTATCTGATCATATAGGTAACTATGTATATGTCCGTGACACTCAAGAATCTCTAGAATGTTCTAGAAGATTTTGTAAATCTCCAAAGTATATATTTTTAATAAAAAGTATAAATTACATATTTGTCATGTGTTACAAAAACTTAAAGATACGAGATTATATGTTAAGATAAAAAAAATATATATTTCACACTATTCAAATTGACTTTTTAGGATACATCATTTTGAATGATGGTCTCAAAATAGATTTTTAAAAAGTTCAAATAATTATGGAGATTTTAAAAATAATATTTTAAAAATAATAAAAAATAAAAAATATATAATATTTTTTTATATTTGCCAATTATTACCAAGTCTTCATCAAGAATTTCTTTCAAGTTACAGCTCTACTAACACGCTTAACTTATAAAAAAAAACTTGAATAGAATAAAGAAGCAAAAGCATTGTTTGAAGCTTTGAAGATAGTTTTTACTTCTATACCAATCTTATATTATATCAACTTCTTCAAAGTATTTTTTATGAAAATAAATGCATCAGAATTTGCCTTAGCCACGATATTATCACAAATGGGAGTAGATGATAAACTCCATCCAACAGCTTTCTATTCCAAAAAAATTTCAGCAATAGAGATTAATTATAAAATCTATGATAAAAAACTTTTTATAATTATAGATTGTTTTTAAAAATAGCATCATTATCTAAAAGGTGCTTCTAGTCAAGTCACCATGTATTCAAATCACAAGAATCTTAAATACTTTATATTGTTGAAGTATATTTTTATTAAGATTTAAATTAATTATGACTTATTGGCCAAAAAAACAATAAGGTTTGTTTGATGCTCTTTTTTGATATTCTTATCTTACACCAAAAGAAAGAAATATAACTTTTAATTAATAAAGAACAATCTTTTTGAAGTTGGAGCAATTTCATCTTTGAGCAATGAAATCAATATTAATTGTTGATTCAACTTTTCTCAAGTAAGTCTGGTCAAGTATGTCTTTAAACCTTCTTGTTCATGATATTAAGAATAATTCATCTAAGTCTAATAATACTTCCAAGTTCAAGTTCAAGAATAATCTACTCTATTTTGAACGATGTTTATATATTCTAGAAGGTGAAATATAACTATGTGCTTTTAAAGCTTGTCACAACTTCCTTGCAATAGGATATTTTGGATATAATAAGACTTTATGACTAATATCAAGAGATTTTTGGTAGCATCAAATGTAGAAGACTATTAAAGAATTTATATAGTCATGTAATATTTTGGTCAAGATCAAAAATTTCTTGCCATTCACCTTATATACTTCTCCAGCCATTATCTATACCAAAACAATCTTAGTCTTCTCTTTCTATAGATTTTATTATAAATCTTTCAAATTCAAGTTTATATGATTTTATATTCATAATTGTAGATCATTTTACTAAGATGGCATATTTTGTACTGTGTATTAAATCTATCATAGATGAAGAAACAACTAAACTCTTTCTTGATAATATCTATTACTATTATGGATTACTAAGAGATATTATATCAAATAAAGAGATGCAATTTGTATCAAAATTTTGAAGAATTATTTTTAAAATATTAAAGATAGAAATAAAATTATCTTTAGTTTTTCACCTTCAAACTAATGGACAAACGGAACAAGTAAATCAAATTTTGGAGCAATATTTGAGGTGTACCATCAACTATCATTAAGATAATTAGATAACTCTTTTGCCATTGGTAGAATTCACTTATAATAATTTGATATATTCTTCTATTCAACAAATTCTATTCTTTGTTAATTATGGTTATCATCTATAATTTAATATTTTTGATTTTTCAAAAGCTAATAATCTTGCAATGAAAGACATGACAAATTTGTTATCACAACTATATGCAATAATGAAGATACAATTTTAAAAAATTCAAAAATGATAAAAAATCAATATAGATGTTTATTGCAAGAAACAACCTCAATTCCACATGGACAATAAGATATGGTTATTTTTTAATAATATTATGAAGATTATTTATTTTTGTAACAAGTTAGATTATTATAGGCTTGGACCATTTTTTATTTGTGAATAAATCAATTCAGTTACTTATTGATTGTACCTACCAAAATCTATAAAGATCTATCTTGTATTTAACACGTCACTATTCAAATCATATAAGATAGGGGATATAAAGGAAAAAGACAAATGCCATTGTCTCATATAGAAATAGACAATAATAAAGAATTTGAGATGGAAGAAGTCTTAGATTTGAAGTGGCACAAAAATAAATTAGAATATCTTATACATTGGTGTATATATGATATTAATGAAAGTACATGAGAGCCATCCAAGAATCTAGCAAATGCATCAACTAAAATCAATATGTTTTATTGACAACATCTATTAAAACCAAGATGAAGAGTCAAAAAAAATTTTGCTATAAAATAAAACAAGTTCAATAGAGATTTTATTCTATCTTGTATCACTATTTGGTATTTTCTTGAATTTTTTAATATCAAAGAAATGAAGAATCAACAATGACCAAATTCAGCTCAAGAGCTATTGTTTGTTATTTATCAAATGAGATATTATAACTATCTCAGCCTTCAAGATAATAAAATAAAAATAAAGATCTTCAAGAATAATATATTTTTTTTCAAATTCATGGTGAGATATAACATTGTTGTGGTAGAGAGAATTTTCCTTAAGAAAGCATTAAGCTTCTAATTGTTACTAATTACTCAACCAAGATTCAAATATAATAAAATTTCAAAATTTATATAAAATTCTTCTTCATATTGCTATTACATCTAATACATAAGTCTTATTTTCATAAAACATTCAAGATAAAACAAAATACTTTAAAATCCTCATTCATCTATAAGGAGAGAATCTTTTTTGAACTTCAATAATCTATAACTTTTAATCCAACTATCTAAATCTATTCAAAATTTTGGTAGGAACTTTCTTACAATAGGATATTTTAGATATAACAAGACTTTGAAATTAAAATCAAGAGATTTTTGGTGGTGTCAAATATAAAAAATAATTAAAGAATTTGTGTAGTAATGTGATATTTGTTCAAAATCAAAAATTCCTTATTATCAATCTTATGGATTTTTCCAACCATTATCTATATTAGAATACCTATGGTCTATTTCTATAGATTTTATTATAGATTTATTAATTTCAAGTTTATATGATTCTATATTTGTGATTGTAGATTATTTCATCAAGATAATATATTTTCTATTATATACAAAATCTATTATAGGTAAAAAAATAGCTAAATTTTTCTTTGATAATATCTATCGCTATCATGGATTGTTAAGGAATATTATATTAGATAGAGAGATGCAATTTATATCAAAATTTTAAAAAATCTTTTTTAAGATATTGAAAGTCAATATAAAACTATCTTCAGCTTTTCACCTTCAAACTAATGGATAAATAGAATGGATGAATTAAATTGTATAGCAATATTTGAGGTATATTATTAATTATCATCAAGATAATTAGACAATTCTTTTGTCATTGATAAAATTTACTTATAATAATTTGATACATTCTTATATTTAATAAATATCTTTTTTTGCCAATTATGCTTATTATCTATAATTTGATTCTTTTGATTTCTCAAAAACTGATAATCCTGTAGCAAAAGACTTAGCAAAGCAATTATCAAAGGTACATGCAATAATAAAGATACAATTAAAAGAAGCTCAAGAACAACAAAAGACCAACATAGATATCTATCATAAGAAACAACTTCAATTCCACGTTGTCATATGGCGTGGTCTTCTATCTGGAAATATACTAGCTACTTGATTGTGGAGAATTTATTTGAAATTTATTGGCAAGACTCTAATAAGTGATTTGTCCTTAATAAAAAGAACAAATAATACAATGATATTACAAAGAGGAATTATATTCGTAAATCCTTTTGTATTTAAGTAGATTTGTATAAAAAAGCTCAAATTGTCACAAAACCCTTCAATACCTTATTCATCTACAAGGACTTATTTCTTCTTAAACTTTAAAATTCAATAACTCTTGATCTAGCTATTAAATTTCTATAAAATTTTCTTCAAAGTATAAATAATCTTTTTAAGCTTTATTATAAAAAAGAATCAATTATAAATTTATTGCTGATTGTCCAATATCTTAAAAATCCTAGAAGGTGCTTAAAATCCTAGTTCAGAGACACTCGAGCACTATTTCCTTTATATCTCACAAATCCAAAATCTTAATCCTAAAAAAATTTTGTATATAGTCTTGTAACATAAACATATACACTTTTTAAAATTTTGAGCTAAAAATTTATCAAATTGTCTAAGATATAGCTCAAAACATAACTACTAGTTAAGCGGAGTCACTTACTACCCTTAGCTTATAAGTATTGATTTCAACTTCCAATATCTCTTTCATTCCAACTTAGATTTTATCAAGCCACATATAGAAAATGTAGCTAAGAAAGTCTTCTTTCATATCTTAGTTGCCAATCCTCTATTGTTTTTTGTATGTAGAAGTTATATCCAAAAGAAAGACAGTAGATACAATTCCAACATCTTAATTTTGAGCACCTATATCTCTTTCATAAAAAGTCTAAATTATCCAAATTTTGCACCAAAACCATATCCAAAAATCCAAACTTGCTGATCCTAGCCTTTGATGTTTGACTCCTCTTGAAAAAAAAATCCTAATTCGTAATAAGCCCTCAGGCAACCTCCTTGAAGTCTATTAGATATGATTTTTGGCCAATAGGAATAGAGACTTCTATCATCCATCTCCATTTATTCACATAGATGGCTTAATTATTCTTTTTTATATTAAAAATCCTTTTTTAATCCTTTTTTTATAAGATTTATATAATATGTATTCTAAACATTAAATAATAGAAGTAAATAAGATCTTAAGAATCACCAATGTCTAACAAAGATAACTTAAGATATATAAAAGTTATTATTGATATAAAATCAACTTCAAAAGTTATTATTAAAAAAAAAGATTATATAAACCTCAATAATATCTCTTTTAATGGATTCCTTTTAAATTAACAATCTAACCACATCTTATAATTAATAAAATCTACTATTATGGATTTTACTTAGTTGCGTGATAAATTATACATTAAATATATATATATAATTTTTTCATATGGTAGCCAAACTACAACACGACAATGTTGGTCACAAGGTATGACTACTTTGTTGTAATATCAAGACTATTCGTCCTTGTGACAAGTTGGATTATTATAGGCTTGGACTATTTCTAATTTGTAAATAAGTCAATTTAGTTGCTTATTAATTACACTTATTGGAGTCTATAAAGATCTATCTTGTATTCCATGTGTCTTTGCTTAAGCCATATAAGACAATAGATATACAAGGAAGAAGACAAATACCACCACATCCTATAAAAGTAGACAACAATGAAGAATTTAAGGGAGAAGAAGTCTTAGATTTGAAGCAGCGTCAAAATAGGTTAGAATATCTTGTACATTAGTGCAGATATGATATTAGTGAATGCACATAGGAGCTATCTTGGAATCTAGAAAATGCATCAATCAAAGTCAATGTGTTTCATTGATAACATATATCAATATCAAAATAAATAAAATCTTTGCTATAAAGCAAAGCAAGTGCAATGGACATATCTTGTATCATTATTTGTTATTTCTTTGAATTTTTGGCGCTAAAGAGATGAAAAATCAACAATCAGCAAATTCAATTTAAGAGCTATTATTTGTTGACTTACCAAATGAGATATTATGATTGTCACAACCTTCTAGACAATGGAATAGAGATGAAGATTCTCAAGAATAATATGTTCTTTCTCAAATTGATGGCAAGATATAACATGTTTGATATTACAACCTTGGAAGAAACTTTTGGTGTTTGATAATACTTTTAGAGGTGAAAACTATTCTTGAAGGTGTTCCAAATGTTTTCTTTGGAAGAAGTTATGAAGGCCTCAACAATGATCAAATATCAAGGTGGTCTTCTTATCCTAATATAAGACACTATTGATGGCTGAGAGGACCTATTAATTACCTTCAAAAGGAATAAAGATCAGAGTATGTGACAAATATAATTTGATGCATCTTGGACTTCTTCAACATATAATCACCATTCTTTATGGAACTTGTCCCTAAAAAAGAGGATAATGTCATGGATATAAGATTTATTCTAATAATTATCTAAATAATATGAATAAATAAAAATAAATTAAAATAAATTAATTTGATAATATCTTATGAAAAAGCTTCTTAAAATCTTTATAGATGTAATTTCATCTTTATTCATGTCTATAGGTGATTGGTAGATTAAAAATTTGGCTAATAAGTTAGTCATGTATTGCACATATTAGTAGCTTATTGAACAAGTTAAGTATGTAGTGCATATATAGGAAACTTATCTTGCAAGTTTGACATGTATCTTACAAATTGGACATAAGTTAGAGATCTTATAGAACGTTACCATGTAACTCTTAGGTAGATAGTATATATAGAAACAAGAGTTCTTCACTCTTGTTAATGCCTTTCTTGTTCCTAGTCTTGTTTCAAGAGTCTCTATTTTTCTTATTTTTGGCAATAGTCATTCTAAGTTAATATTATATCATCTTTGAATGATTTTTTATTCCTTTTGAGTGATGTAAGAATACTTTAATACTTTGATTGTTTGTATTTCATATCCTTGATATGAATCTAATTGCACAATCTCTATTATAATTAGATGCCTTTATTTTCTTACAAAGCATCTAATAATATAGTTGCACTTTTCATTTGATATATATTTTAATATTTTTTGTGGCAATTATTAATCTTATGGCTAAATTCTCTACAATACCAACACAAACCATGTTCTTTTTGATGTTTTTTTTTTGTACTGAAAAAAAGATTTGAAGCAAATTGTACCAATTTGCATATCTTTTATTTCTAAATACTTATTAGAGTTCAAAGATGTAAAAGATATCAAGTAATTGGTATGAAGTCATAGTGTAAGCAATAGACATTTATCTTGCTGACATTGAAATAGATTATTATTTCACTTCATAGCTTGGTTGATGGCTTCATTAAAAATTTGAGGATGAGACATAAATAATAATAAATCCTTTATATTGTCTTATAATTCATTATGAAACTAATTTATTAATGTGTCTTCATTCCAACTGATATCACATGCTAATTACTAAAATTTCAAAGCATAAATACAAATAGAACATATTTTTTATTGAAGGGCTCAGATTTTAATTGTAATAAAATATATTCTATCACATTTTTCAAATATTTTTGCAAGTGTTGTCAAAAATATTTTAAAATTATGTAATATGAAAGAATTCTTTTCAAACAATGAAACAAACTAAGACAAAGCTTGACTTGAGAGCAAAGTTCTAACTAGACCAATACAAGATGATTCCTTTGAATATTGCTAAAATTGAAGTAAAATAATAAGTTATACTTGATTTACAAAGCCACAAAACTTTGAGAAAGTTCCATCAATCTTTTTTGAGAGGTTAATTTTTAATTCTTTTGTTATTGATATTGAATTGCCATCTCAAATACATACATCTTTTAATGAAATAGACTTTAGTAATAGAGTTCCTAGATTAACTTATGATAGTTGCTAAAGTGATTCAACTCTTTGACTATTATATATGGTCGTATAAAATTCTTCATTTTGCTTAGACAAGATCTTTGTTTTGGCTCTTAATGCTTTAAGAGCATTTATAATTGAATCTAATTTGGCTTCTTTGCAATCTGCCATATTAAATTTTTTATTTTTTGCTATAAAAATAAATTAATTTAAAAAAAATCAAAAAAGATATTGATTTAGAAGAGGATAATTTGTAACCTCTAAAGCACTACAATTCTTCTAAGAAGAGAGATAATCTATTCTCTATCCAAAAAGATTAAGCTTCAATATTATATTATGTTAGTCTTAACAAATTTTTATAGAGACACCACTCAAATAAAACAAGACTCTAAAAGTTCAAAGAACTGAAACAAAAGAGGTTCACTTTATATCACAAATAAGAAGCTATAAGGCATAAGAATAAGACCAAAAGGTCCAAGTAGAGCCACAAGGATTACATTGTCAAGATTAAAGATCCTCTCAACCTCAACTCTTATATATACTAGGTGTAAGAAAGCTCTTTGAAGAATTTTTTTGATGCTTAGAGATGAAGCAAGCCTAAGATCCTTCTTTGACAACTTCCTAAAATATTTAAGCTTCCAAGAACCTTCTATGACCATTTAAGATATCCTAGAATCTTCTAGGGCTTTTAGAACTTTCTTGGAACCTACTAAGACCTACTAAAATCTTCTTGAAACTATTCGGAACATTTTAAAACCTTCTAGGACTAAGTAGAATTTTCTAAAACCTTCTTCCATTGTATGTCAATGATACAAGCTTCACATCATTGCCTAATAAATTAGACAATTTCATATCTTTAACTATCTTTACTTAAAAAAAAATTTAAATGACTACAAACTATAATTATTAGTAATATTGAGCAACATCTTTAATTTTAAGTAACATCAATTGATGGTATTGTTTTAAATTAAAGTTTTATTATATATATATATATATATATATATATATATATATATACTTTTTTTTTTGAGTTTTTTAAAAAAAAATTAAAATTAAAATTTATAAAGTATAATAGCTTAATATGTTTGTTGGTTGTTTTCTATTAATTTACTATTATATTAAAGGTGTTTAGTTTTGCAAAGTCTTTATTGGTGCTACTTTTGATTTGCAATTGAGTTGTTTATATAGAAATTTAGTATCTATTAAATGCCATAAAGCAATTCATTTCTACCAAGTTTACTAAGACAAATAAGACTATTAACCAAGCCAATCAAATATTATAATAGACTTACTATGATGTTGTGAACAACCAGTAAGATCTCTTCTTATAATTATTTTCAATAATAGTTTTTTTTTAAACAATAATTACTCTTGTTCATATATATTTAATGAGCCTTTTTTTAGCAAAATATAACAATAGATATTACTTACATTGTTGTACTTATTACAAAATAATTGTCATGTTTGCTTATGGTTTAAGATAAATATAACAATATATGTAATGATCAACTAATGACTTGTGATTTTATAGGCATTACAACCATATTAGTGCCTACTAAGTGTATGTTCTTCCAAAAAAGATTGGTCAATGGTATTTAATGAACTTGGTTTGATGATGTTATTGTTTAAGCAATCTAAGAGTTGCAATCATTTCCAAAAGTCTATATAAATTAAATCAACTTTCACTTATTTATTACAAAAATCTATAGATAATACAAAACCTACATATTCTCTTTTTAAATTAATTTAATACAAATTAATTCAATCAATTTAAACTATTGGCACATGTACAAATATTTCTATTAATATTTTAAAATGATATCATTAAATTATTCAATATTACATTTAATGTAAATTTTCTCAATATTATAAATTTATTTATAATAATCTATTATAATATTTTTTTCAAATATCTTTTTAAGAAATAATATTATGTATTGAAAATAAACATAAGAAATACTTTAAAGAAACATATTAAATTTTTTACATACAAAGTTTAAATGATTTAAAATACATAAATAAATATTCTATAGTTAATTTGTTAAACAATATGAACTTAACATTAGAAATATATAAAGAATAAAAGCAAACGTTTGCTTGTACTCTGCTATTATAAATAGAAAATCGTCAAATAGCATGAAGCTGTAAATTAGGGTTTGATCGGCAAACAGGTCAGAGTCGGTGTTCGACGTCCTCTCATGCATGAGCTCGGGAATTGGCTCGCTTGCTGCATCGCAATTTTCTCCTCGTCCCAAGAAATTTGCTTCTACGTTTCCATATTTTTCTGGGTTGCGGTGCATTGCAACACGAAGTGCCTTGCGACGAGCTCCAAGGAAGCTCGAGTTCGCTGCGTATGTCACGATTATGGCGACTTTAGCGTCGGCCATGCAATTGTTGGTTTGTGATCGTGGAATGACGGGCTTGACATTTGACAAGACATTTTTCTTCTTAGACGTTGATTTTTTTTGTGTTGACGTTCTAAAACGCATGGTTGTGTGCGGAGGATTCAATAAACTTGAGGATTGTGTCACGATGTTCGTGAATTATGGCTGCGGAGGAAACTATTCTTTGTCTGGCTTTGTGATTGGCTTCATAATGGAGGGCTTGAATTCTGAGATTTGGAAGGAAGTGCTGTGGATATCGTCCACGGTATGAGGCATAATTGGGGTTTCTCGAAACGAGTTATTAGGTCCTGGAAGAAGAATGCGAGAGGTCGCGAACATGAGCACGTCGTTGAGTTTCGTCAGAGCGACGGAGTGCCACAACTTCAACGGTTGTCTCGATTTCATCAAGTTCACAACCTGAAGTGGGTTAAATTGCATCGCAGCTTAGGATTACAGTTTTTGGTTAGAATGTGGAAAAGTGCTGCTATTTCAAATGCCGAAGCTTCAGCGAGGACGAAGCCGATGACCCAGTTTTCTTTCCTTTGGACTTCCCCTGTTTCCCTATTCTTCTCGCTATCTATTTTTATGGTTAATGTGTCTGTTTCATTGAGGCCGACACTTAAGAATAATTATGATAGTTGTTGTCAGGCGTAGCGTGATACGATTTCAGCTACCATCTGCACTTTGGGACTGTGCTCAAGGAACTGGTGCCAAACGCGACTGGTCTTGCTGAAGGTTCTTGCAGATCTTCACTTTCCCACCAGCTCCTCGGAAAGTGGGTTATTCTTTAAAACATTTGTTGGCTCTAAAGGCTAGATAAAAATAGTAGAAAGGACTGGGAAATTCCTAGATGTCATAGTCTTCTGGTTTCCCGACCGAGAGTTTTAGGTTATGATCCGTGACATCAATGTACGAGGTAGCGCCTGTTGATGGCGGCGACTGTCTTTCCACTTGATATTTGAATAGTCAACACTTGCGTGTTAGAATATGAATCAGTTCACACACACACACACATATATATATATATATATATACACACACACATGATGACTAGAATGTCATTGCTTCATTTTGCAATGAGGAAATTGAATGCCATAGCTTCATTTTGCATCTGCTACAATGTCCGCCTGAGAGAGTGGTCAAACAGAGACATTCCCTGGAGGGAGACTTTGCTGTCAGGAAACATCCGAATCAAGAAGTAGTCAAGCCTATGTAGTTTGAGATAAGAGAAGTGATTAAGACGGTGTTTTTTTGGAGTTGAATACTAAGCTTACTTTTCTTCCTGAGAGGTTTTGCCTCGGATCAGTTTTAAAACTTTTTAAAATGAGGTTCTTACACCTACCTCCTATAGCCGGCATAAGCTGTCTATAGATGAATTGATTTGCAGGAATTAAAAGATGCGTATTCCAATATTAAATGGTTTGGTTTTCGGCAGGACAAATTTGGCATGTTTTTTTGTCGTGGAAACCTGCAGTTCCTTTCCCAATGGATCTAGCTCTATATAACTTTCGGGATTGCTTCAGTTTTGGAAATTGTGAGTCTGTTGCCTGTCTGATGTATAATAATGTGTGCAGGGAGGACAGCTTCCTTAATTGGGATGGACAGCATATCTGCAGCAGAACACCATGGCCAGTCAGTGAACTGGGCACATCCGATGAACAATTCCACTCACCCGCCCCCTGTAAGCCCTCATGGGATTTCATTGTTCAGTTCAGCAAGTTTCGTCGAGAGCGATGGTGAATCAAAGATTCCTTTGAGTTTACCAATCCAAGGTGGTGCACATAGGCGAAGTCCTGCAGGATATATCCCACAAGTACCGTCAGCATGGCTTTCGGATAGACTTAGCTCTCCAGATGGGGAGGTTGTATTGAAAAAATGTTCACATCGCCGATCAGCAAGTGATTCTGCCGCCTTTGTGGACAGCTCTTATCAATTTATGAGCCACTTAGAGAATGTAACAGAAGAGGACGAGTTCATACGTCGGGAAACAGCTCTTTCTACTTGCATGCCAAATCATCGAAGGGGTCTGAGTGCAGATAATGACAGGTGAGTGGACAATCTTAGTAATCGATCGTCCTTGTTCAATAACCTGAGGTGTTAATACCTGAGTTTCACCTAGTGCATGCTTTGCTGGTTGAAGTTGTTCTTGTGTAGACAATGCGAGGCTTACTACTGATGAATTCATTTTCGGGCTAGGTGTTGACACTACCTTGAAGCACTTGTTCCCAAGTGGTTGGTTATAAAAGACTTTACATGTACCAATGAGAATTGTGACTTTCATTAGTGCACTCAGTTCTTATGTATCTTCTACTTAAAATCTTTATCCCATTTTTTCAGTGGTCAAAATGGACTTCAGTGTAAATTACCTGCGACACCATGGTCATATCCTGAAAAGGGTGCGAGAGGAGCTCAAAGCATCAGAAGGTGAGTGCTTCTGCCTTGGCAGAACCTATGAGTAATGTTCACCAGCATTTCATTGCTTGAATTGTGAGTTCAAGTGAACAAGCACCGAATTTTATTTTTATGTTCTCTCTATCTGCAATGAGGTAGTTAGAATACTTTGTTATTATAACACCTTGTTAATATTAAGATGCAATTTGTTTTTTACCGTTTTCTAAGCTAATGATAACATTGGTTATTGTGGCGCACTGTTTATTAGGTTGGACAGGGAGAAATTCGTTAAGATTGGGGGTGATGACCCTAATCATAGACAACACAGACATGAAAATTTAGCAGCATGTAATCGTGATGGTTTTAATTTCGCGAAATCTGGGTCTCTGGAGGTTAGCTGGGACGCACAAAAGGCCAAGAAGCATGTTACTCTGGCCATTTGTAGCTCCAAAATTGACGGTTGGTTAGCATCCAGAGGTAAAGCTCATAACTGGAGTCCGTCAACTTGTGAAAATCATTCAATTGCTTCTGGAAGTAACAGCCACAATGATGGTTGTAATGACGATAGACATGCTAAGGGTTACGAGAGGTTTAGAAGCGACTCAGAAGCGCGGGCTGAGGAGGGTGGTGATTGTTCAGCACAGTTGCATTACGGTTGTACAGGTTCCGATCAGGTGGATCCAAAGACAGCACAGCGGTACAATTCTGATCTTTATTAAGATATTATTTTGAACTACTTTTCTTGATTTCTGCTGTTGATGATTGAGTTGCAAGTGTTCATAGTCGAATTTTTCGCTTTTCTGGCTGGTGACGTCACTCGGGTATAAATAAGTCCGGTGCTCATATGTCAGTATGTTCGCTAATATTCTTGGGACATAGTGTCTGACGGGATATTACATTTTTTTTTAATTCCAGAATACTTGCCAACAGGCAGTCAGCTCAAAGATCACGAGTCAGGAAGCTGCATTACATCTCTGAGCTCGAAACCAATGTTGGTAAATTAGAGGTACTGAGTATCAGCACAATCTCTTTATACTGTGTTCCAACATAATGTTTTACAAATTATATTTGCAAGCTAATAACTAACTATTTCGATATTTGTGTGGACTGGATATGTACTTTTAAGGAACTTCCGCTCTAAGGTGCACATTTATCTACTGCAGGCTGAGGTCGCCTCGCTCTCGCCTAAGGTTGGATATCACGAGCACGAAAGAGTGCTCTTGAATGTAGAGAATGTAATACTGAATCAGAAGTTAGCAGCTCTAACAAAAGATCAACGATTAAAAGAGGGTAAATTCATCTTGAACGTATCATACACCAAACATGTTTTTATATTACCGAAATTTGGTGATGTATTCTTAATTTGGAGGTGGCTCGAGTAGCATTCTACCTTGGTAAAGATACTGCAATGTTAAGTTAACAAGGCACTTGTTTTGGTTACATTCCAGTTGTGCAGTGCTTGTGTTATACAAGTACTACAGTTGAGCCTGAGGGGATTTGTAAACAACTGAGGGGATTCATGAACAGGTTTGAGTTGATTGGTACATCAGTTGTTAACTTGGCGCTTTTGATGGTTGTGCAGCTCTCAATGAATCTCTGAAGACGGAAGTTCAAAGGCTTCGTCAAATGTACAATCAGGAGCAACCCCAGCATCACTCACCACATCCGCAACAGCGACCTCTTTTCCTACGTGTCCTTGACCTTCAATTACTGGAGTTCAGTAAGCTTGATCTTGGTCCACCTACTACAAAGCCCAAGTTACTTAGTGCGTTTGAAGGTGTGAGAAGCTCCACCAATCGACCTTCCTTGTACCCAACCAAAGTGATTTCATACATACATGCTCAAGGTAGCAATGATGCCGACAGACCTTCGTCACATGCCGCGAAAAGAATGGTACTACCAAGTTGCATGGCTCCTGGTGGCAAGACCTATGGTGGAGGTTTGATGGTGGACGCCAGCACTTCTTTCTTGGTGCACAACTCCTGAATTTGTTAGAGAATCTTTCTGCAGAGCACAATGATTTAAGAAATCTGACTTCAACCTGGATCAGGTCGTTGAAGAAGAGCTATGGAGGTGCCATTGGAGAACCACTCAATAATAAAGAACTGTCAACTATGTTCCAATTTCCCAACGACGTTAAAGTTTTTGGTTGTACTTGAAAGTTCAGCAGTGGGTATTAGTGGCGCTTATGCATGAGTGCAAAGCCTCTGGTGTAGGGTCATGGCGCATCGTGCACAGCACATCTTTGTGGAACTTATTCTCTGGAGGGGCTCAACGAACTTTGGGGTCAGGAAGTTCTCAACAAGCCTGCTATGATAAAATGCAAATGGTAACGAATTTGTACCACAACCCTGCAGTTATGTTGATATTGCATCTCTATCTTTGTGTATGCAACTTTACATATTCTATGTATGCTGCTCTTCACATGTTTTGATATTGAACCAGTTGTGAAAATGCACCCAATTTACATAGATTTGTTAGCTTGAGTGTCCTTCCTTGGCTCTTCTTTAGCTTTCTAGCTCCTGTGGCGGTGATTTACCTTTCAAGAGGCGTTTTTAGATCTGAATATCTGATCTGTATTTCTACCACATGCAACGAGCTGATTACCATCTTGTACGATTAAGATTTTTTGTGGATGAGTTCACCTTGTGTGGCTGTTGGATTGGTTAATTGTATAGTTTTGAACAGTCAATAGAGGTGTCTGTGTCCAATAAATGTAAAATTATTTCTGCGCATCTCTTGATAACAATGATAGCTGTTAATATGATCAACATGATGTTTTCAAGTTTGATGTGTAGAATTCGGCCAAAATTGGGAATACAGAATTGGGGCACCTCCTCATGCAAGTTTGTTTTATTATGTATATAAATAAATCAAATTTGTTTTATTATGTTATTATGTTATTACATACAGTAAATCTATTCACAAAAATATTAATAATATTTGATGTAAAATTCTAATTGTAACTTATTTCTATTAATTAAATAAGTATATTTATCATAAGTCATTATATAAATACTCATAAATAATATATATTTTAAAATATATTTTCTTATCATTTTAATATTTATTTGTTTTATAAATAAATATATATTTTTAAAATTAATTAAATAAGATATATTCTTAAAATTAATTAAATAAGATATACTTTTAAAATTAATTAAATAAGATATATTTTAGATTTTAAAGATGATAATATAAGTTTAGTAATTACTATATAAATTTTTTTTATTTTTTTATTTTTTTATTATTCTTATTCTTATTTTTTATTCTTATTTTTATTTAATTTTTAATCTTGATATAAAATAAAATTAAAAATTAAAATAAAACCAATTTAACAGGAATGTTATAACTCATTAAAATTTTACATAATTTTGCAAAAATAATTGTCCAAGAAAAAAGTGGTCACAAACAATGACTTCTGGCTCTACTTAAAATCCTCTACACTCTTCCAAAATATTTCAAAATATTTCAGAAAATAAACACAAGTTTATTTTAATAATGTATTCTATTAAAAGATTGAAGACAACTCACTAAATACTTTAAAAAACCAATTATTGTCATTGTAGATAAAATGTCAATGAAAGCAAACCATCCTCCCTCTTCTCAACTATTCTACAGTCAGGATTCCACTGTGTCGATTATGTGACAACTAGATTATGACTTTTAAACTTCTTTTAATACCTTTGAATAGCCATGTTGATTTGTGGGTATGAGGGGGTAAATTGAGTGAGAAGAATGAGTTTGTGAAGTTGAAGAATAAAAGGTAGCAGGGATTTACTTGTGCTCATGTCGTCCTCTGAGTTCCATAACAAAAAACTTCCTGACATTGTCCAATTCCATTTCATTCACTTGCAAGCATTCTTCTGTCGTTTGAAAATGCGAGCTGAGGCAGTAGAAAAGGTTGCTTTTGCAGATGCCCACCTTCAAATGCTGAGGTAAGAAGATGGAGGAAATATGGTGTCGTCTTTTCAAGCTTTCATGGAACCAAACGCCCTTGTATCATATTTCATTAGTGAATTTGAGAGTGCACCAGAGATGTTCATTTAGCTCTCACGTTCATGTATTGAGACTTCTTGCCTGTGCCATCTTCGTGGCCTGGATGATCATGTTTCCACCAACTAATGCTGAAGTTAGGGCTACACATTTTACATACTATCTAAACTAGAGTCTGCCATCGTTCGGTTCGATTATGATCACTTATATTAAAATACAGCGAAGATGTTAGAAATTGTTCACGCTGATCCAAAACGCCATTGTAAACACCGTTGGTGTGCCCGGATCAAATATCATGATTAAATCCGAATTTGTTTAAACGTTTCATCGGTTGGCACAGGCAAGAGAGACATGTTCCACGCATGACAATTCTTAGTCAATCTCTAAAAGAATTTACCTACACAAGTTTATGTGGTTGTCTGACAAAAATTCTACATCTCCTAGGCATAGTTAATTATGCAAGTGATACCACTAGCAACTAACATCTTCCTTCCCATTCCTCTTGGAACTGCACCAGAAATGACAACATATACTCGTGTCGTTGCTTTGCTCTTCTCTTGCCCGCCTGTACCAAGCAGGAATAGACAAGAAAGTGTTGATTAAGCCATGAAAAACCATCAATAATCTATAATAAAGTGCACTAATCACTGTTAAAGACAAACATGAATCAATCTAAAATCAATACTTTCTTATAAGATTGTATAATTAACTCAAGCCCCAACAAAGTATAATTGAACATAATTGCCAATACAGACGACGCAATATGCTTTACGACATAGCAAAGATATCAAGCATATTTTGTTTAGAATACCTGGGATTTCATGAGATCTTTCAGCTTCAGCAGCTTCTCATGAAAATGATTGATTGTTGTAGGATACACGTCTCCACTCGCGTAGTCAGACTTGGTGAGACTCGTACGCGGTGCTTCTGCAGGATCATGCATCCTGCGATTATGGCTTCCCCCATAAGTAAAACACCTGGCAATCCCTGCACCAGTCCAACAGCACAATTAAAAGCAATGACAAATAACAGAGGCAACTCTGTTCAGTCGAATATTATAAACAACTAGACATTAACATACTCTGTACAAGCAGAGGTGTCACTTCCCTACCAGCTAAATGATAAGCTTAAGATTGATCCTATAGACCACCATTCCCTCCACTTGTGATCTGTAACTCGAGGTGATGCAACAAGGAAGCCTTGATCATCTAACAGAGTTCTATGAAAATTTAAAGATATGAAATTAGGAAGGTGTCAACTTACCAATGGCACCAATTGCATCAAGGCGGTCTGCGTCTTGCACAACTGCAAACTCAGGGGAGATTGGACCATGCCCAGTTGCTCCCAACTCCTCTTTGAACCCTGGGCACGAGCACCAAGAGTAAAGTGGCGATTGAGACTAATATGCGGGTCAATATATACAAATGTCAGTTGAAGTGTCAACGCTTCAACACAAAAGGGGGAAACTGCTTGTAGATATTCAACTGAAAGCATCCGCCACTCGTGAATCGAATATTCTTTCACCGACTATGTAATTGTCGCATCGGTGTAGACGTATTTGTTATACTTTTATAAAAACAGGCAAGTAGAACTATTACCTATGGAAGTGACAATCTTCACGACAGTCTCAGCTATTTCAGGCTTCACATTGTGTTCCTTCAAAAAGCTCTCCACATTATTAAGCACTTTTTCGTCACTGCAATACAGAATAATCTGGAGTAAGAGACAAATTGAGGTTCTTAGCAATAAACTGCAAGTGGGAACGTTTTCAAGCACATTCTACAGTTGAACAGAATGGAAAAAGGTCTGACGTAGATTCACCTGGCGGCGTATTTATAATCATCTACAAGAATCGATCCCACAATGAAAGTGTTAGACGATACGATTCAGAAGAGTAATGACGTTCCATCGACTTAATCAAGACTCTCATAAGCCTTCTAGAGCCGTAAGAAGCGAATCATGTAGAATACTCCAAGTTCATTGCAGGTGCCATATGTTAGTATTAGAATTTTAAAAACCCTAGACATTTTTCAGAGCATAAATGAAAAATGTGGAATGAAATGGGTCATGTCCTACCAACGTCATGAAGAAGAGCTGCAAGTTCCACCTGCACAATCCACAAAATCCGTCACAAACGCTAAACCACAGAAAAAATAGCAACCTAAAGAAACCAAGGAAATTGTACGGATCCAGCGCCCGTCTCGTTGTTATCAAAGTCCAGAGCGCATTAACCTGTAAAGCCAGCTATGTGAAACGCACGCAGGAAACAAAACCTTCAACTTACAACCAGAAGGCTGGCAGGAGGAATGTTTTCTTCAGAGGCAAGTGAGAGGGCAAGGTCGCGAACACGGAAGGCGTGAAATGGATCATGAGAGGAATCCCAGGTGCCCATTACTTTCTGAACGAGTTCTTCGGCTGCAGCAATCACGGCCATTTTGTGACCCTCCATCTCCGCTGCCCTCCTCCAACTCCTAAACCCTAAACCCTTATCCCAATTGCGTTTTTGAGTACTAGAGATCCCTCCTTAACCTCATCCCCCACTTGCCCTGATCATGCGTACATGGAACTACGCTACAAATTCAATCTCCTCCTAGGGCTTCAATTTTATGTCAAATCGCAGTGATCCGCTTCTTAACCACCTCAATACGCGTACTAAGCTCTCAGTAGGAACCCAACACTAGTTGAAGTGATCTGGACGACGGCTTCGGACAGATTCAGCTTTCAGCATTCCTGTGAAGAGTTGTGCTTCTAACACATACCAGCTACGGATACTCTCTTGTCTTGAGCCAGATGGTACACTTTCCACGATTAAACAGAATTATCGCCCTCTCCTGGTCACTTCCCCAGAGGTGTCATCTCACACACTAGCTACAGAAACGGAGAAACAGAATCAACATGATAATCGTACGCATCACAAACATCGATGACCAACGTCGTGCAAAATCAGCCTGCTCATGGACGAAAAGAGGGAAGTAGTCGATGAGCTGAACTTTTCATTGATGGAAAGCATGTGTAGTTTTGGATGGCGGCCATGGTCGTCGATGACCCGGTAGATATGATTATTCTGCACACGGTGAAAATCAGGAACTCCACAGGATGTGATGTATGCAACAATCCTCCTCCGCGGCAGCAGCCCCACGAGCTGGATCTGTTCACTCTATGAATAAATTCCAGTGTTCAAGGATGAGTTAAATGATTGACACACTGATGACCATGGTAGCACATTGCTTCAACGCTTCACTACAGAAATTGCAAGAATGTTGCAACAGTCTTCGGCCAGCTGCGGCACTCTTTCAAGAGATCTGTGAACCCTACTGAGAATCTAGGTGATACAAGAACCACCGCGGGAAGATGTGGAGCCATTGGCAGATTAGAAGGTTACTACGTACTGTAATACTAATCGCGTAACAGAAAGGTACACTTCTAGCAAGAAATATGTCGTCAAACGCATTGAGGTTGTGAAACCACCAAGAACAATTAGTGAAGTAGAATGAGCGTGCCACTAAATAGACATTGGATATGTGTGTTGATGGAGGGTAGTATTGTTAAAATGTGGTCGTGGAACACAGGACGCCAGAAACCAACAAACGTGTAGCACTAATAAATTGACTGCATCGCCTCGGTTTTCTGGCTGCTGATCCGAATTAAAAGTTGGCCAGGAATGTCTATGATCAAACTGAAGCTGTTGAATCTGCTCATCCTAATGTTAGCAGTCTTGACGTGGGCAAGCTTAGAGTCGGTGACTAACGTTCTTGGGAGCAGACATGCTAATGCGCTGGCCAAGTTCATTTTCTTCAACATTAAGCGTTCAGAGAGGCTTCCCAGTTGGCAGCAGCTCGGGAGGAGAGGAAAGGTGTCATGGATATAAAAACCGAGGGGATGGGTATTTATCTGCTGTCTTGCTACAGACAGTCAGCTGCAGCAGTAAATTGCACTACAAAACAGTCAGAATGTTGTGGACCATGGAACTAATCAGCATGCAGTTTGTGACGAACCTGTAGTCCTGATCACAACAAGCGCAAGATGCCTCTGCGCCGGGCGCATAACCTAAACATGCGGAGGACGCTAGGTGACTGCAGCGCAGCTTTTGGTAATTGTGACATGATACGTATACAGCATTCTGAGGCGAAACCTTAGGGCTTTGTCATACATGATCGTTTCGGCAGAAATCTCAGGCGAGTGCAGCACCACGCCACATCGCATCCCTCCGTCAGAGTTCATACCTAAAGGATACAATGTGAGCAGGGGTGGCTACATCTACGACTCTTGCATCAATTATGCACAGACGAAGCCCATCCTTTAAGCCATTGCTCCCATTTACGGCGATTTGAGTGGACTTACTGCCGGTCGTTGGTGCTGACATCAATAATCGTTCAAATTTACAAACAAAATTATCAACAATCATGAAACTCTATTATGGTTACACTTTCGATTCAATCGATCGGAAAGAATGGTGGAGAAGACCAGAACACATTTGTTTTCACTTCCGGCTTCTTCATTTTCAAATCATGTTAGCTGATACAGTATGCTACGGCTACAGGAATGTCCACGAAACTCAAGTGCACAAAGAGCTCCACAAATAGGAATCTGGAGCACGAGAATTAGCGAGGGTATTCGTTCCGAAATTAGGTGGTGCATATATACAGGCCTTAGTTTAACGACTTGACTACAAATTAATACGCTGAACTTTGTTCAAACGGATTCAGCTCTTTCTCACTGACAGACAATACTGAAGCAACGCAGTTTGAGTCTGCCAACGTACCCTAGATCCTTGATGCATCTGCCTGCTGAGTTGGAGATGTCATTCAAATTCCGCTGGGTTGGATCCCTTAATCTGCATCTCATGAAGATAGCCGACTAACTCTGCTCAGGCATTCGTGAGGCATCTTCAACGGAATCTTTTCCAGGAACTCGTGATGAGTAAATTGCACCAATTACTGCAATTTTGTATGAAATATAATTGCATGACGAAATTGGGAGTTAACTCGAATGAGAAGCTGTCATACAATTGTCGAAGCCCATTTTTTTCTCAGCTGTATGAGATTGTAGTCGCCGACACACCAACTAGCCTGTCATCGAGATACACAGATGTTCACAGATACACAGATGTTCACAGATACACAGATGTTCAGAGACACACTGACCAGGATGTGGATGTTTGTTTCCACTGTAGAAGTACGAAAGACAGGAAGCGAGATTATCCTCTGCAGGTGTTACACACCACCAAGATTGACAAGTGATAAAAGATGCCATGTCAGCTGAGCGGGTTAAAAGTTCAGAGCACAATCAGGGATGAGGTGCAAAAAGCAGGAAAAAAAAATTCTTAACAGTTAAGTAAAAACATAAGAGGAGGTTCAGTGTCTGTACTTGGCACTACAATCTTATAGATTGGCTACACTAGGACCAATATACACAAAAGGTCCACACCCTATAATAATGAAATGTACATCTCTACCACAATGATGAGCAAACAAAACCGCAAACTATGTCTTCTTGAGAGGGGAGTACTGTAACACTCAAATCCTTTGACAATGCATCTTCACTACCGACCATCTCTCTTCCTAATTAAACTAGAGCTATCAAAGACAAGTTCTCTACTCTTTCAATTCTATAGAATTTCCTAGCGTTTTTCATCCACATCATCAGGGTGGGAAGTGCTGATCATCGGCACAATCCCCTTTTCCACAAGTCTGTGGGCATGTATGTGCGGGAGGTAGGGTTAAAGGTAACATCCACCTCTTGAATGGCGAGGCAGCAACCCCAAGAGTGAGGATTATTACCATCCCATATATGACAACAACTATAAGAACATCCTCCGTTTTTGTAGAGGAACAGCTAACAATTGCATGATAGTAATGATTTCGGCACTGTCAAGCCCCCATGGCTCCTTGATACACGTGATGATTTTTGTAAGCAAGAGCAGCGTTCACATACTGCTTCTCTAAAGATTCTGAAATATTCTGCAAAATCAACAATAACAATGACATGTTAGCACACGTCTAGATGATCCATTCTGCACATGAAATACCAAAATAATAATAAACAGGTCGTGACCAACCAATGTGCAGCCAAAATTCTAATTCTAAAATACAAACTGTTGTTTCCGTTTCTTCGAGCGATTGGTGACATATGTAAGTGTGACGCACTTGAGAAAAGGTGAAGCCGATGAACAGAATCATGCGCTATGGCTTCGTAAATCAAATTTGGAGACAACATTATTTTGGGGCATTATTAGAGTACTTAATGAAACAGCCTAAAAATTAAGCAAAGAATTATTATAAACTTCTGGAAGAATAATCAGTTCCTACCAATTCTAAAGAGTATGAAACGTACACCACTTGTAGATGATATTTTTATACCTGTCGTCTAAAACTGCCATGTACAAATGGTATACGTTCCACACCTTTCAGAATTGTTAAATACTAATTATGTCACTTAAGGTTATAGTGTCCTTTGCATCACTCTTTATAGACAGATAACGAAAGTGGAAGGTACCCTTTGTGTTCGCTCATCGTCTGCGTCGTTCTTAATACTGTCGCCGCTGTCACTATTTGCAACACTTGAGGCTTTGCTGGAGCTTCCTGTACGCATGGTTTTCTTGACCATGAGCTGTCTCATGATAGCACCTTCTTCAAGTTCTGGATTATTATGCCAGTAACTACCGAGAAACGTCTTTGCACCGTCCAGACTTGGGAAGTAAGGTGGCTCGAAATAAATCTGAGCTAGCGCATCCGCAGCAGATATTTCTGTCTGCGCTGTGGCTTTGTACTCTCCACTTCCCATCACAGCAATCACTAGTTGCTGATATGAAAAGTAGAACTGTCGAATTGCCGCCTCAACCGCCTGGAAAGCTTGCAGCAGATGAATTGTGGACGAGTGATAAGCCAAGGGGCGCTTGAACGGCGGCTCTATATCAGCGCACATCCCGTGGGAGTGAAGTAAGTCCATTACAGCCTCTTGGAGCCTTGGACCACCTTTGGGATCAGCTTCAACTCCAACGACCTTGGGAACTAGGTGCCTTAGCTCCTTGCAATCCTTTGTAACTTGTCGTAATCTCGAGGACCGCAAACAGTACGCACCTGAAGAGTTCACAACATTCATCAGAACAGAAATTTCTGAACACATTGAGCAAAGGAATCTCAACAAGTATGTGCTACATGTGAAGAGAGCACATCGATTGTCTTACCTCCACCAATGTGTTCAGTGCTGATGGCTTTTCCGTCTTGGGAAATCGCAAGCTCCTCCTTTAAGCGCATAAAATCGTCTGGATCCATTATTTGGAGCAAATCCATTGTGGAGATGAGAAGCTTCCACACACGCTCCAAGATTCTGCAGCTCTTGGCAGCTGATTCGAAATTTCCTTCCTTGACCATCATTTCCACATTCCGCAGCAAACCAGAAGCTACCTCCAACCATGCCTCCATTATTTGGTGTACAGTCGAAAGGGTGTGATCCTCAGGGTGCCCAGGCATGGATTGTCTGCAGGCATAAACCTAAAATAGAAACACTCCGTAAGATTCTCTCAAAAAAGTAATTAAGGATAACATTAAATGTGTTACGGGTACTGAAGCGACGCTAGCATTAGCACTATCACCGATACTCAAAACATATCATCCACTCTAAGGCTAGTTGTTTAAAAGAATGGCTGTAGAATTACTGGCGAGTCCTCATTAAGTCACAAATGCTGGTGGCACGAGTCTCAGCAATAGAAAATTAATAAGAATTAATAAGAATAACAAGATTCCGTCACCAATGTGGTTGATATTCATTAATATTAATGTTGTGTATTCTATCAAACGTCGACCTGTACTACAGATCAGATATCTAGAGAGAAATTGCATCAAAACAAGTTGACTCTGGCGTTGAAGCGCAACTAGCAAGTGGGAGACAAAAACTTCAACACAGTATAATGACAAAACGCCAATCTAAAAAATCTTATTCCTACAGGAGCACTGAAGCAACCCGAATTCAATCCCCAAGAGTGTCGACAGAACTGTTTTCATGCAAAACACATGCAGAAGGCGAATGTTTCTGCTAAAGCAATGTACCTCTAGAGGTGTGCAAATATTATCATACTCCAACACCGGCTTGCCAGAAAGATTGAGTTCGCCAAGTCCCAGAGTGAATGGTGCGCGTACAAGGTGGCCTTCAATGACGAAATGCATCCGAGTGCTAACGTTTTGCGCCGTCCTCCAGGAAGCAAGACGAGGCAGCAAGCTCTCTTTGCTCACTCTGCTCACAACTGGCCGCGATCCAGACTTGTGCCACACCACTGACTCGGTTCCAACGTAGCTACTGCTACTAGAGAGCTTCGATGTAGGAGCTTCTTCATCTCCTTCTACGATGCAAGATAGAATTTCCAACTGCAAGTTTGCCAGTGATTCCAATCTCCGAAGCCACTCGTCGCGGTCTATGTATGGCCTCGTGTCGCATAGAACAACTGAAATCATACGAAAGACGAGTTCTAAACTATGAAGAACAGGTCTTACAATGATCTCATTTTTCCACATCGGATAAAGCTTCGTCCTCCATAGCCGAGTAAGCTCAGGTAGATGCAAGTAGAGCTCATAAGCTTCGACCTGCTCAGGGGACGGCTGCACAAGAGCCTCCATATCACAGTTTGCGAGTGATGCAGACACTGGCGTTGCGGGAAAAAGAGAGCAGTGCACCCCTCCACACCCTTCGCAGCTCCTAGATCTCAAGTCCCGTGCGTCCATGGCTGTGCGATAGTCGATTGTTAACAAAGGAAAGCTGACCTTGCAATTTCAAGATAGGTGACTGACTCCAACACCAAAGTTGCGATGCGGCAGATAAAAGATACTCTTGACGAAGACGAACGCCAAAACGCGGACATCTCCTGTTAAGAATTACACGGGGCCTTCCAGTGTTGTCAACCAAATTGTTCCGGTAAGAGAGGGCCAATGTTGGAGACAGCTTCTTAGCGTGTACAATGAATCAGACTCCTGAACCTCCTGAACTACCCTGAGTCGTCGTGTAAACTTCTGCTTTATTCAGGAAGCATGCGCCTTTTAGAAGACAAGGCCTGAAAGCTCCCGCAAATGCCCTGCTTTTGGCTTACATCCCTGTAATCTGAAAATTACCTCCTCTCCACACTCAAGGAATCTAATAACCCTTCCTCCTTGATGCACGATACCCCTGCCAAAGATCGCTAAAACGTCAAAGATGCACGAGTTTCTGAACGGAGCCAAAAGCTTCGCAACTAAGACATACGTAGAGGCATGATCCTAAATGCAGCCCGAAACGACAGAATAACCCATCGATGAAGATCCTCAATACGCTCACAAAACTCCAAATAAGACGACAGTAGTAAATCAAACATCCCGGTTATAAAAGAACTTCTGTAAACAAAACAAAATAAATAAATAACTTCTCGCTCGGATGCACTGTCTACACTGAAGCAGAACCGGGACAAAAACAACTCTTATACTTCCTCTACGTACTGCTTCCCATCCTTGTCGCATGATCGTACTCACGTACACGAGTTTAGTGATCCAAACGAGAGAAAGAGATAGATTAATTACATCGACTAAGACGCCAACGCAAACAACATGCTATTCCACTTCTAACAAAGAGTTGATTGTACTAACGCGACTCACTGATAGCTTAGACCAAACAATCGACGGACTTAACAAGCAACATCATGAATGCGAAACTTTACCTGTTCAGACTCTGCCTAACTCCAGACCTCGCCCGCCAAAACAAACACTCGCACTCTCCTGGCGTGTCTATCTAACCTCCGCTCACCGACCTTGCTGGTTCCGGGTTCCCTCTCCTTGCGACCTTTCAGAGCAACCAGCCCGGAACAAAAACGAATATCCAGATCCTACTAAAACTCTGCTTCTTGCCCGTCTCTTCACCTCATTCGGCTCTCTCCCCCACTGGCAGCACCCGCTCCGACACTCTCTCCTCGTCGATCGGTACTACCTCTTACTTTGCTTTGTCTGTGAATCTCTTGAGGCAGATCTCCCAAACGATTCAAGGGGCACTCATTCAACTCTAAGTATATCCAGATACCTACCTCCCCCATCCACCTCAACAAATACGGAAATCCACCATACCTTACGCCATATAGTCCGGAGTATTTTATTTTTCTTTTACTTTCACTCAAATATATCTCTCCATGCGCACTTCCTGGCAACAAAGCGCGCAGGAAATAACCACATCGCCTCCTGCATGACTGCGCCACAAACCCCCACTACACTCCAAGTAAATCTGGTTCGGCACAAGCCCGCCAGCTCCAAGCTTCTAGGATTGACCGGTTTCCACCTCCAAAAAGCCGCTGCACGCAACTGTAAGGATAAACATGACCTCTTTATGCAGCCGGAGCATTCCTCGTCGCAACTATCACGATGTGCGCCACTGCCGTCTCGCGAGCGACAGCGCGGGCTCCACACGAGGTCCCAGGCCGCTATTTCCCTTCCCCCGAGCCAGAGATAACGGTAGCGCAAGTGGTGGCCATGGGGGAAAGTCTGCTATAGTCTCCCACGGCGGCCTGTCCCCGCGCGGTCCATAGCCACGACCCCCAGGGTCCACGTCGACGAGGGGCCCGGCATGAGGGCCATGACTATAATTTCGTGCTGAGCTGGATAGACGCGACCGCGCGCCTACGGCTCCAACATGGCGGTGCTATTCCACGTTGTAATTTTCTCCCCGATTTTCTCCCCACCAAGGAAGATCTTCAGGATCCTCGTATGATCCTCCCCATTATTGCGAGTCTGCACTGTGGATCCTAAACTCTTCTTCTTCTTCTTCTCCTGTTGTTGTTGTTTCTGGTCAATGGGGCCCACGGATTTGAGGTCTGGCCTTTGGACGACTGTTCCCATCCACTGTACTTGTATCTGCCCAGTTGGCTTAAATGTTGGTGTGTTAAGTAAAGATTAGTCACCTTCAGAAATCCATAACTAGGGGGCTAGGGATTTGATATGATCTTGAGGTGGGAGCAACAACCAATATTATTCTTATTCAGAGATATTTGGGTTTTGCTGTCCAGAGGGGAGGCAACATTATATTGCTACACCATGCCTATTTGTGCAACACACTGTATATTCATATATCCCTAAACACATACATCATATCTTCTTCTTCTTCTTCTTCGCAGTGTTTTTTTTGGTCATGTTTTGAAACTTGAATGTCAAATCAATCTCTGATTTTTATTTTCAAAAGATAATGGAACATGCTTTTATTATACAAAGTTTGGTATGTTAGAATTTGATCAATTTTCATTAATATTTGAAGTTATCCCATCACCAAACACAAAACTTACATGACAAATATTATTTGAACATCCTAACATCCAAATATCATTGTTCCCAACTATGATACACTTTGTATTGTTTTTTGCACATTAGATGAATTTATGCTTATAAGGAGGAGCTTGCAAATTCATATTCAAATCTGTCCATTTTAAAGAAGAAACAAAAATAATCCAAAATAAGATAATTTGAGAGATTATACAACTTTTATATCTTCACAAAAAAAATCCCAATATTCACAAAATAAAACAAAATAAAAATCAAAGTATCATGGAGTTTTGTACATGATGTATTGAAATTATTAGGATTAAAATTCTATATTTTTAAAAAATAGTAATTCTGCTCCTTCAACATATTTAATATATACATCTGATTTCCTTTTTGTAGCATATTTTTTCAAATAAATTAATATGTGATTTTTCTCAATTATTAAAATTTGCCAGAATTTTATTTACAAAAATCATCCATAGCCTTTTGATTATTCATTGAAGTGACAGTTTTTATGTTGTAATGTTTGTTTGACATTAAATCATTTAGTGTGTATATACATTTGTGACTTGTAACATATTATACCTTATTATGAATTTATTTTAAGTTAATTTAAATGAATCCCAATATGTTGATAATTAAAATATATTTTTTGTATTTTTTAGACCAACACTGTTATAAGTTATCATTTGAATACTATGTTTTATGAATTGAAATTTTGTCATTAATTTGATAAATGAGAGTCAAGAAATTTATATCATTAATGTGAGATTTATTTATTAGATTTTCTTACCCTTTACAATGTGGAAGATATGATGACTTGCTTTTGCAGATTTATTTATTTAATTTAGTCAGATATTTCAATGTTAATGAATAAATATAATTTCCTGGTGCATATCAGTAGTAAAATCCTTTGGGCTACTAACTAGGGCAAAAAACTTTTGAGCATAACTTTAGCCCTATTATTATTCCTACAGATAGATCTATATCAACTTTTTAATTATTTATATTAAACAATTATATTATTAAATATATTAAAATCATTCATAATTTAGTAATTAATTTAAAATGAATTAAAAAACAAAATTACCATTTTAAAGTTTGTTGGTTATTAGCCAAACAAAATCAATAATAGGTTTTATTTTGAAATATCAAAAAAGATATAATATTTGTATCTAAAATATGATTTAATAAAAATTATATATGTATATATAAATATATATATATTATTTTACATACTATTATCAAAAATAGATATTTTATAATAAATATTTCTTTATTATACATTCTTTTCTTAAAAGAAGTAACTTAATTTTAATATCCTTTAATTATTACAAAATAAATCAAAATAAAGTAAAATAATATATTTTATTTTTGAATGATTTTTTATTAATTTTATTTTATTATATGATTTATTTATATATACAAAATTTAATAGTAAAATATATAATATTATATAAAATATTTTATATATATATATATATATATATATATATATTAAATTATTATTTTAATATTTTTTTATTAAAAAGATGGTTAAATATGTATTATAATATGTTGTATACTAAATATATTATTTTAATATTTTTATATATTCTTATTTGATCAATTCTAAATTTTAATATTAAGTTATTTTTTATTTTTTATTTTTTTAAAATTACACTTTTGTTACAAATTATGTATTATTTGATATATTAGAAATGACTTGAATATTGAAACTAGTGCATTAGTACTTATTATTTTAATTAATAATAATATTTTTATATTTAACTTTCAAAGCATAAGAAGATACACACTTGTGTTATATAAAAGAATAAAAACAAAAACAAAACAAATTTTCAAAGTAGGTAGAGGTTTTATTTTAATTCATTAGATCAAATCAAAATAATACAAATCTTAGTACAAAGAATAAAATTTTATAAGATGGATGTACTTTTATCCATTATTTTAGCAAACTTCTTTAAATAATTTTACTCTTTTTGGAGTCATATTTTGATCAATTCAAAAGTTTTACAACAACATACATTTTTTTTTTATCTATAAAAGGATAATATATAGTCACTTTTACATTTTGCTATATTTTTTGTTTGAAGATAGTAAGATTATATTATTTCTACATTGTTCAATAGACTTTGGTAGTTGTTAGTTGATTTAGCTCATATTCAAAGATAATTTGTCAAAAATTCATAGTTCACCATAGTCTTAATTTAGGCAATTACTAGTTTCTTTATCTATCCAAAAGAATTTTGTTGCAAGGCAACAAATTATATTTCTATTCTTTATAAAATTATTTTGATCTATAATAAATAAATTAAAATAAAATAAAAACTATAAAAGTCAATAAAAATCTATATATATAGCATGATTAATCTTTATTTTTATTTTTATTTTTAAATTCATAATATATTGTGTCTTGTTATTGAGTGTTTAATAGTATTTTCAATATGTAGCATAACAAGCTGTTAGTATTTAAAAGAAGTTATAAAAATAAAAGATTTATATGGTCATTGTCAAAAAGACTCTGTTTATGGATTATTTGTATCCAAAAAAATATTATGGTCTTTAAAGAAGGAGCTTGGAATGATCAAAATATATAGATATAGATATATATATATATATATATATATATATATGGACAAGCCTTATTAAATACTTGAAGATATCATAATAAAAATAAATAAATAATATAAATAAAATATAAATATATTTTTATCAATGAGAAGAATAATTTGTGGATAGTAAGAAATTAAATAAATAAATAAATAAATAAAATAACAATCTAAAATTTCTCAAAGATGTTTAATCATCCATATTGGATGTAGATTAGTTAGATAGGTAAGTTGTATAATATACTTCAACCTTATTATCTTTTGAAACTAATTCTTTAACATGGGAATTAGGGCTATTAAGAATCAACTTCTATATTAGATACTTGTAACAATGAATGATGGTGAATATACAAAATTAATATTTATCTAAATAAAAAGTTTCAGTTGTTTAAGAGAAGTTGTTTTAGTATGAGTTATTTAAGAATTATTTAAAAGAAGGTCTTCAAAAGGCAAGAATTATCCAAAGAAAGAAATAATGAGTAAAAATAATATTTTTAAATATACTAAACCAAACTCTATTCTAATTAATAAGCCACCACTTGGTATCAAATCAAAGATATGTTGATTTTAGAAGTTTATCTTTTCTATGTACAACAACTCTTTATGTTATTATACGTTGATATAATTTTAAAAGATTTAGAAGAAGACGAATCTCCCCTCTCCTTATTGATGTAGACCTTGGAGACAATAGATATAAAGACAAGACTCTTAGGTCAAATTGGACCTACTATATATACTTCATAGGTGTCAAAATAATAATAATAATAATAAATAAATAAATAAAATTATCCACTATAGATGATAATATATTATACAATATCCATATACATATGTAGTTTATAGATTTGTCCATGGAACTTGGATATCAAAGCTTAAGAGCCACTTCATATTATGACCGTTTGGTCAAGTAGACCTTGGACAACTCCACTTAAAATTAGACAAAAGGCCAATATAGAAATCTATTAAAATATAGTAAATATGATATTTTGCTTATCTGCTCGATTAAGAATTGGATTTTCATTCTTATCTGACCCAATTTCTTGTCAAGCAAACAATTTCTCAACACCAAAACTGCAATAAAATATTGCCATGTAGGCGCTTTTGACTAGAATGTTTGAGCGGTCAATTTTTTCTCTCCACCAATCATATTGCTGAAATCCTTTGTCTGTTTGACAATTGACCACCATATTCCACCTCTCTTTTTCAATTAATGCTACAGGTCCATCCACTTTGTGTCAAAAACCAAACAAAGGAGGCTTTGAGAAAGAGCCTCAGAAAAAGCTTTCTTACAAGTGTGATGTATGGTATGCGTGGCCTTGAATGCAAACCTGCATTGACACAAGGCTGGTCTTTACTGCTTCAAGCGAAGAAGGGCAAAGACCTGGCTTGTCTTGCAACAGTGTCAGACCTGGTTTCCGAAGCCATAAAACTTGCAAGGTACAGCGCACAGCTCATGGATTTGACTTCTATTATGCCACGATTGCCTTCCGTCACCGCAGTTGAATTCGATGCCCCACTCTTATCCGCTCACAATCCACTGCGCACACAGATACCCCTCGCAGGGGACAGTAAAGAATTCCCCGACTGCTGAGCAGCAGAGACTGCTTCAAGCGTCACATGATTGAACAGACCGATTCTCCTACGCTCCAGGTCAAACCTGGTGAATGCATTCTGGAGCTTATCCTGCCACCAACTTGAAGGGGCTGATTTAACCGTAAACTAATAGGACACATGCAGGCATACAGACGAGCTGGATCGGACAGACCAACAACGCGTCGGCGAAGTTGTACTTCGATAGGAGATGTTTGTTTTCCTCTTATCCACTTCAAGACGCCTCAACCTGGACGTGGCAGGAGGACTTCGTTCCGCGGTGTTGTACGCCTCGTATCAAGTTACCCATTACTCTGAGGTCCGTGTTGATGGGATCCAGCCACTCCTTCCGAGCCCCCGTTCACACAAGAATTCGAGGGGCCTAGCGGCATTTTTGCGTCGAAGCTTCCTCGGACGGGCTGAGACGAAGAAGATAAAGAAGCTGAGGAACAGTTCTTTGCAAAGCTTGCCGGGCACGACTCTGTTGCCTTTAAAGTCCAGTGGCGGGGAAAACGTTGCTTTTAACGTGTAGTGGGTAAAAGTTACTTTGAATTGTGTTCACACAAAGAAAATGACCGTTGTAAGGTGGTTTTTCTGAGAGCAAAATTGAAACTATGCTAATTAGGATTCAGGGATTTCTTGAGCTTGTACTAGTAACACAATTTTTAATTTAATTTAAAATTTTCATTCTTTCGTTTTTTTTAATGTATTGTTTAAGTGTGTATATGTCTGTATACATTTTTGGGTTTTAATTTGAAAGTCATTTATATATATATATATATATATATATGTATATGTCAAAAAAACGAATTTGAAAGTAAAATACATTATAGTGAATTAAATAATTCAATTGACATGTATAATTCATGAATTATAGTCAATTGACATGTATATCCATGAAAGTTTCAATTATGATGAAACTCCCAACAATTAATGATTTTGTTTATTTGTTGCATTGATTATCTTGATAAGTTTTATTTTTTTATTTTAAAATAAATCTTTAGTCATGTTAAGATGTATGTTCAACTTCTAAGATGTGAATTATTTAAACTGGCTACTTAGTGTGCAAAAATGGACAGAGTGAAATGATGCATTCCGGTCCAGTAAATCGACACCTGTCACCCAGCACTGTGCGCATGGATATATATTACTTTACTTTATCTCAAACTTCAGAATTGCGGCACGTGGAGCCACGTTTACAAAGGCTACGTGTAGGCTTGTCCATCGCGGCGACGATTCCAAGCGTAACATGAGTAATCATTTCTAATCAGGGACCAGAGCGAAACCCACAATCGGGACCTCCTCAAAGTATTGTCCTATTATTACCGATCTTATAGGACGTTGCGATTCATTTTTGTTTTCGATATCTGCCCCGGAGTAGTCCAATCTGCCCGTAGGTTGTTGTCTCTGCCCTGAGTATATTCTCGATTTGCTTATATCGCTTATCTACAGTTATTCAACCTCATTCGGCTCTTTGCTGCGGAACTCATTTATCGAACAGTTAGGTTCTGTCTTTAACGGCTTCATCCGAACTGTCTGTATGTGTGATGTGGCAGCTCCTCCGTGTTTTTGGAATTCTGTCTTCCCTTCACCACAACACTAATTTACTCTTTCTGATCCACATTTTAAAATAAAATAAAATAAATAAAAAACAAAAAATAACTCAGTAATTGAAGTTTGAGAAAACCACTAGTTTAAAATAAGTCTTATGCATAGGAAAAGAAATGGGAAAAATAAAACATATACATGCATGCATAATAAGAAAACTATGTTACCCTGTAAAACCAAAATACATAATTGTTTTAAATTAATACAATCTAAATTCAATACAAACCATTTTTAAAATTATTTTTAAAATTATTTAAAATTATTATACAAGCATTTTTCTCAACTTGATTTTACAAGCATTAAATTATTACTATTCTTTAAGAATTTCTAAAATAATTTTACAAGCATTAAATTACAGGAGCCAGTACGGATGAAAAGAAACGCTCCAGACGACGGATGAACTCCAGCACCAATTCGGTAGACCATTCATCTATCCGGAATTATATTGCCCCAACTGGTGCCGTTCGCACGAATCCATTGCCATGTTTGTCCGATGTGGAATCCTTCATTCCAATCTGCTTTTAATAACCGTCTTCTATTCCAGTCGAACTGTTTTGGTGCATAGAGGAAGCCACTGAGGTTGTCGGATAAGGTTTGCCACGTCTCCTTGTCGGCGCATCGACTGGGTTTCCATTCTTATATTTGAATCTGCACAGTGCTTTGGACTCATCCTGCTGGATTTTGTCTCTTTACATGCCTGGATTTAATTTTTCATTTTCATGACATGCGAAGAGTCATAGAGTATATTCATTCTAAAATGGGCGAAATAAATCTATTCTCAAAGACGACATTTCGTGGATGGATGAAGAACGAGATACGAAATGGATGAAGAAATAGATTTCAAGACGGATGAAATATGGGATGTTGAATGTAGATGGAAGAGGATGTCAAGATGGATGAATACAATGCAAATATTTATTATTATTATTTTTTTGTGAAAGATGGGTTACTCCAGCTAAATATGTTAGAAGCGGCTTTAATATGGTATTCTAAAATAACAAGCATGGAGCATGTTAATCTAACTTGAAATCTACCTTTCATTGTATAACCATCAAGATGACAGTCTATCATTTGTTTAATATCACGGTAACACACATCAAAATATTTCAACTATCAAATAATTTGTGTTGTTATAAAAATCCTCTTTGATGAAACCATTACAATTCCCAAAAGTCAATTTGCTTTTGCAAGTGCAGTGGTCATGTCAACTTTCGTCTTCAATATGTTTCATCCAACTAGTTAGTCTGAAACCATCTCCTGTCTGTCACGAAAGCTGAGTCTATCCAAGCTCGCGACTAACCTAAACCCGTGAACAGAGTAACCGTGCAGGGCCGTTTGTTGGCGGGCGGCACCGCCGAAGTGTGACAAGAGTTGCAGAACGGTTACAAATCAAGTGTCTGGGTGCTTGGCTTCGGTGGAGCTCTGTAAAGCAGAGAGGCTCGTGTCAAGGTATTCAAACGGCGGTTTGAGGTGAATGTATATCAGGGAAGTGCATTCGGTGGTGCCTGGAATACATGCAAATGGACAGACTGAGCTTTGAAAGCCAAATGGTGGAATCCACTCTTTTGAAAAACCTGAAGAATGCACAATTGCGAGATCTTATCTCCTTTCTACGGAAGTTTCAGACTGCTGTAATTGCTCTTTCCTCAAACTGCTATAAACATAGCGGGCGAGCTGCAAGCAGATCGGAACAATCCTTGTGAATGCTTACGACTCATTTTAAATTACTGCTTGTAGGATGCGTTTACAAAACTTAAACTTCCTCATTCTCCACGAATTAGGCTGATGTACCACATGTCTTTGGAAAGGTCACAGTGTCGAGAACAAATTACATGGAGTTTGTCAGAATCTAAACAGTCTCGTGAAATACTCATCTCACATGTGTACCAATTTTCTGCTACAGAGTCTAGGATGTGTCAGAAGCTTGTGAGAATTCCTTCTGTCAGGTCGATCATCTAGGTTGTATCAATCCTGGCTAACCCGCTTAGAAGTTTACAAGTGTTGTGTGTATCTATGTGCTACATCTTCCTTAAAACTTCCTAAACTTCCTAAACTTCCTAAACCTAGAAGATTGAAGGGTTTCTTTGCTAAGACCTAATGGGTTGCTTCGTGGTAGCCAGAGCATTCCGACTACAGGAAAATTCGAGATATGTCAATGTTGAATTTAGAAGTTTTTTTTTTGTTTCTTTAGTCGCTGAAATTCGGAGAGAGTTCACTATTTGCACAAGGTCGTCTCAAGGAGGTGCAAAGCTCATCGGTTTGCAAATGAGGCTCTTTACATTCAGCAGCAGTACCTTATCTGAAAACTGGGTACTAATGACATCGTATTTTGTGTGACCTCTTTCCATCTCAATTTTGCAAATCACCTGCACAATATCTCATCACTTCTATGATAAAGTCATGTTCTTGGACAAAAGCAGAGGGCAGTTAATTTCAATAGTTTTGTTTCATAACCGATATTAATAGCATGCACGATATTGTTTACTGCCTCATCGAGGCCATTATTCATTTCATGTCCAAATTAGCAACTTTTAGCTTCGAGAACCATGCAGTAGATCAGTCGTGGGACATGCGTATCCTTTTCCCATTTCTCATTCACCAACCAATAGTCCACTGAGACGAAAGCATCTAATGGATAATAAGTTATTACAATCACTTCTACGATATGATATGCTTGGTTCTCCCTGTGTGTTGACTGTACATGGTGATGCAAATTGTGGTTTGCAAGTGGAATAGTGATCGAAGAAGCCATCCGGGTCTTTTATGGGCACTTAAGGTAATTAGAAACTTTCATTTAGTTTCGGATTTTTCTCCCCGCAGTTGGGAATTGATCCCGTGATCCTCGAGAATATTTGTTTACTAAATTAAGTTGCCATCGACACAGTGCACCCACAAGAAAATTGGGCTTAAATGCATTTTGCAGCAATGCATCTGAAACTGAGTACCAAATGTCTTGATCTTCTTGTTTAGGTCAAAGATACAAAGATAGCTACAGTATTAGATGTGAGACGTGTGGGACATCAACGCAAAGAGATGTTCGACAATCAAGTCGAGAAATCGTAGGTTTTCTGAGAAGAATTGGCTGACGAGACAATGAACTGTGCCTCATGTATTTCGGTACATCCGAAGCAAGGGAATAATTCTGGTGGGCAGCCATTTAAAGAATATCTCCGGATGGATGTTCCGCAGCAAAGACTGATCATCTCAATACTAAAAGGCCGGATTAGGCAGTACTACGTAAGACTTGCCTTGGATGTCAGCAACTATTTACTCAGTTTTGTTAGGAGTTTTGGGTACCCGGTTTCCTGTGAGGTGGTATTCTATCCTCTTCTGGTGAAGGGAACAACTTTGACAAACACTACTGAGCTCCCAGTATGATATGATGGTGTACTAAAACCACCACAACTATGCACGTTTTCAACTGTAAAAGTGTCTGTATCCAGCGACTAGAGTTTTAGAGCAGTATTTCTCATAGCAGCATGATAGCAATTAACCCCTAGTTTGATACAGAGCCTATTCTTCACTGTAAAATAGAGGCATGTTGCAAATATTTCATGTGCACTGCTCTTGCAGAAAAAATTTCAAATGCAGCTACTCAATACTACCTTCAGAAGTATAAAACTCGATCAGAATTTTAGTACAAAAACCAAACAACATGTATATAAACTCCGTCTTTAAAGCCCGGGTCCACAAGATAGATATCTACGTAAATGCAAAGCTGAACAGCTTGTTGAGCACTTCTTTCATAGAATAGATTAACATGATACTGAATCAAATTCATACCTAGTGGTCTACATAGTATACGGCTAAAAGATATACTTACGTGCGACAAGGATACAAGTAGAGGAAAACCTCTTATTCTCTACATTGAAGACTCCGTGAGCCAAAGAATGTGAAATAATCTCGTACTACGCCTAGTCAAAAGTTGCATGACAGAACTCTGCAGGTTAGACTGCACTAAGTTCTGCACACGAATAACGGGTATCAACATAAACAACTTTTGAAAAATGAAGACTTTCCACCTCAAAAAGGTGAAGTTATCACCTCACCATTCACTGGAAAATCGTACCTACCTCACATACGGTGGGGAAATTTACATCCTCTATTTCTAATATCAAGGCTTACTTGCATTCTCAGAAAAGGGTATGGTATCCTAGATTTCAATCACCCAGCCAATAATTTTCAGTGCCAACTAATGTTGGCTACCGGAACCAAGTCTTTGCTTGCAGCACGGAGAAGTGACCTCAGTTCATAAGAAGTCAGCATCAAAATTTGGTAATCAGCAACCTAATCCAAGGCAGCTTTTGCTTGACGGTACGCTGAGGTAATACCTTCTAATATACTGAAGGATCCTGTGGAAGGCACCCTTTCACACAATGGTCGACCAGTCTCTTGTGCAGAAGTTGGAGTTGCTGTAAGCTTTACCTTGGATAGGAGACCCTCCACAGCTTCCTTCCCTCCTAAAAGAGCAGCTCCAAAAGTCTTCATACTGCTCGAAGCAAAAGGCCCTTCAATGGAGTTCAAATCTTTCGGTCTTGAAGCAGGATCTCTCCTCGGAAAATTTACTCTTTCACCGACATCATGCGTGTCGTCAGTGCCCAGCTCACACCTTGCTCGCCTCCGGATGGGCCTTTCCTTGCTTTGGGAATCTCCTTCTGTAACTACTCTTTTACTGGAATTCATAAGGTGACTGGACTCAGTAGATCCGGATGCCTTGGCAGACCAACAAGAATCCAGAAGGTTATTACATGATTCTCGTACGTAGCCACAGCGATTAGTTCTGTAATCCCCAGAGCAGTGTTTCTGAGAGTCGGCGATATGTGGAGGGCGAAACATGGGAAGAAATACTTCATCATCTAAGTCAGTTGCCTTATCAGAGTAGAGAGTGGTCATTTCGAGGCCTTCTCCCAGTCTTCCCGGTGAGGAAGGTAGACCGTAATAAGACCTCAATAAATCCATTGTTGGTATATCCTGTGTCTTCTCCCCTGGCTTGAGCATACCGCTGCCTGGGAAATTGACGTCGCAGCTTCCAGCACGGTGTGGACGAACACTGGGTGCAAAATCATCACATCTGTAAGACGTGATGGATCCCATTAGTGCCAACCAATGGGTTTCAATGTTTTGACAATTACTCAAATCCTAACCACCTGAAAGGAATGTACAAGACATATTTTACAAAGAAAACATGGAGGTAAACAACACCACGGGGAGAGGTTAAATTCCAGTTCATCGCAGCCAGATTCTTCAAAACTTAGCATAACCATTTTGTACTCGAGAAAGTGAACAGCGAACTAACCTCGACTGACTGGGGTTTGACAGTACAGCTGAAAGTGGGTGCCTCCCTGGTGTTGGTATTCGTAGTCTCTTCAGTGCAAACATTTGCAAATCTGTGGTAAGCCCATTGAAACGCTTGACATCTGCTACCTGCAAATCAGAACCCAAGTCGTGAACCTAAGGTCAAGTAAACAACATCAGTTGCCAACACATACAATGACACTGCAGTCAAAGCATACTATAAGTCGAAACACAGCCGCTACATTTCAAGGTTCGCAAATTATGTGAAGATCAGCTACACTGGAGATTCAGGACACATTCCCATGATGAAAATAATTCATAAGAACCCTTCTCAACATAAAAATCACAAATTCTTGAAATTCTGAGTGCTAATGCTACAAGTTTCTTGAAGATCCAAGAATACCTCAACGCCGTATTTGATGGCAACGCCAGCCAGAGTGTCGAGCCTAGTAACAGTGTGTTCTATGTAAGCTGCGCTATCTGAAGTGCTTGCTTCAGTATTAAATGGTAGTCGCTTGGCCATGGCGCTAGAAGAGGGCATGCCAGCCAATCTTTCTCAGTAACCTGAAGGCTTGGAAACGAATGCACCCTACCAGGGTACCAAGAAAACTGGCCGCGGTCACCTTGCCCCAAGCAGCTTCGTCAGGAAAATAAACCGGGAAACCTCCCTCGCCAATAATTCAATAATGCACCTACATAGACTTTTCTGTTTTCAAGAGCTCACGTCTAGAATAACAAGGAGAAAGCTCGTGAAGCTCGAATACAAATCTAGCTGTGCATTCGCCTCCGTCAAATTCTCAGACCGCCTCAGAAGTCCACAAGTTCACATCAAACAATCCTCTGCAAGGTTCTGCGTATAAACTGCTGAGCACAGATCTCTATCCAATGCATGCATGTCCATACGACAGCTCTCTCCCTCTTCTGATATTTCTCAAACTATTCATTAGGGTTTCAATCTCCTTCACGCATGAAAAAACACCCCCTCCACATAACGACCATCCCGCCACAGATCCGCTTAGCATTACGAAAATGCTAAGCTAACGAACACAAGCACTTCAACTCCAGAACATTAATCCCGCAGCCAAAGCGTTCAGCGTGCGCAACCATACCACCACCTGCGACTTCCCCGAAACTCGAACAAATCCGAACACCATTTCTCTGGCACTCGCATTTCCTCGAATTGAAGCCCAACCCAACTCCGCTGTAACTCCGCAACTCAAAGAGCCTCTATCACCCACAAGCCTCTAGATCTACACAAATTTGAGTTCCCAATATCTACACCAACCTTCGGGAGAAATCCTGTACAAGAACCGCATCAAAAGAGACGCCTAAGGTATGGGGAGCAAGAGGAAATTGATTACTACAGTGGAACTCATGCGGGGAAACAACAACCACAATCACATCTAAAAATGTCGAGCAAATCTGTGGCAAAACAGCGACCCAGGTAAAGCCCACAGATTACTAAGCCTCCTATTTCTGGCTTTGTTGCTGCTTGGTCTGTCCTACCCCCGAGAAGCCCCGCGGTTCGAGGGTGCCTTATTTCCTTGAATCAACGCGGTTCATCCACGAGCATGAATATCCCATTTCCCCGCACTTATCATCCATGGCTCTTCGTTTTCATCTGCAGGGAGCGCCGTAGTAGCCATATCCTGCTCTGTGCGAAGGTTTTGTTTCCAGAACCAGACGGCTTCTGGATTTTTTGAAATCCGATCCTATCAGCCATGGACGCTGCGGTGCATTTCGCCGTCTCGACGCCTCGCGCCTCTGCTTCTCCCCTTCGACAGAGCTCCCTGCAGAGGTAAAAATTGCGGCTCCTTGTTTCCTGTGCTCTTGTGAATTCATCAGCAATTGAGGGCAGTGGGGGCGCGTGGTGAGGTGGACCTATTAGGGTTCATTTTTTCGAAGCTGTAATTCGGTTGTCTGCGATATCTTAATGTTAGGGTGTTGGAATTGAGATTGATGTTGACTATTCAATGCGAGGCGTCGACGGTTTTCCTAGAATATGAGTCATGGAATTCAGTCGCGTCTACACTTCGAAAATGGGGAACGACGATTGCGTTTATTTCTTTGTTAATGCTGTTGCTCCTCTTCGCTATTTCCTTGGGTACCATACTTCGCCTGCTGGTCTTGGTGGAACTAGGTAATGATGCTTTAGGGGTAAATTCAGCTGAAATGGTAAGTTTGTCTCGTATTACGAGTAATGGAATGTCAAGCACTTCTTGGTTTGCTAATTGCGTTTCTTGCAATCCAAAGTCATTGCTTGATATGGTTGCTGCTGGAGGTTCTTCTAGTGTTACTATTTAGACTGCTCTCTATTGTCACGAATTTTACGTGCTGCAGACACAAGGGTTCGAATAGTTGGTGTGATTGAAGTGAAAATTATCATTAGGTACGAGAGGGTTTGAGTATTAGATTATATCTGAGCCTCTTAGCATTTGCAACGACTGAAGCCGTCCCAAAACTCTCAACCTTGGTCTCGTATCACTATAATTCTTATTGTATTCGTTATTGTTCTATGCACCTATTCGTTAGCTTCTAACATGTTAGACTGCCTTGCTTCTTCTTCTGTACTTTTCAATAATCGTTGCCTGGTGGGAAGCTAGGTGTGTGGCAACAACTGGGAAAGCACGAGCGGTCAATAATCTGAGCCCAGTTCAAGGAGCTGTGCACAATCGCAAAGATGTTGCTGCACAATTCGTTCCGAAGAAAGTTAGAAGTACTAGACGCCAGCATTCTATCGTATCTGCTATGGCTGACTTTGACTCGGAATCTCCAAGTAAGAATTATCTTTGCCTACAGAAAACATCACTGTATGTGCATCTTTCATTTAATATTACCCACAACCAGTTGTTTTGGCCTACTATGCTGGTGTATGTATACTTAGATTTCGTTAACTTCATGAGAGTTTTGAATCTGCATTTGCAGCAGAAAATTTTGGACCAAGCTCCAAAAGCGATGTCAATTGGAGACAAGCTGCATTGGTGACAGCCGGTGTTGGAGCAGCAGTGACCGGAACGGCCCTCTTGGCCCTCGGTGGCGATGGAGGAGGTTTTGGCGGGTTTGGTTCAGGAGGCAGTGGAGGCGGTGGTGGTGGAGACGGCTGGAGGTTTTGGCTGGATAGTGGCATTGCTTGGGCAGATGCAAGACATGATGAAGAAGGGGGTGATGCATTTGATCCTCATGGACTACAAGTTGGTCGTAATGTGCCCGTCAGTAGGCTTAATCCAGCCAAGCGGTATCGTATTTCCGAAGTGGAACTTGTAGATAAGCGCACAAAGCAGCCCATTGAGGCCAAAGATGCATTTTACGAGCTAGTTACGTTACGAAGGGGTGGAATTGCAACTAAAGCCCAGTTGGATGCAGAATCAGAGAATCTGATGAATTGTGGAATGTTCCAAAGTGTGGAGATGGAAGGGGTTACTAAGCTCGATGGAAGTTTGAAACTGCAAATTATGTTCACAGAAAGCCAATGGCAGGGAGCAGATTCTTTCAGGTGTGTAAATGTGGGCTTGATGTCCCAAAGCAGGGGTCCGGAGTCGGAAGAAAAATTAACAGACAAACAGCGAGAAGAACTTGCGAAGTCACAGGAAGAAGAGTACAAGAATAGGCTTAGAAAATCCCGCCCTTGCATGCTCCCTAAGAGCGTAGAGGTGAGAAACAGCATCCAGACCATCTTCGGTAATGAGATACAAAAGTTTCGAGTTGAATCAGCAACTCTATTTTAAATTTGCCTCACTAGTTGCTTCTGGAAATTTACAAAGAAAGACTTTCAAGTTGTCATCGTTATACATAATTCGTGTAATATATCTGACTCTGCAATCGTGTTTCAGCGTGAGATTTCAGGGTGGCTGCGTAGTGAGACAAGGGTGACTGCCCGCATGTTGCAGCGCATCCGGGATCGTGTACAGAAATGGTATCACGATGAAGGCTATGCATGCGCCCAGGTGGTGAACTTTGGAAATCTGAATACCAATGAAGTTGTGTGTGAGGTAGTGGAAGGTGACATTACCCAAGTGCAGATTCAGTTCCAGGATAAATTGGGTTTTCCTGCTATCGGTTTTACACAGAAGAAGATTATCCAGCGGGAGTTACCAGATCAAGTAAGCATGTACCTCTGCTCGATTGCTTGCAACACAAGAAAACATAATCATAGTTGACTTTTTCCCTATCAAATTACATTTTAGAATTGGTGTGAAGTGCAGTATTGGTCTGTAATCTTAAACGACTGGGGTTATTACTTGTATTTGAAATCCCCAGATTTTGAATTCCTAGGGTTGATTTGTATGTACGATTTTGCAGCTGAAAGCAGGTCAAATATTCAATATCGAAGCTGGTAAAAAAGCCCTGAGGAATGTGAACAGTTTGGCTTTATTTTCAAACATCGAGGTCAACCCAAGACCAGACGAGGAAAACGATGGCGGTATTGTGGTAGAAGTGAAGCTGAAGGAGCTGGAACAAAGGACAGCAGAGGTCAGCACTGAGTGGAGCATCATTCCTGGTAGTTTTGGACGGCCAACTTTGGTAAGCCTCCTTTTGGATATTACAGAATACCATATTCTGCTGTTTGTTCGCGTTTCAATTCTTAATGAGGCACTTATTATACTAGACTTTCCTAGCCCCTCATTCATTGATTCTGTAATCGGCATGTGTAGTCTACTATCCAACCGGCTGGGAGCGTCACCTTTGAACATCGGAACATTCAAGGCTTAAATCGGTCTATACTTGGCGTTGTGACTTCAAATAACCTTTTCAACCCTCAGGTACTGTACTGCCGAATAGATCTATTGCTGAAGATTAGCTTAGTATCGATATGCTAAAAATCTGAAAAATGTGTGCTAGAATCGCTGCTGTGAATAATTCATGAAATTCATTTCGTACATTATTTCAAGTTGTCAAACATGGAGACTGAGTGTGGCTACCATTGACGAACACGGCTCCTCGAGCGCTGTTCACATACGTTCCTATTTGCGAGGTAGTATTGATTTGGGTTGAATTATTGTGCAGGATGACCTTGGGTTCAAGGCAGAGTATGTGCATCCTTATGTGGATGGTATTGATGACCCTCGTAACCGGACGTTTCGTGCTAGCTGCTTCAACAGTCGGAAATTGAGTGCTGTTTTCACAGGAGGGCCAGGTATGGAGGATGTCCCCTCGGTGTGGGTAGACCGAGCTGGGTTCAAAGCCAACCTGACTGAGGTAACATTTCAAAGTACCTGAGGGCCTTATGGACTCTTCTGTTTTGTTGCTGTGGTGAAGTCTTGAGGTTGTTGTCAGATCAGCATTCAGATGTGTCAAAGCAGTAGTTCATGAGTCTTCTTGATGCGGCGCCACCACCACAGTTATCGTGTCAATAGCCATGAAATTAGTTGTTGTCCATCTTCCCTCTACAATCGACTTCCCCGAGCACATAATTTAGACTGGTCATCTTTGACGATCAGACTCCCTTCTGGATTGATTTCTTTATTGTATATCTGGTCAGGTTTTCGTTACCCAATTTTTGATTGCAACACCATTGATTGGTGGAATAATGTTTGTGTTTGTCTCGCTTGCACAGTGCTTCACCCGGCAAAGTAAGTTCACGTATGGGCTAGTAGTAGAGGAAGTAACGACAAGGGATGAAACTAGCTCCATTTGTGTGCATGGACCACGTACTTTGCCAAGTGGTGCTCTCTCTAATTCTGGTCCTCCCACCACACACAGTGACACCGGCATTGATCGCGTTGCATTTTTGCAAGCTAACCTTACACATGATAACACTCGCTTTGTAAACGGCACTCCTATTGGAGATCGTCATATATTCCAGGTTAGGGTTCTTTTTTCCATCCCCTATGTAAATTTGTTCTGCTTCATTGTTACAGATTTACTGTTAGTGGTTTGTTTAGCGGCTTCATCTTATGGCAATCTTAGTTCTGCACAATCAATTCTAACTTCATTGTCACACTTGTCCAATTGCAGGTGGATCAAGGCCTAGGGGTAGGCAGTAAGTACCCTTTCTTCAATCGGCATCAACTTGCTGTAACTCGATTTATTCAGTTGCTATCCGAGGATAAGGTGAACATTGAGAGGCCTCCCCCAGTTGGAGTTCTGCACGCAAGATACGGAGGATGTCTAGGAGACTTGGCAAGTTATGATGCTTTCACATTAGGAGGTCCATACTCTGTTCGTGGTTACAACATGGGTGAGCTTGGTGCAGCTCGGAACTTACTGGAGGTATACATCCACAATGAGTCCATCCTTTTTTGTTTAAAATTTCACATTTCGATATTACAGCTTTAGGTTTCTGTAGCATCCTTTATGTGATCTTTTCATTTACGTACTAGCTCTTATTTCTTCCTTTTGCACACAAGAATTTTTTTACTAGTTAGTAGATTTATGTCTAGCTGCAACGTTCTAAAGTATTACATGCTGCTCTCTAGCTTGCGATGGAGTTGCGGGTGCCAGTGAAGACAACCCACGCTTACGGGTTTCTTGAGTATGGAACTGACCTTGGAAGCTCCAAAGACGTGCGGGGCAATCCCACGGAATTCTTCAGACGCGCTGGGAAGGGAGCCTCATATGGTTTAGGTGTTAAGCTAGGAACTATCAGAGCTGAGTATGCCAGGGACTGCAATGCCGGCACAGGTGCAATTTTTTTCCGATTTGGAGAGCGGTTTTAACTGTTTGTCGAACTACGGCATTTAATCCAATTTTACTTGGACTACACTCTTCATGTACATGTGTGGGGTGGGGCACGTCTTCTTTGCGCTCTTTCTAGCTCTTGGACTTGTGTGGTTGTTGAAATTTGTACAAAGGCTTCGACACATCTATATGCATTAAAAGCAGATCATGTCTGAGCTGATTTTTACTGGTCTCTTCTGTTTCCGTACCAATCAATGAACAGTTCACGTAGCTAGCTGTTAAACAGCTTGATATGTTTTGGGTCCAAAGCTTCCACTTCATACAAGTTAGCAACCTCGTCAATCATCGAATCCAGCATTGGGAGTTTCACCCATTCTAAAAAAATTCGCAGCAGTTGCCAACGTTGTGATTTCTTTCCTCACAGTACTAACTTCGGACACCGTTCGCACGTGTTGGGCTTTAGTGCCCGGATCTAGACATATGCAGACTGGTGATTTCGAAGACCACCCACCCAGCACTACTTTCACCAAATACTGGTGTACAATTTTCAATGTGCTTGTTATGTCCGTATCAATACAATCACCAATCACACGCTGAAAGGAAATCCTCTGCAGTCCAATGCATGCATTTCGTACGCTAAGTCGCTCGTACTTTCAAAACTTGGCAAGCACACGATTCACATTTCTCGCATTGGACCCTCGCGGTGCCTCATACGGGTTCGTCCTGCCTGAGTTCTACAGCACGCTTCCTTGAGCTCTAAGAAGATTTTGCTCTCCTTTTTTCTCTCCCCTGTTTCATGACAAGGTGGGAAGATTTTTTCTAGTCACCCACATCGATGCTCTCAATGCAGTGAAGAATGTTTAACATATCTGTTGTCGCCAAGCAGTAACGAGCTGAAGACAATCACCCCCTTGAGAATCTTAATTATGAGGATCTCACTCCTCATTCATGTTCTACAATGGCACCTGTTTTAGAAAACTCTAATATGGGTTTTGTAATGTAGCGTTCAAACAGGTCCAGAATGAGAAAGAGGAAGATTCCTGCAGAAGTCCATGGCAGCCACAGAAAACTCACGCGCTGTGGATTAGACATTCTAGCACCTCAACCACGAAGAAGAAACACTAGGTGATCTTGCAGCTTCATGTCCAGCCTTGTTTGATTTATGTGTCCACTTGTTGCCAATTCATGTCTGTTTCTTTTGCAAATTGGAGACTACATAAATTAGTTGCATTGAGACACATTCTTTTGCAGCTTGACTTTGTGAATTCTTAGTAATATTACAGGAAAAACATGACATGAGAATATTGTTCTATTTAACGTTCTTTCTGGTTGAGCCTCTGATTATGTGTGCTTGCTATGGTGTTTTACACCTGTAAAATGTTTTATATTTTCTAAAACATTTTTGGCATATGTCAAGAATTACTTAAATATTAAATTTGATTAATACTGAAAATAAAAAGAAAAAACATAAAATTATCAAAATCTTGCTGTTGTTGTTAAATGGCAAGTTTATCAAATCTCAGACCCCAATTCATTAGAAATTTGAACAATAAGGTTCTTGTGTGGCAAGTAGAAGCATAAATGAAGATGAAATTGATTCCATATTTAGTCTAGTCAATTTATTCTTGACAATTTATTCTTGACAATTTATTTTTGAGGAATGTGTAACTTGTGGCTTACACATGCCTTCTTATGTTTTAGCATGTTCATGGTAGTATGTACTATTATTCTAAAATGGTTATATTAATATGCAGAAAAATTCAGTCATTATTGAAAAAAATTGATCCAGTAATATTGTGTTTTATAAGCATAATAAAAATCACCAAAAAACCTTTTACATTCTTTAATTTTCATTAAGGAATGAATTCTATCCAATCAATATTTTTAAACTTATAAGATTTCTTCTTTAAAATAAATCATTATTATTTTTTAAATAATAAAAAAATGAAGATTACTAAAAATATGTGTATTTCATGTTATTTACCATGAGATGCAATTCAAGTTTTAACCAATTATTTTACAAGTAATATTCAAAAGCAGAATTTGAATCTTTGATAAAAGAATGAAGGGCATGTGAAATTTGGTTGCATTAATATTTGGTATTGTTTCAAAGTTATGATAGTGTCAGTTACTATTACGGAATTAATTTCAATAAAAATAAAGTATAAACATTATCTCTGTAACATCCAAATAAAATTGATCGAAATTGTGAAAATTCATCTATTACATCACATCCAGAGTTTGTTCAAAATTCAATTCTCCTTTTAGAGAATACTGTAACATGCCTGCATACAAATACAAGTAGTATTTATTTAATGCCACTTTTAAAAGCCTTAAAATGGCACAGCAACAGCATGCTTAAAAAATACTCATTTTTTAGAAAATGATCAATCATTCATCACCTTCCAAGATTTATTCGTTTTATTTTATTTTATTTTTATTTACTTTATTTTCACTTATTCTTTTTCCCTCTTCCACAAATTTAAAAATAGGATGTTACTCTATATTGATAAATCATTGCAACCACTCTTTTGGTGGAAACATTGTCTAACATAAGTTGGTTGTGATTGTATGTGTATATTAAAAAACCATTCTCTCAATTTTTTAAAAGTCTTTTCAATAATTTTATTTTATTTTAAAAATTTATATTTCCTTTCCATGATTGAGGGAGTCAGACTCAAAGCAGCTGACAAATTCATTAAAGCCACGTTCAGGATTGTTAGGTCAAATTTGGGTCAAGAGACAAGATATCACTAGAGCAGTTTGGTTTAGTTCATTTTTCCTTCTTTTGAGGCCATGTAAGCTTCCATTTAAGATCACGCCTCCCAAGAAGATTCTTAGCCTATTATTCAATTGTTTCTTATGAATCAATAATTTTGAAAGTTTCACCACCTTAATTGCAATTTGCCTCTTAGTGGACCACGAGAGATTAGGTGAAAAAAACCAACCTCATACATTTGACTTTTAATTGGTAGAAAGAAGATGATGAAAAAGAAAAGGGAAAAAGCTTTGAGATGTTCAAAGCAAGCAATGAGGATGCATCAAATCAACTACAAGGCATTGCCATCAAATTTACACCTCCAATAATCATTTAGTGGAGGCATTTATTTGTACATTCATGCAGGAGTTGATGATGCATTTTATTTGTAGAATAATCAATCCCTCTCTCCAATAAATACAAGAATTCTCTAGAATTTCAATTCTTCCACTTATGTGGAAATAAGTAAATAGATAAATAAAATCCAAATATGTTTAACTTTACACAAGGTTATATGATCTTTTATTTTTTAAAAATCTCTTTCTGTTCTCTTTGAAATCTCAAAGGTATCACTCTTTTCTTTTTTAGGCTTGAATGATTAATCATCTTTTGCAATCATCCCAAGTCTTCTGGTTGTTTCTGAGTAAAAAAGAACATTAAAAAAAATGTAAAAAGATTACCAACCCTAAATTATTGCAACAAACAAGAAACCACAAAGAACTGCTTGTCAAGAAGTAATTGCAAACATTAAAGTTTGGACTCCCACTACCATTTCATCTTTGAAAGATAATTAAAGTAGGACATTAAAAATAGATGGGATTAAAAATGGCAGTAAGAAAAATTAAAGACTTGATAAGGAATTTTTATATATTGTAATTTTTAATCAACAACATGACCTAAAGTTTTGTAAAGTTATGATTGTAAGCCAACAAAGGAAGGAGGGGGATTGGGGTTGGACTTATCAATTTAGAAGATGCACCCACATTATTCTTGGCAAAAGGATTATGGTTGTTTTGTATTTTAATGAGGCTAAAATCCATCAATTTTTAAGATGTTGATTATTGTGCATGATTCCTTATAAGGAAGGTAATTGGTGGCCAAATTTTAGATGGATATTCTTTCTACATCTCAAATGCAAATGAAGCTCAATAAATTGAACTTCGATCAACAAAGTTTGGCACTCAATGGTTCAATATTTAAAATTATGCGATCCAAAATCTTTTTCTGAAATATGAGATAGGTCTCTATGGTAGAACTCCACTCATGTATTAATTGATATAAACATAAATGTAAAAAAGTAGTCAAATTGTATAAAAAAAGAATATAACATACAAAAGATATATACAATTAGGAGGACGAAATGTGTTTGAGCTATGAAGCTAAAAAAAACACTGTCCTTGGAAGATAAAAAGAAAGATTTTTGGGAAGAATTTGAAAATTTCTTTTTTCCAAGATAGTATGATATTTCAAACCTAGATTCACAATTACCAAAGGTAAAAGATTAGATTGGATTGTATAATAAATCATAAGGTAAATATCCAAAGATTATTATTTTTTAAATTAGATTTTTTTAATAAAAATATGAAAATTAAAGGACTTCAAATTATATAAGATAGGAGTACAATTACATACTCTTTACAAAAAGAAAAAAGAAAAAAAGGGTTGATAAAATGTCTTTAAAGAGATTGTCTATAACCACCTTTAAAGCTGAATGGATTTGCTTGCAATGTTGTACAGTTCCTCTTATCAAAGGAATCTATGAAAATCATAAGACTATTAATCTTTATGATATTAATCTAGCAGAAGATGTCACTTTTGATCCTTTGAACTATGGATGGCAATTAAAAAAAAAAGGAGTTAATGGCATATGATGCAAACTAAGTTAAAAACTTCTTTAACTTTTATTAAGTGAAGTAGAATTTGGTAAAGTCAAAGTAGAATAGAAGTTTTAATTAAAAAACATCAATTTGATTCTAATTGAAACTAGAGTAAAAAAATTTAAAAAGTTGGCAACCATAAAAATCCTTCTAAAAAAAAAAGCTATTTTTGTAAGACTATTACTTATGAAATACAAAAGATTTAATAGCATTTAGACTTTGTTTAGTAGCCTATATATATATATATATATATGGTATATTTGGACTCAATAACATATAAAATCCTTTAATAAGAATATATAGAACAATATACAAATTTTTTAAAAAATAATTTGGTCAAGAATATCACAATATAAGAAATTATCATAGAAAAAATGGTATCTAAATTGAAAAAATAACTATATCTAAGTGCCAATTATTTATATGGATAGAACAATGCTTAAATAACTTTAAAAAGTTATAAGACATAGGATCAATACTATAATTATATGAAACTCAAGGATTTTCTTAAATAGGATTATAATACATAATTTTCTTATACCTTAGCCCATATATAATATTACAAACAAGATCAATGAATTATGCAAGACTATAACAAAATAATAAAATGCATGAATCTTATTGTAAAGAAATACTATATAAGAACAAAAACAAAAATAAAACTAAAAGGTCCAAATTAGACCATAAGACATGCGTTGTTGAGACTAAGGAGCCCCTCAATCTCAACATCTATATGTACTAGGAATTAAGAAGCTTCTATATAGCTTCTTGTAGAAGGCTTTGCCCTTAAGTCATCTTAGGATGCTTCTTGAGTGGCTTCTTTGTTGATTCAATGTAAAGCAATCTCAAGAATCTTCTAGAACTATCAAGAATCTTCAAGAATTTTTTGTAGATGGATATCCATGATACATAATAGGTAGTATTTTTATGTTGTTTTATATAAAATAAAATAAAAAAATAAAATAAAATAAATTTTTTTTTTACTTGGTCAAAAGATAATAAGACTTAAATTTTTTATATTTTTTTATTCATTTTAATCTAAAATAATAGATTTTTTAAAAATATATATTAAAAAAATAAAATTAAATAGATTTTTCTAATCTTCACAATATTTATATTTTCTTAAGATTTTAGTGTAGGATTTATAGAATATAAATTTAGATAATAATAAAAAGCCATATATATAATAATTTTATTTTATAAATTCTATATAATTAAAACTATAATGAATTAATTTTCATTAAATATAGTTAGTAAATGTAAGCAATTTGGCATTATTATTTTAGATATAGAATTGAAATAGTTATCATATTATATGAATTCTAGCTTAAAAATGTATTGAGCATTTGGTTGTAGAAGGAATTTATTGAAGTCCTAAAGTTTTTTTTATAATCAAAAAAAAAAAAATAAGGTGTTTAAAATATTTTTCTTGATAATCTTGATTCACTTAGAAATATTAATTTAATCAATTTAAAATCCTATTAGCTCTAAATCACAAATCCAATTAATTATAAATAACTTAAATAAAATCTTAAGCAAGTCCTAATAAAATTCTAAATAAACCTTAAATAAATCTTAAGAAATACTAAGTATGTTTTAACAAATCCTAAAGAATTTCTAAAGACATCCTATCAAATCCTAAACAAATCTTAACGAAATCCTAAATAAATCCTAAGAAATTCTAAAAAAATCTTAAATTAATTCTAAATAAATCCTAATCAAATCCTATCAAATCCTAAAAATATTCTAAGTATCAAATAAAAATTTTAAAATCGTATAATTTTTTATTTAGCTTTAAAATTTTTATACCTTTTCATTTGCTAATTAAAAATAAATTCACAAAATTTGAAAAGAACCAAATTTACAAATTGAGAAAAAAAACCAAAGAAAAACAACCTAAGTATTCAACAACTTCCTTCTCTAACTTTGATGTTAAACTCCTAGCAATAAGATTTCATCTTTCTACTATTAGTTTCTACTCAAATATGGAGTGGATCATGAATAATAAGTCAATTGCTAGTTTAAAAAGTTTTAGTTCAATCTAGCCAATAAATCTTTGCAAAATGTTGATATGTTTATCAATCCTCAAACCTTCAACTATCAATATCTTAATGCATTTGAATTTTAATAATCTTAAATTTAATCAATTAACTAAGCAATAATTTAAGATAAACACTAAAAATAAGTACACATCTAATTCTATAAAAATTTAATAATGGATCTATTATAATATTGATAATATTTCTAAAATTATATATTCTATTTTATTTCAAAAAATAATATTATTAAAATAAAATTTTGACTTTGATTAGTTTTCACATAGTTACTTCAAATCCAATTTTTACAAATATCTTACTTATAAAACTCTTCTAAAGTCCTTTCTTTGATCCCACTTTTCAATCAACAAAAGAATCTTTTTTTGCTCTAGGTACCTATTTTTATATGTCAAGGTTTGATTTCAAACATGTTTTATAAAAGATCTTCTAGGAATATCAATCAAACATTTTTTTTGATAATTTTTTGCTAAAAACTACTCTTAACTTTTGTTTAAAGGTGTTTTTAATTGTTTTATATCTATTCTACTATATCTTATTCTATTTATATTCCTACAAAGTAAATAGAAGTCTTCTTATGAAAAAGGCAATATAAAGATTAAAATTTCTTCTATCTCCTATCTATTACTTATGATTTTTAAAGAGACTTTCTATTAATCTTTTAATTAAGGCTTTTTATATATATTGGTCTTCATTCACTTTTTCACCTAATAGTTGTGTTATTCCTTATGGTACCATAATTGTACATACTAGCTTAGCTACTAACATATCATAACTTTTAGTCTAGTAATAATGTTAGAACTTCACTTACTACCTAATTTTTTGGATCCAAGCTCCTTAAATGGTATGTATTTATCCCTCTAATCAATACATTGGATATACCTAGGCTATATCAGCAAATAAATAAAAAATTAATTGTATTACAATACAACATTGCTCTAATGAATTACATCCATTGTAATAGAAAAAATAAATAATAAAATAATAGAGTGTTATATGATTACAATAGCAACATCCTACAATATTCTATTCAAATTTATTATATTTTTTGTTTTTATTCTTTATAATTGAATCTCTTGATTTGTAACTTGGTTTTTAATTTCTAAAAAACTTATAAATTGTTACTCAAAAAAGAAATAATCCTCTGTAAAATGTAATTCAAGATAGGATTAGAGTTATATGTATAAAAGTGAGCTTAATAAAACATTAAAACAATAATATTTGTACAAGAAGCCCATATAACTAGTATTTAGGAAAAAATAATTCCATGATATAATATACAAGATGAAAATTATCTTATTAAAATCTGTTTATAAATTAAATATTCATAAAAAGTATACTTAATTTACTAAAAAATTTTAATCCATAATTTATTTTTTTAATTAAAAAAACTACAATTCAAAATTCTTATACATTTCTAAGCTGATCTTTTTTTTAAAATATCACATGTAATTGTTAGATAAAATCTAAAATTAATATAAATCTTAATAAATTGACAATTAATACACCTTAATATGAATTCAATACAAATTCTTTAATATTATAATTGTACATACTTTGAATCTAACATATCTATTAATTTTTAAAATTTTATCTATTGTTCTATTAATTATTTATTTTAATCCATTTAAATCTAAGTTCTTTGGATATATTAGAATGTCTACTTAATCAAATTCTAAAAAAAATTATAATTTAACAAGACTTATCCTATCTTTAATTCTAAAATATTCTAAATCTTAAATCCTAATCCTAAAAAGTCTTAATTTTAATTAAATTCTAATCCAAAATCTCAATAAATTTAAATATATTATAATTCTAACTTTAAAAATTTAAAAACTTTAAATCTTAAATCTTAAATCTTAAATTCTAATCTTTAAAAAGTCCTTACTTTAAACAAATTCTAAGTTCTAACTCTTAATCTTCACTAAATTCTTAAAGTCCTAATCTAAATTTTAACACATTCTAATATATCCAAAGAAAATCTTAAGTAAATTCTAATCCAAATTCTAAAAAATCTTTAAAAAATTTAATCAATTTTAATTCTTTAGTATATAAAATTTGTTTTTTTAATAGGATAAAATAATTATTAATAAAACTTATTTAAAAAGAATATTAATTAAATGAATAATAAAAATCAATAATTTATTATTTGATAATTATTAATAATTAATTCAACTTATTTTAGGTATTTTTGTAATAAATTCATTCATTTCAAGATATATTTTAATTTAATTAAAAGTTCTAATAGATATTTTCAAAATATGAATTATTAGAAAAAAATATTTTATATTCTTGATACTTCTTCTTTTAACTTCTTATACAACTTTGTAAATAATCATTTATTAGATTAGAAAAATAAATAAATAAATAAATAAATAAAAATAATTCTTTCTTTTTAAGTTGCTTTGTCATGTTGATGTCTAATCTTATGCTTCTATTCCAAACTTCCTCTTAATGCATTTAGAAATATTTGACCTAATTCTAACACCACACTTTGTGCAATCATGCTTATTGTGTAATAAAAAAATAATTCTACTTTTTTTCAACACTTCAAAATCTAATCTCTTGCTAAATTTCTTCTCTAATCTAATTCAAGTTTAAACTTTGTCCATGTGTCTCTCTTGTTAGCTTATTCTATAATAATTATAAAAGAGAGTAAGTCTTATTGCCCTATATAATTAATGTCAATATCTCTATCAAATTGGTAAAGTTTATTAAATCACTCTTATTATTATTTCATGTATAATATGCCATAGGTTCTTTGGGTATCCATAAAGTATTATTCTTTTTGATATACAATTACTCATTCAATAGCATTTCTATTATTTTATTCTTTATCAAATCTTTTTTTAATACCCTAAGCTATTAATATTTTTTTCTTCTTCTAATCATGACTATCTTTAATTTTTGTATATGACTTCTTCAAAAGTCCTTGGTTTTGTGTGCAAATATGTCTTTTAATTAATACATTTATCTCTACACAACTCTTGTAATCTTTTTTGATTGAAGGTTATTACTTTTGTTGTAAGATGCCTAATTTGAGTTCTGATCAATTTTTTTTTTCCTCACTATCTTTAATAGAAAATATGTTCAAAATATAAAAAATTAATTTTTAAACTTTATTTTCTTATTTTCAATATTTATTGCCTTAGCTTGGTAAAAGTACCAACTTTTATTTCTATATTTTATAATTTTTTGTTTTAAAAAAATATAAAGACCTCACTAATAAGATCCTTTGTATGCTTAGCGAGTTTTAAAGAAGCAAGAGATTATATCTTAGTATAAAAGTTGTGTAGATCTTTTTTTATCTTTTACTAAAATTATCATTACCAAAGACCATTTTTATCAATATATATATTCTAAAATCAAATATTGATTGAAATATTTCTAAAAATAGAAAACTTAGTTTTATATTATGTTATAGTAATTTGATTATATGAACCTTGTTTTGAGTCTAAAAGAATATTCTTATATAAAATAAGAAAATTTTATAATACTATTTTTAAAATAAATTTGGAGCTATTTTTTTTATACATTTTTTTTTTATAGTTATTAGACATTACAAAGTGATGATTATATATGCATTGTAAATATGAGTAGAATAATTTAAGGGATAATAATGAAGATAAAAAAATCATCCAATGGTTGATTTTATAATATGTAGTTATATTTTATTTTATTTTATTTATTAATTTAATATACAAATTAAATTCTTGACAAATTTGCTCGTAGATAAACATAGTTTAATAAATGGGATAAAATATATCTGACAAAAAAATTAATTATACATAGGAATTACATGACAATTAGATAGTTGCATAGAGTCTCACAAAGCAAACCTATTTAGATATACCCTTATCCATTTGTATTCTATAGCTCCATATTATTTCAGTCTTTAATTCTTTTTCCTTACAAACCTTTACCAATTTAATTTTTTGAATAATAAAAACATAAAAGATTATGTTTTATTATTTTTATTATTCATCATTGTCAAAATATTGAAAAAAAAATTATTTAATGTGTCAACCTAGCGGTTCTTTTTTTTCTTTTTCTTTTTTTTTCTAATCAACGACCATAAGTAATTTGTGACAAAACAAAACAAGACAAAACCAACAAATAAATGACTCTCGGCGGAGAAGGAAGCTTTGACGAAGCTAAAGGCTGCGGAAGCTTCGGCGAAGGAGGAGGCGAGCACAGTGCGGCGTGAAACCGCAAGCCTGTTATCCGTCGAGGATGTGAGTGTCTACTAATCACTCTGGGGTCATTGACTAGGAGCCGCTTCGACACTGCGATAGAGGGCAATCGGACGATTTTGGGCGAGCATGGAAAGATTCGGTACAAATTCTCGGTGATTGTTGGAGAAACAGAGTCATTCTACGATGTTACGGCGAATGTTGTTCTGTTAGGGCCGAATGGGTTTTACTAGGGACTGTAGGTGGGCAACCTCGATGGGGCACCGAACGGCAGGCACGGCCAGTCATGGACCGGCACCAGTCTTGGGGGCAGAAGTCTTTTGGAGTTTAGCTGCGAAGCGCGGAGGTGGAGCATGTGCAGGCTTCTCGCAAACTGCGGGGATTGCAGGAGCCAGACGACGTCAGGCTTACCGAAATGGAGCTGCGGAAAGTGGCCCGCGAGATTCCAGACCCAGCCGGGATAAGTCACCCTGATGATGCAAGTGGGGCCAGTAGAATTCCAGGCAGCTCAGGGGCACCCTGCAATGGGCGCGCATTGGATGGGAGTGTCAGACCATCCACGGGTCAGAACGCCTCTCGAATGTGCATGGCCTCGTGCTCCAGGAGTTGACCTCGGAGCGCGTTAATGCGTCACAAGCAGCGGAGCATCGCTGGATTGCTGGACCTCCTTTCCCCTGGACTCCATATATGTACATGGCGACACCCACAGTCGCTGCGCTGTATCTGCGTTATTAGCCTCGCCTCTCGGTTTGTCTCCACTGCAAGCGTTTTGCAAATGTTGTCCTGTAGGTCTCGAATCTGAACAAACAAACACACGCAGTCCGAGCTGTTAGACCGATGAGCACAATAGTTCAGATGTCAAAGTTTCGCAGGTACTAACTGCTTGCACTTCGTGCGTCACTGCCGCTCAGTGTGAGAGAACTGTCTAAATGGTTCGAGGTAGAGCTACGATGTCGGTGTGCGTATCTGGTTAGTTGTTAGCACACTAATCCCGTTCCATTCTTCAGTTTTCACTTGAAAGGTACTCCATCTACTCCACCTTTGTGATTTCTAATCTCAATACCGTTCTAGCGCAATCTATTTGATTTCGAAAGTATTTGTGAGGGGTAGTGGTCTCCGGTCAACATTGGCTGGTGCGGATCATCGGCAGACATGACCAGATCTCCAAGCTGTGACACGGAGAACGAGGGGCTGAAGAAGGGGTCCTGGACTCCCAATGAAGATCAGAAGCTGGTGGCACACATTCAAAAGCATGGCCATGGGAGCTGGCGTTCTCTTCCGCTTAATGCAGGCCTTCAACGATGCGGCAAGAGCTGCAGGTTGAGGTGGACCAACTACCTTAGACCTGACATCAAGCGAGGCAGATTCTCTCAGGAGGAGGATCAGATGATTATTCACCTCCATGCAATTCTTGGCAACAGGTAATGCCTTGCCCGCTGCTCTTCACTATTATCCTGACTCAATAGTTAGCACCATGTCATTTCGCACAGAGAATGTAAAACTTATCTACTAAGGACTTACACACTGCAGTTCCGTTTGATGGGATTCTGTGTGTGATATAGACGAAGACCCAGTGTGTTTTTATTTTTTATTTTTTATTTGTTTTTGTACACATTTTGAAATGTTTCTTTTCGCAATTGTAGATGGTCTGCTATAGCAAGTCATCTTCCCCGCCGCACTGACAACGAGATTAAAAACTACTGGAACACACACTTGAAGAAGAGACTCCTGCAAATCGGAATTGACCCTGTGAGTCACAAGTCCACAACAGCGGAGGGAACCATGCTTGGCAACATTACCACTGGTCTGCGGCCAGTGGTATCATCGAGCCTCACCCACATGTCACAATGGGATTGCGCACGCGCAGAAGCGGAAGCCCGGCTATCTCGACAATCGTCTCTGACATCTTCGACCTCGGAATTAACTCAGACTTCTCATCAACACCAACCACTCAACCTGAGCACGAAGAGCAACGTCAATTACCAAGACGCGTCGACGAACTTCATGAGTTCCTGGAAGGCCCAGGTCACCGAGACACTGAGACCTAATTTTGGCGAGGTAGAGCTTGACAAAACAACCGTAAACCCTGTTGATCTTCGAAAGTTTCTGCTAGAATGGGAGTCCTCGCTGCAAGCACCTCAATCACTCCCGGAAAGCTATCCCACGGACAACTCTTCCATTGACGTCCCAGATGTGGCTTCCGGCACTGCGTCTGAAGTGGCTTCTCCACAGTACAGCCCCAACGATCTCGAAGGTCTCTGCTGTATTCCAGGATCATCCACCATTTTTCCATCTCCAGCTCAGAGAACCGAGCGTCTCATGGCTTCTAGACATTGTAACTCACTTCTACCGCCACCCCGAACTGGTTTGGAAGGGTCTAACGTTTTTCCCACCCTCCAAATGACCTGTAACAGTCAGTCTCTGTCCGCGGTGGGATCTAGCTTCAATTTTTCAGGTGTATGTGGGGCGGATACCGAACACCAATTCTCCCCGACGAGCACCCTTTACAACCCAGACGATTCTTCTTATTGCAGTCCATGTGGTAGTAGTGACAGCATCTCAGATAGCTTCAACCCTCTGGCGCAGAGTTTTCCCTTGATCCACGACAACGACCAACTCCCTAGAGCAAACTTGGTCACGCATTTTCCTTCAGAGCCGTCATTCTGGTCTCGGCAGCAAGTGGATGTGGTGGGTGCTCTTCAACCCGAGCCTTACTTCATTCCTGAGCTCGAAGTCGCAGCCTCGCAGAAACCTCGCGCACACAGCTTCAACGCGAGCGTCTCCTCCATGGTGAACCAAGTCGGATTGCCGAACGACATTCCAATCCCCCATTTTGAGTTTTTGTGTTGAGGGCGCCTTTGTTGCGTATTTATTCAGCTCTCGACATTCAGTACGATACCGACTTCGCACATAGTTTTATTTTTTATTTATTTTTCCTTCGTTCATCATCGCATTCCACTGAAGAGATGGCCATTGCAATTGTGAATGGCGGAGGAAACGTCGGTCATGCCAGTTTAGTCTCCGCGTTTGGTATGGAGTTTGAGAGCTGCACTGAGCAATGTGCCGCATGGATTTTTGTAGATAGCTGAAAGAACATCATGAGATGGCAGATTGAGATTGTAGTTTACACACCATTCTAATTTTTTTTATTAGTCGAGACTTCCGCACCTGGAGTTCCTGCTATTTGTAACATTCATGAACATTTTAGAGGCAATTTTTTTTCAAATCCTATTTGAACAAGCTGTCCGTTCTTGTCGGTTTCAAAAAAGAAACAACGAGAAGAGTGGTATTGAACTCTAATTTTGAAAACTGAACACCGCTTCAAGTAGATATCACTGCATCGAAGCACACAGTGCAGTCGGATACAGAACATCTGCATGGAATATTCAATTAACACGAGAAGGAAATATCTCTGTACCATGAATAAAATGGTGTATTTCTGTGGGTATGTAAGCAAACTTGTAGTGAAGATGTTTGAAAAATAAGAAGTCTAGAGAAGGTATAACGATTCCTTGGTCTTTATAAAGTATTATTGTTGTATCAAATGCACGGAGTTTTTAAAAAATCTAAATAGAGAGGCAAAGAATTTTAATGTTTTTTGAAGAAAGTTTTAAAGGTTTCTGTCTGCTTAAATCAATATTCCCATAATTGCATAGTGGCTAAGAAACTGTGCAATATATAGTACACACATTGATTACACATACAAATTGGTAGAAGGTCTAGAAGCAAATGATTCATGGAAGCTTGTCCAATACGAACATTGCCGTTGGCATCTAAATTACATAGAAATTTTTGATGATTTAAAAATACATATGCAACAACCTGATTCATGTGGATCCAAGTGAATGATTCGAGTTCAACTTGGAAAAATGGACTTTTACACAGAAATAGTAGGCTGACATGGTGGGACACTATCCAATATGCCAAGTTTGCACTTGCCTATTGGTTTCTTCATAGTGTTGAGTGTGATGCCATTACACTCTGGCAACAGTGATAACACCTTTTTAAAAATTTACTTCTTTCTGCAGTTGGAATCAGATTCCTGCTGGAGATTTTCATTCCTGTTAAAAAATAGGAAAAAGAGAAAGAGAACTGACCTTTTTTTATGGGTATCACTGCGGATACGGACCTCGTTTAACTATCTCTTGCTCGAACACAACACTTCGAACTCCTGCTCAGATTTTTCCTGTTCAAGTTCGTATTATAATTTTCTCTGCCACGGGATTCAAGGCGATGAATCAATCACACCCGCTGCAGCGTATTTTCTTGTTGTCAGCACCCTGCAATCCCATACAGTAATGTGACTGCTGCCTTTTGCTCAATCATTGAAGTTCAGACTCTGGCGGGTCAGAGAATATTACCCCGCAGTCACTAGTTAATTCCCCTAATATTGCAGCTTGAGAAAAGTTGACAGGAGGCGACCAATTTGTCAGGAAGCTTGTACTCATCTCTGGGCTTGTCAGAAGATGTGCATCCAACCTACCTGTGAAACATGGTTTTTATTTTTATTTTTATTTTTATCTCCAGTGTTCAATATAACTGTAACTGCACACTCATGTTCAATGATGGACTCCAAGTGTTATCAGAATTGACACTTAAATGAACCCTTCCAATTCTCATGATCAGATGCTCCTCTAGGTGTCATACGCATCGTTGTGGTGCGTTAGCTTATGAAAATCATCAGAAGTGGCAGAACAACCACCGGGTGAACTTCCAATATAGAGTTTTACCTCGTATCGCAGTACATTGGCACAGGCCAGAAGACTCTTCCACTTCCCTGTCAACCATACAACGCAACTTAAGATAATGCCTCGACTAGTGCAAAGCCAGATTGAATCTACAGTGACCTGCAAGCCCTGCGAAGATCTAGACTATCGTTTCATCTGTAAAGCAACATTCCTGTTGATAGCAGAAGGAAGCATATTAATATTGACATTTGTGACCGCTCAAGTTAATTGGTTCTGAGCTCGCTCAAGTTAAGTAGGAGCATCTTCCTCCATAATTTTGATGTCCTGGATAAATCTTGCCACTATATATATTGCACCGTGGATCTAAGAATTGGAGCTCACAACCAATAGCGAAGGAGATAAAGTTGCTCACCTTTGGGCCCTAATTCAAGGGTTCTGTTCTTACGCTCCGAAGGCTTGTCTTGACACTATTGGTATTCCGAGAATAGTAATCCGGTGCTTGCAGTCAAGTACAAGCATTGGGTGCAGCAGGGGATCACTGGAAACTCATAATGGTGATATTTCATGCAGAATTCGGGGGTCCACTCTCCTGCAAACGAATATGAAACGGAAAAGAATCCAAAAGTACGTCGTCCAATTAACCTAAATATGGAAGTCCTGTGCACCGTAGGCTAAGCAGGTTATTGGAAGGAAGAGTCCAGCCTATACCCAAGTGACACCTGGTTATTCGCAGCTAGATAATACCCAATTGTGCAGAGCAGCGAAGACCTGTTCCTGAGTCATCCAATTAAATGGAATCACCAAAATAAGTTCATATCCTTTTCATGAAATGAGGTGATACCTAGCCCCGAGACTAATTTACCCTCTCTGAAATTAGGATGCAATTATACGACTGAAGCATAGATCTAAAATTAGTTCTAGCTCGGTGGGCACCATCCCATACCTTAAGACTCCAGTCTCTTTGGATGCAACGCTGCTGTACTTCGTTCATCTTCGGTTTTATTCATTCACTAACCTGTCGAAATCAGTAAACATACATTCAACTCTCATGAGAAACTTTGATTGGAAACTGGCACCAGCAATTTGAACAATAGTTCAAGAAGACAATTTATGCTTAAGTTTTCTTTTCTTTTCTTTTCTTTTCTTTTCTGTAATCCTGTACATGGGAGAGAATGTTTGGCTTTGGTGATGGGAACGAGCATGAGAAGAGGACTTCGCTCCATGTAGCTGCAACAGGAGCATGACCTATGGACAAATTATTTTGTGCAGTTCAATCAATCATGGTGTCCTCCGACCCTTTGCCTGAGCCTGGGGTGCAGAGAAGAAAGTCTTTCTATGTCAGTGATAACGTGCACTGTACTTTGCTGTTCATTTGTTACCTCTTGATGCACTGATACCAGTGAAGAGGAATCAATCATATTCACACAGGGCTCGATATTGGAGTTATTCTTCTTCTGCAATCGTTACTCACCGTGCAGTACCTCCTCACTCTCTGCCAGGCACCAACAGCGCCTTCAATAACAAGTGCCTGGATCCCAATAGACAACCTCAATTGATAACCTGTTTGTGAGCGCGTGGACCTGTGCTATGCAGTTGGTATCATGAGGCTCTGGCTGTTGACAGGCGGTGTGTCTCAGCTAGATCCAGCTGCATTCGTGCTCGGATTCCTCCGTCAAGCACATTTCCGAATCAATGCCAAATTTTAGTCTGTGTGATCTCGAGCTGGTCGAAGCGACTGGACTTTGCTTATGTCCTCATTTCAGACGATCGTTTCCAAAAATCTGCTTGAATTACAGCGACCAGCTTTGTGGTTCTTTTGCCATTCTAGCAAATAAACACAACTTCATTCATCGCAATTGTATGTCAACCTGTAGGCCCGACTCCAGACTCCAGACTCCAGCGTGGTACAATATTCTCAAGTGCGCAACAGATCATACATCTGGTGCGGAGTGCGTGGTACACAGTACCGCACAACATCTGACTTGCAAGCTGAGGCTAGCACTGATCCACTATTTGATTATCTGACCTCCGTAGACCTAATGAAGTGTTCTGTGGGAATTGCACTCAAACTTTCTTTTTCCCCTTTTACACTTTCTTCAGCTTTTTACATGAGCTGAGCTTCAGTTATTCCTATCATGCCTTCATGGTGTCTGACCTCTGAAACCTGTTATCAAATGTCCAAACATGTTCTTACACTTGGCCAGGGTCTCCAGAACGCATTTCTGTCTGTTGTCGTTTCGGCCGTTTTGTCGATCAATCAACTTTGTTTCACATCATACCCATGATATGAAGTGAGTGCCATCCTAAGCCCTTGTCTGCACTCTCATAACTTGCCTATAACTTCCAAGTAGCTGTTGTCGAGCTCAGTTTGATGCACAGTTTTGTCCTTCGCAAAAAACATGTGTGTTTGTTTGCTCTGGAGGGATGACCTGGAGCTCCCTGGCCTTGATCATTATTTCTCCATGTGAGCATGCAGGAAAGCCACTGCGGAGTAAAAGAATCACCAATCAGTTCCACCTTTAAATTTTTTCCTGACTTCAACGAGTTTGCCCTTCAATAGTTGATATACTGGCTTTCCGTTCTCAAGAGCTTTGTCATGAATTATCCTTGTCGAAGTTGGAATCACACAATCCTTCCTCTGGAAAAACCATGAATCAAATCCTAACCAGGTACCATATGGTGTATGTTTTCATCCTCCTCCGTTTAGTGATAGTGACACCGTCTGCATGAATATCACGGTACCACTGTATCCAACTCAGTTGCTTCGAAAGTGATCCACCCACTTGAACTTCTAGTTCACCACTGAGGTGCTAACATCATACCGATTCTTCAATCAACAGATTATCAATGCAAAGTAATCAATCTCTCCATTGGCTTATGCAGTGGGGGTACTCGCACACTGTTTTCAGATAAAAAAGTGTGTGATCAGGAACTTTAGTTAGTGGACTGACAGCTGCTGGCTGGAGTCTCTTGAATTCTAAAGTACCGAATCTTAGACTTTCATCTTCCTGCTCACATGATATGGGTGCCCATCAGCAGTTTCTTACTCGACATTCCAAGCAAATTCTGACGTCCTGAATGAAACGACAAAGTAATGCTAGCTTCTCAAAGCAACGAATTCGCAAGAGAACAATGTGCATGGGGCCTGTGAGCACGGGAGTTCATCAAATTTTATGTAACTCAGGGTTAGACTAACCCTATAACATCTCATGTCACAAGAACATGCATAATCTGAACGAAAGAATAAGTCATCGGATTCCTATAAGGGGTTTCTTCATAATCTACCCCTGCTAGTGTAATTGGGGGTCCAAATTGAAGCTTCAGCTCAAGCATAGTAGGTATAATGTATCGGACCGATCGAGATCTAGATAACAATATTTTGTGCAAAAGAATGTGCTAGCTAATTCACTAAAGGTTACTTCCCACCTGAAACTGGGTTACCAATAATATAAGGCGCCGCACTTAGAATTTGGGCCGCAGTAGATTTACAGTTGGTTTGTAATAGATATTGAGGAAAGTCAAGGTTGTAGAAGCTGTGACAATTTTCAGGAAGGAGGTATCTCAATGTGGATTCACGTGCTGATGAATCGCCATAGCGGGCATCCAGATTTGGCTCACCAATGAGCTGGTCTTGGTCATAATTATGCGATGACGCCTCTGGAAGCGTTTGAGTGCTGGAGTCCATGAGCAGGCCGTTTGCTTGCTGCGTCTGCCAGAAAGATGTGTCCTGGTTGCAATCCCAGAGTATATCGGCGGAGTTCGAAAGAGGAGAGAGGATGGAAGTGGGCGACATGGGATTGTGGAGCTTGGAGCTCGTAATTGTGCTGGAGACAGGGCTGTGGTAGTCGTCATGGCCACTTCCATGGCTGGTCATGGAACTCGACTCAGCCAGTTGATTTGCGCATGCGCTGTACAAGCTCTCGAAGGATGCAGAAGAATGAGATGAATCTTCCAAACCGTGGAACACGTTCTGGAGGTCTGCAAATACGACTTGACTAGCAGCACCTGGAATCGGCTGCCTTGCACTGTCTGTAGCGACTTGAGATTTCCAGGGGCTCATGAATGCATCACTACCGGGAACTCGATGCAAGGCAGCTTCGAGGTCATAGAAGGATGACCGTGGGTGGATAATGTCACCAGCTACGGCGGATTTGCTGAAGGAGGTGGCGCTGGTGAGTCTGGCCTCTGTCTCCATGCGAACCCTATCCCATTGCGACATGTGGCTTAAGGTTGACGAGACCAAGGGCTTCATGTCTGCGCCCTCTAGCACAAGGTCCGCAGTGCTGCATTCTTTGTGTGTCACTGGGTCGATCCCCAATTGTAGGAGGCGCTTCTTCAAGTATGTGTTCCAATAATTCTTAATCTCGTTGTCCGTTCGGCCGGGCAAATGCGCTGCTATAGTCGACCATCTGCACATAGAAATCGCAGAACAGAAGCTGATGCTCAGCCACTTAAAGTATTCGCCTCCATCCATTTTCTCACCTAGTTGAGCAAAATTGCACACATTGCAGGCTCTGTAGAGGGAGCATGCGTACCTGTTTCCAAGAATCGAGTGTAAATGGACAATCATCTGATCCTCAGCTTCGGAGAATCGGCCGCGCTTGATATCGGGCCGCAAGTAGTTCGTCCATCTCAATCTACAGCTCTTGCCACACCTCATCAGACCTGCACATGTTCCAACCATAGACACGCCATTAAATTTGATCAATCGCGCCGCCCCGATGAGAAATCGCCGAACTTAGATGTCTTCTACGCACGATGTTGTTGAAGTTTTAGAAGAAAAAAGAGAGGTTCATGCCTACCTGCATTCTTCGGAAGTGCACGCCAACTGCCGTGCCCATGCTCTTGGATGTACGCCACCAATTTGCGGTCTTCGTCTGGCGTCCACGGTCCTTTTCGGAGCCCCGCTTCCTTCTCGTCGCAATTACCCGGGGCTCTACCCATGACTGTGACGACTTCCCTGTCGGGGAGAAAAACTCCTTCACTCCACCAGATCAATGGATACTCCCAATCCAGCTCTCGGCTCGACCAAAAGTTCCAATTCTAGTAGCAAAGACGCAACGATCTATAGTCCACTCTTGTGCTGCCCCAGACAAAGTGAATGCTCGCCTTCTTTAAGACCGTCCTGCGCCTTAAAGTCAAGAAAAGGTCTCAGTAGCGTTCTGCAGGAGAGGACCTCGAGAGCGAGTGGTACTTCAGAATCTGCATTCTCTGAGCACGAGGCCCCACATGCTGCTCTGGCACTCTGACAGTCAATTCAGATTGAATTGATCATCTGATCTATAGTTGTATGTACATACAGTCGGCCAGGCAGGCCATCGAGCTTTGCTCATCAGACACAAGACAGACCGAGTTACACAATCCCTGACTAAGTGAACTGACCCAATTGCTCACCGAAACAAGAAAAAGCAGAAATTGCGGTCGATCCTTCATCAAAGTCGAGGATGCAATGGCATCGGGTTGTGACGATGTGCAGGTAATGAGGTTGCACATGTCGTGTGCAGTGGGGTTCATTAATGCAGCACAAATATGACTGACAGCTCCGGCTGCGAAAGCCTGCAAGTTGAGCTGAGAATGGGAAGAGCACATGGCTCGGAAGCTGACAGGATGAGATTGGCATTGCTACGCCTGAAATCTCGTTGACTCATAAGCCGCAATTAAACACTGTGCTCCATTTGCTCAACCCTGCCTTCGGTGCCTGGAGGCGCATGGGCTTCCTTTTCCTCACTAAACCTCCTCCAATCACCGTCTAATCACCCTGTTCTTGCTTGTGATTGCACCGCCTTCCGCCACTAACTAACTCCTATTTACCCTCTTACTTTCTTCCGCTAATGGCATCTTTAGGTTCTAATCACTCCCCGTAATTACAGTCAACTTGACTGTGATAGAACTAGATCTCAGCATACTGCTCATCACCCTCTAATTGTCCCGGTGTGATCATATGGCATCTTCTTAAGATGTTTAGTAGCTATTGACTATCCTTAGATCGTTTCTAATTGAATTATGGTTAGCTACTGCTAGCCGCAGGTTAGGATTGTCTCCAACGGGCAACTCCAGCGAAAAGAAAAAAGAATCTTCTGGGTCGTTAACTTTACATAATAGATCTAGCGCCGCTCCCACAGCATGCCTTGGGCTCTCCACCTTCAGGAACCATCCCGTTTTAGCTCATCTCTACATTTGGCTAATTCACCAAGACAGTAGCGTAAATAACTTGGAATTATGAGAAAAAATAAAAACTTATCACTATTTTCCTGATGATTGAGTAATACGTTTGTTTGTATTCTCTGCTGCAGTATTCATGGCTATCATCCATTGGGCTTCGGACGTAAACCTGCTTGTATCAAATTGACACAGAATGGAAAGCATGTGGCATGTGAAGCTTTTGAGTTTTGTGCAGACACTTTGTGGTGATGGTGCCCGTACATTTATGTAGAAATGGTGGCATAATTAAATACATGTCCCTCTATTTTAAGGATGGCGGGTACACTTCAACACTCATATATAATAAGGCTTGTGTCAACCATATATATTAATATATATATATATATATATATATATACATATATTTATTTATTTACAGAATTCTAGTTTTTTTTCTGTTTCTTTTTCTTTCTGTGCGCAGACTACTGTAGCTCATCAAATGATGTGTTAGAGGATAACGTGGAAGAAGAGTATGAAGGATAGGTCTGGGGAGTTTCTCACCCAGTGAGGAGTGATCCCTTCAGACGTAGTGTTCGTCTTTACACACGAGACACCAACATTCAATTGTACAGTGATTGCAGCGAGACTTTTGTACAGGTAACCTGAACGTTTGGGTTGTATGTGCAGAGTATTGTGATGAGTATCACCTGACTGATAGGGAAGTGTACTACTCGCAAACCAATACTAGTAAAAGAATAAAAAATGAAAAAGAAACTAGGAAATAATACCCCTCATGAGGCCACGAAATGGAAACTTAATTGCTGCGGCGGATGTTGTTCTGAACCCAGAACACGATGAGAGATCAGAATAAGAAAGTGCCACACATGTGGGTTCATAAGGAACCAGTTTCAACTAAAGATCTGGAGGGCGCCAGGATTTTATACAAAACGTGGATCTCCACGAGTATTGTCAGCAAGGACAGGGAACAATCTGATTCCTTCTGCTAAGGTGCCCAAGACAATGGTTGATCAATGTGCACTTGTGCCACACTCTCTCACACTCTCATGTTCAACCCTAGATCAGGAACCCACCTCACATACCACCGTCTGTGTCATTCAGATTGGGTTATATTCTTTTTGCAAAGTTTTTGTTGGAGTTTTCCAAATTTCAAACACATGCATTTTTGTAAAAATATCTTGGAAAATAGCAGAAGATGGGATGGAAAAACAGTTGGAGTTTAATGCCAAGTTATTGTGTAGATGGGATGGGACTTGGGTAAAAAGGAAAAATCAAGGATCCAGATGGAATAATAGAATTACACTCATTGGGATTAAAATCCATGCTCTCTTGGGTCCATAGTCTCTTCTACGTAAAATCGTATGTGCAGTGAAACTGCAGCCACAACCTAAGGTGTTAAGGCATTCGGAGTTTACATTCCATATTCTTATTAATCTAAGATTACTTTGTATATATATATATATATAAATATATATATATTGTTGGAGTTTCTATAATATAAATAAATAAATAAATAACAACAAAAGAAAATAACAAAAAAGAAGAAGAAGGTTGCCTACAACTTTGACAACATTTTTAAAAAATTGATTAAAATAATATCTTAAAAACAAAAAAAAAACAAAAAAAAACAAAACTTTTATTATTGTTATTATTATTATTATTATTTAAGCAAAGGCCTCCAAAAATTTATTTAGTTGAAATTTTTTTCATTAAGTTCATGTCATCCAAATATCATGCTTATCTTTAAGGATTTTTTTTACAAATTTAGAAAATACTTTGATATTATTTTTTGTTAATAGAGATGGACATCTTCCTGTTCTGATTATATTTAGAATTATATAAGCTGCTAATAAATGAAAATTTGCAGAATTTATGATCTATTGAAGATTTGTGTTTTTATGTGTATTTACAATACAAGAAGTCTATGTTTTGAAAAAATAAAATAAAATAAAAAAATCTTATCTTCACACCCTTTATTATTTTATTCTTTGTTGAAATTTTAATGAACCTTCTAATTACTACATGCAAATTTTTTAACTGATAAAGATTAGGTTACAACATTTGGAATTTTATCCATTTATTATTATTTTCTTTCTATGAGGCTTTTGCAAATTTTACATTAATTACCTGATAATTTATATGATAAAATCCTTCATTATTTTTATTTTCATCAATTTTTTTCCTAAAACACAATTTTGTGCAAAATTAAAATTAAAATTTTTAAAATACTTGCTATTAGAATAATTTAATTGTTAATCTACAAATGGTAGGATTAGAAGTTGCAACTATATTTTATAAATATATAACATTGTGAATATATATACATATATATACACATACAACTATAAAAAATAAATATAATTTCTTAAAATATAGTAATATGTAAAACCTTGTATCATTAATATATATATATTGATGTAATGTTATATGATTAGAACAAGCATGAAACAATTTATAGTGAAAATTTATCTACAAAGTATAAAGCGTAGACATTGTGTATAATTAAAAATAAAATATCTACAGATACGCTTCATATTTTTTCTTAAATAAATCATTCAAAGTTGGTTTTGGCACAATTCTCATCCAAAGCAATATTGGATTAGTTTTCTATAACACTATAGAAACTGAAATTTTACTACATGAACAAAGATGATATGAAATTGTTTACAAAATATTCAAAGTATTTCATAAATGTAGTTTTCAATTGCTAAACATGGAAAATACACTTTGTATGCATCCTTAAATGATAAAGATAAGAATTTACTGTTGTATTCGTGTGATTCTGAGGGTATTTATAATGATAACAATAATCAATACATAGTTTTTCAATATATTATTTATCTTAACAGCTATGCAATTTACTTGCTAGTAATATATGTATATATATATATATATATATATGAATTAATATTAATTGGTATATATATTAATTCTTTATATATATATATATATATATATATATCTTATATTTTAGTGCTTTGGTATTTATATTTTATTTTTTTAATTAAAATTTTTGAGGCTTTTTGTATTGCTTACATTCTTTGTAGTATATTTTATATAATAACATATACACACACACACACACACACACATATATATATACATATATATGTATATTCTGGTTATTTGATACCCCTTAACTAATATTCCTTGCATAATTTATGAAATTTTCCATCCATCAAGATTATAAACTAAGCAGGATATATATATATATATATATATATACATATACACATACGAGTATTCATGAAATGCATGGAAGAATCATTTTATAATATTTTAATCATATTTAAAACCATATCAAGGTTAATGAGGCTGTAAACATAAAAATAGGTTCTACAGAATCTAATTCGCTAGTTCAATAGTATCAAAGAATAGTCCTTGGTAAGATTATTGAACATTTAGGTTTGCACACAATGTCTATGAAACATTCAACCATGTTCCAACATTTTTTTCCACCAAGATGTGACCCTAAAGAAAAAGGACATGCCACGTCACGAGTAAGCGCACGGAACAAGGGAACAAGGGAACAGACCAACAAGTGGGCACGGGGTAAGGGCACGTAGGCATGCGAACGTCAGCTCTAAACCCTGGAACCCTGAATGAGGCTTATCCGCGAGGGACAAGGCCCTGACCCACTCGGCGACGTGTTTTGATAATTTTGGGATCACATTTCGGCGCAATTTTTCGAAATGTTGTTGTGGCATTCAATCCATTAAGCTAAGTTTTACCGAGGCCTCTTGTCAAGGGCTTTCTTTGAATGGTTTTCACGGCTTTTCGGGTTTTCTATGCTCATTTGAAGCTCGACAACACAGTATTAGGCGAACTCTTTTTTCATTGTGTTGTTTCAAAATTTGAATTGCGCTTGACGACAGTTTCGGAGCTAATTTCAAGCTCGTTTTCTCTAGTTAGTTGTGGTTCCGTGCATTCCTCTCAGCTTGTTATTGACGAAATGCGCTTTGTCGGGCCAAACTTGGCGTGGTTTGAGTTGAAGGATAAATTTAAGAATCCGCAAGGCGTTGTGGCGCAAGTGTTCCCAGATTTCGATTTTATTGGATTTTGAGGAGGTAGGAATTTTCAGTTATATGGCTTTATGATTAGTAATTCGGGATTCTTAAATTGAGTGGATTGTTATCGAGTTTAGAAATGGAGAAGTCTCTGGCTGCAGCTCATGGAGTCGGGCTCCCTACTTCGAGCTTCACCCGAGTAGAGAAGTTTAGAGATTCATCAGTGCGAAATGCGCAGAAGCACCAATTTTTGCAGCTGAGGTGCTCTGCAGCAGACCAAGATGACGACTGGGAAGGTAGTGTTAGGGTATCCGATGAGTGGCAGCCACCTCGCCGGAGCTCTAGAAGGGACATATTATCAACAAACTCCTCCCCTACACCTCTAGAACGTAATTCTAGACCTAGTCCAAGAAGAAGCAGCAATCAAAGATTAGCGGCTAGTTACGGAGCAGGGAAGAGTGATTCACTTAGCGAAGAGGATGAAGGTGAAAATTCTTTTACTGTGAATGCTGCATCCAATGTGACGGGGAAGAGCAGAGGGGAAATCTTCTTGGAGAGAGCCTTGGGGGCTCGCGATTTAATTTCATCAGGAGAAGCAGAAGTTGCTCGAGAATTGGTTGTTAAGTCTAAGAAGGAGAGGAAGAAGAAGAGGGAGAAGTTGGCAGTGTTTGTCTCAAGGCGAGACGAGCCTTGCTGCTATGGATGTGGAGCAGTCCTGCAATCGTCAACTGCTGAGGCGCCTGGTTTCCTTCCTCTTGATATATTTGAAGTGGTATGTTTCAAAATTGTTGTTTGTTTGCTGTAGTAGTTGTAAGTGCGTTGAATTGAATCTAGGTGTTAACATTCAATAAAAATCCATGGTCTTCATACGATGTGTTATCAAGGTCGCGATCTTATCGACGTAAATTTTCTTTCAATTGCCCAATTTCGAGTTTATCTTTATTTTAGCAAAAGCGAGCATACATGTGGCACCACATTGCAAACTGTCTACACACGGTTTTTTTTGAAACAAAATATTAACAATTCATAATGTAATTTATAAATGTTTCTATGTTCATAGAGAATGCAATTTTAATCGTTATCTATAAATTTACCAAGTTTTGGGGAGCTGTTCTATGAGCGGTATCACAATGCTTATTGATGTGAACTCCGGCTTCAGGAGTTTTAAGTGAACATTATCTTAGGTGGTCGCCAGAGATTTTGGCAGCAGTGCTCAGCTGTCAACTTTGCATGATTAGTGGTATCTCAGACTAGCATATTCCTTAACTTGTACTGCTGTAGTGAATCTTGTGTTTTGTCTAGCAATGACGATGTTCCAGGGGTTTACAAGTATGTTCAGCGTAAATTCTTGTCTAATTATTATTGTTTTGAAGGATACCCTAGGAAGGGTTTTATTCGTTACGACCGGCAATATTTTGGAAGCCCTTACCTTGTTTTTTTTTTCTTGTTGCAGAAAAAGAAGCACCACCAATTAGGGACTGTCCTTTGCGGTAGGTGTCAATTGCTCAGTCAAGGTGCGATGATCCCTGCTGTTAGTGGGAATGGCGGTTACGGTGGGGGAAAAGGCTTTGTTTCTTCCGATGAATTACGTGCCCAGCTGACGCACTTGCGATATGAGAAGGCTCTTATTGTGAAACTGGTACAAAGCCTTCTTTAACTACATAATCTTGCTCTCATGATTTTTTGGAGCATTTCATCAATGTCCGATTTATATACGAACAGGTAGTTGTAACTCCCTTGTCTTCTGCTTCTGCTTCTGCTTCTGCTTCCCTATAGCAATCAGAACGTGGCCGCTCTTTGCAGGTTGACATAGTTGATTTTAATGGAAGCTTTTTAACACGAGTTCGCGACCTGGTCGGTTCAAATCCCATCATTCTGGTTGTGACAAAGGTACAATATCCTGCTTACTGAAACAAGTATATATTACCAGTGTTCTTTCTCCCTGTTCTGGTGTATATTTTTGTTTGTATGGTACTTATCATATGGTTGTCTGATGAATGAAGGTAGACCTGCTTCCGAAAGGTACAGACATGGCTGCAGTTGGAGACTGGGTAATACAGGCCACTATTGCGAAAAAACTCAAGTATATACATCGCAGCCTTTCCTTTCTCGATGCACACAATTGTTGAGGGGCTCGAGCCTTTCTTTCACTGACTTATAACTATGAATTATTTAAGTTAAAAAGAGTGATTTTTTATTGTCTTGATTAATTGTCCTGCAAGTGTAAGTCACTGCCGTCCTCTATTTTTTTCTCTACTCGTACAAGATATTTGAGCAAATCGGTTCCGTTGTCATTTTTTTCTCAATCCTAATATTTCTGCAAATAGACTTAATATCTTGTGGCACTAGCCGGTTTGTAGTAAATTTCATCATGACTTGTGTCTCATCCCATATAAGATTCATTCCTTCGATATGACTCAGGTGGTCGAAATTGGTTTGCTTGCATGCAGTGTTATTAGTGTACATTTAACGAGTGCCAAGGCTGCTACTGGAATATCTGGATTTTCTTCCCTAATGCTACGGCAGCGGCAGGTAAATCTTGTTTTTCATTGTGCTATTCCTTATGTTTTCGAGCGAAATCTGGTTTTACCCTGCTTCTTTTGTATTACCTATACCCTGAACTAGGTTACTGCTGATGGTAGTTGCTCCGTCTGCTGCACAATTGTGCTGACACAGATATACCAGTCGGAGACTGGAACGTAGATTTAGTTCCTTTTAGGCAATATCTTTAACGATACATTAGGAACTTCATTAGCAGTGTATATGAAGTGTTTGGGAAGTTTGTATTTACTTTGTTGAACTTGTTTATTTGTACCCTTTATATCCTGCCTTTTATTTGACTACTCCTTTCTGGGTAGCCTCACTTGTCCTGGATACGTGCCGATCAACAGCTTCGTGGTTATTTCTGGTACTATTCAGTCTCATTATCCCTCTAATATATGCTCCTTTGGCATTGTTGTGCAGGGTCGAGACGTTTATGTTCTGGTAAATAAATCATTCGAACAATTTCTTTTTTGATTAAAGATTCACATGTTCGCTGCATTTATGTAGTAGTCAATGTGGTCTGTAATCATGAATTGTTATGTAAATTATGTAGCGTATCTAAGATCATAATGTGTTCGATCAGAGTCCAGATGGATGCTTAGGTGTGGTATTTCATCTATTCTTGTGGAATTAATTGTTTGAATTATGATTTTTATGCAGGGATCAGCCAATGTTGGAAAATCTGCCTTCATAAGTACTTTGCTACGTAAGAGTTTTCTTGCATCGAACTGATGGCTCGTGAGGTGTACTTGCAAGATACGGAAATTCTGGATATCTTTAGTATGCAACTTAGTGTCAAGTCTCAGCACGTTATTATGTATTCACTTATTGTGCAGCACAAAAAGTTCTGCAAGATATTCTCTTTTATAGCTGGCATCACTCTGTAGAAGATTAAAACCTCACTTGAGAACCGGTTTCCATGACTTTAGAACATGATATTATTATTGTATGGTGTGCAATTTTGTATAACGTTTGTTCGTGCACTCATCGGGTCTTATGTTGCAGGAGACATGGGCAAGCGTGACCCAATTGCAGCAGCGGCTCAAAGGTTTAGGCCCATCCAGTCTGCCATGCCTGGCACTACTCTTGGACCTATTCAAATAGATGCTTTCAGTGGCGGAGGGGTACTTACCCACCACTTAAGCATTTTTATTTCTGTCCACTTGTCCTCGCGGACCATATTTTGCGTACCATAATAAGTTCTTAAAAACGCTTGATTTGCTTTTGCTTAGAGGCTGTTGTGTCTCCTGCATTTAACTGCATGTCTAATGAAGGAGCAGAATTGAGCAACTGTTGTAGCCTCATTACCCCTTTCAACATGAATGTCGAATGTAGAGTTTGTATGACACCCCTGGAGTGCATCTTCACCACCGACTGGCGGCTGCAGTTAGTCCCGAGGACCTTCCGCTTCTTGCACCCCGAAAACGTTTGGCTGGAAGGCTCATTTCAGCTCCAGATCCTTCTTTGAGTCTCGTCGGGCAGTCAATATTTTGGGGTGGGGTTGTTCGGATTGATGTGCTTGAGGTGAGCTTTTAGTATTTCACTTTAAGATGTTTCTTAATATGGCAGGTGGTTGATATCTGCATCTAGGGATTTCCAGCAACACAGTGCATGGTTGCATATACTGCATACTTACGAACTTTCATGTGGTGGACTTCCAGGCTCCAGAAAATGTAGCGCTGACATTCTATGGACCTAATTCGATACCAGTTCTTGGAACCCTTACACCGCAGGCTGAGGTGTTTTATGAGGTAATCAAACTTCATTCTCCCACACTTTTCCAAGCGCTGAATTGAGTCTTAGCGTTTTTCCCACAGAATTGCGACTAATCGTCCTTCAGTACGTGCCAGCTGCCAAGTTTTATTTTGGCCCTGTCTTCAGTTTCTTTCAAGGCTGTCGACTTGTTCTCATGTTGTGTGGCCTTGGAAATTGCAGAAAGAAGTAGGCGTGCGACTGTTTCCTCCAGGAGGAGATAGAGGCAAAAGCTGGCCTGGATTAGTCAACCAAGAAGAAGTTAGATTTACTGTGAACAGTCGTAAAAGGTATATCGCTTTCTGTTGCTCAATTCTTAGCCTCTTGTTAAGTAGACTTGATCTTTGTTTTCTTTGTTTTTGTTTTTGTTTGTTTGTTTGTTGTTTTTTTGTTTTTTTGTTTTTTCTTTTCAATTGGATTGTTCATCTTCGATTGTGCCTTTTCTAGCCCTTTTGGCAAACGTGCAAATTATGGAATTTGTATAAGCCGATATGCTTCAACTTTTGTCTGATTACAAAACTCGTAGCCCAATCAGGGATGAAGCTCTTTATGCTTTTTCATATATGGTGTAATCATCATCATTTTCCGCTTGCATTCTAAGGCAATTTTTTTGTGCAATTGATATCTTACAGGCCTGCAGGGGATCTGGCAATCTCAGGACTTGGGTGGATTGCTGTGGGACTCGTCTATAGTGAGGAGGAAGAGACTGGTTATATAAACCATGTGGTGAAATTAAGAGTTCACACTCCTAAGGCAGTAGAGGTTTTCATGAGGCCTACGATTCCGGTAGGGGTTAATGCTGCTGATTGGTACGAGTACATGGAAGTAGAGGACGACGAATCTGAGCAACTTAGACCTACCTTAGTGTATTGAGCTGTAGCCTATTTTACCCTTTTTTCTTCGAGAACATGTTCCTAAACGGCAGCTAGGTTGTATCAGTTTCTGTAACGTCACTCCTTTGCAATATTGAGATTCCCAACATGATGGAACACACCAAAAGTATGTGGCACTCTTTTTCAAGTGTAAAAAGATCCAACGTGACGCTAGTTTGTGGCATAGCTCCCAGAATTTTCCGTCACTGAAGTAGTAACACAATTCCTGCAAGCTTTTGTAAACATTGTATGGAGAATCCACCAATTGACGTCTCTCTGCATCCATTGACTTTATCAAGATCCAACCACCTTGCGATCAATGGCGCATTGTTAGCTTGCTGGAGCTTTCTATCGAGCAGTCTTCTCCACTTGGATATGCAAAACTTGAATCCTTTCACTGCAAACATCTATTCGCATCTCAGCCAATTGTGCTTCAGAAACATGGCTAAGTTACGTTCTACTGTATCAGACTTTTATGTAGAAAAACTCAAATCTGTGTTGTACCACGCCCAACATATGCTTCAATATTTTTGTTGTTGGTCAGTAGACTAAATTTTGCACCTAAGAACATTACAAGTTGCGAGGGTTAGAAATTGCTTGTAAATAGGCTTCCTTTGCACGTTCGGTTTTTTGAGGGAGACGTAAGAACATAAATGTTTAGAATATGAAAATTGACTTTTATGGCTTTATCTTATAATTAAGGTTTTGAGAAAACAATTTTGAGAAAACAATTTTGAGAAAACAATAAGGTTTAAGGTGGAAAGGAAGTATGAAATTTAGGTGGAGAATAATCATTGTTAGAATGATTATGTTTTATTGGTTGCTTGGGAGGTTTTTATTGGAATGTCAATCTAAAAATTATTCTAAAACATAGAAAAAATAAAAAAGTTCAAAATATTAAAATAAATATTAAATATTATTTATAAGGATTTTTTTATAATTAGATAAATAAAATAACATAGTCTAAATCAATTTTTAAAAAATTACAAAGAAAATTCAAAATAACCCATTTTTGTAATAGCCAAATCAACACATTAAAATTTAAGCTTTTTTTATTATTTTATTTTATTTTTAAAAAATAACTTAAATTATTTGTAAATATTAAATTGTCATAAATATTATCCAAATTTCTACCAAAAATCTCTACAAATATTTGTAATTTTTTCAAAAATATTTTTAAACCAAGTATAAAGATGTTAATTTAAATATAAAGATTTCAATATTTAAAATTTGGTATTTTAGCAATATGCATTATGGAATTTAAAGATATTTATTAAAACTAAACCAGAAATAAATTATTTTTAAATTCTTTAATCTATGGCTTCTAATAACTTCAAATACAATAAATATGTTATAAATTTTATATTGAAAGAATAATAATTATTAATTTTAATGATGAGCCTACATATAAATTTATATGTATATATTATTAGAATTTTCTAAATCAATTATATTCTAAAATAGTTGATTTGTCACAATAATTATGTAATATATAAGAATATATTTTTTTTCTATATGAAACATGGTTTTAAAATATTTATTAAATTTATAGGTAAAGAATGTCAAAAAATTAGTTTTATAAAAAAAGAGAAGAAAAGATAGAATAAGACTCAAATGAGTGTAATGTAAGAATGTACTTAATTAACGTAAAGATGTAGATAGTAAAGCATAGAAATAACTTATATAACCATGTAGCTTTAATCTTGCAACTTTTATAATTTTTGAAGAGGTTACAACTTATTTAATAATAACCTTGCAATTTCGAAAAATCCACAATGCTACAACCATCATCATTGCTTTGTATCTTAAACTTGTACTTCGAATTTGCATGGTAGTAGAAAAAACTCATAAATAATTTTTTATAAAAATTATTGCACAAATATTTCTACTAATGAGAGTTAATATCAAGTAGTTGGAAGCAAAAATAAAACACTTAGAAAAGTTAAAATAAAGTGATACTTTAATTCTTGTACAAAATAAATGATAAAATGGTATATGTTGCAACCTAACTTACAATATTATTGTAGTTGAGTTTATACACTAATACACCTCTTTTCAATTTGGAAACAACTAAAAAAATCTTTCTATCTTATTTTTTAAACTAATTTTTATAAACTTTCAAAATAAAATATCAATAGTTGATAAATATCTATTACATCATTAAATAATATAGACTTTTTATATTTCATCTATTAAATCTAATTCTTCTTTTGACACTCTTTGTTCATCATATCTATATAAAAGTTATGTAAGTGCATCTTTAAAATCTAGGCCAGTCTTTAGAATAAATAAATAAAAATAAATAACTTAATTATTAAAGAATAAATAATAGTTAGTATGAAATTGATAGCAATGGCATAAATATAATAGTAAAGATACCAATTGGTAGTCGAATAAAAAAAAAAAACTTCTTTTATATTATTTTTTTTGCTTTTAAAAATATTTTATCAATAAATAGAACATAATTTTTTTTAAAAGATACAACTTGGTAGAAAAATAAAAAAGATAAAATATAATTAGTAGAGAATGTTAATAAAGGCACACAAAGGTGTGTAAGGTTGCTTTTAATCCTCTCTTAATTTAAGAATTAGTAGTTGTTAGAAACAAGTTCTTTAATGAAACTAAATCTATTTCTATTAAGGACAACAACTTGTCATTTTATTTATTTATTTTTTATTAGTCTAAATTTTATTTTTAGATTTATTGAATTATATATTTTTTAATATCCACTAATAATTATATATATATATATATATATATATATATATATAAAATAAGTTATAAAAATCTATATTTTTGAATTTTTTATAAATATTTAAAAGAATATATTAATTACTATTTATAACTTAAAAAGACATGATTTTTTAAAACTTTGAAAAAAAATGGTCTTTAGTTCTTTCAATTTTACCAAGTTGGTGTCATTATTGCAAGGTTTGTATAGGTAAATTCTTATATATTTATATTCTAGTACATATTTAAAGTTGATTTATTAATATCCATATTTTAAATTAAGCAACATCAAAGTTGCAACTTTAAACTTACTTTCCATCAAATCCAATATTAGAAGGGCTTCTAATAGATTTGTTATTTCTTAAGAGATAATGTTGAAGCAAATTAGAAGGTTCTAAGTGCAATGATAGTAACCCCTTACTTGCCTTAGTAGATTTGATTTTGAACTAGTTTAGAAGAAAATAAGATTAGAGATATTAAAAAATAAATAAATTTTTTTAGATAGTAATTTAGAACATTGTATTTAAATACCTTAGCTAAATAAAATAAAATTTAATTAAGATTAATCAGATTTTAGAGCACAAAGCACCCAACAATGTAGTCTTATATAGACGTGATTTGTATATATTCTAGAAAAGACACTTTTAATATAGAGAATATATTGTTGTATATTATGGAAATAAATACAAGTAGATAAGATGGCAAGTATGTGATGGAAGTCTTTGGAGCTATTAAGAAGTCAAGTGGACCTTATCCAACCAAATTCACATCCAATGAATTCTTATTTGAAAGTTTTGTATGTAATTATATTAGTTTTTTTATTTTTTATTTTTTAAAAATTATAATTAAATAAAATTTAAGATTGTTTATAAAATTAAAATTGAATATGATGTGGTTAAACAAAAATAAGATTTTTATCTATCCATCTGATAATTTCTTATTTTATAGAAAAACAAAGTCCTTAAAAAATAATTCTTACAATGACTCCTTTATTTTTCTTTGAAAGTACAAGGATTTTTAGTATTAATTGAAAATATTAGAAAAAGTTAATCTTACTTAAAATTAGACAAATAAGAAGCAATTATAAAAATATTATCATTTTTTTCATCTTGTATGGCAATATGTCTTAGCACCTTTCAAGCTTATAATTCTGATTTTAATCCCAAAGCTTTATAAAATCTAAAAGATTCAAAAAGATTAAAATAGTTAAATTACTTATATGGATGATCCTTAAAAATCTTTCAAATGAGTTCTTTAAAATTATATCATAGATTGTAATAAGTATTAGATAACTTCTAAAAAAAATAAAAATACAATAAACACACTACAAAGCTGTTTTTCCTAGGCTTCAATCCATGTGATTAATAGGAATTAGAGGTTAAGTTTTTAATTTAAAAAAAATAAATCATAATAATTATTTGTAATGACCTTCCTATTAAATACCATTTTTGTTTAAAAAGCAGCCATAATTTCAAATATTGCAAGAATTTGGTTTCTTTGAAGGATAAAGACAAATATATCAAAAATCAAGAAGAAAAATTTTAAGGATTAATAACTAAAAAATACACAAAAATATAAAAGATAAGTTGGTCATATAAGATTTTCAAATTAAGAGTTAATTTTAAAAACTAATTTAAATAGACATATAAGAATTACAAATGTTAATGGCTTTATTATAATATCAATAAAATATAGATGTAAGAATTAAAAAGACAAGTTAGATTCAAGAAGCCAATTTAATAAGGATATTTAGATCTTTCTATAACAAAATATAAAAAACCATATTAAATCAAAGTCAAATATTAACTTCCTTTAAATATAATTAAATTAAAATTACAATTGTAACTAATAAAGTTGAAAAAATAATAGATATCCAAGAATAAATTTTTTACTTGCAAAATAAATTAATGACAAGTTTGGTGTTGTAAATTGGTGTGCCTATGAATAAGTGTATTATCAATTAAGAAATACAAACTTTATAATATAAATAAGTCGGTGCATAAATAGAATATGATGAAGCCATCATAAATTTTGTAAAAATGAAGAATATCTTTAAACCTTAGTTATTTTTATTAGAAGCAATAATAGAAGAGACAAAGCAATATAAGTATACAGATATTTAAGATTCTAAGGTAACTACATTAAACATCCCACTTCTAATTATCTTGCCTAATTTCACACAAGTGATATATAATATGATAAATATGTAAGCTGCAATACTTAAGCTTAGATTGATTGGTTGTGCCATTCTAATCAACACGCCATTGTTTACAACAAATTGAAAGAGTAACTTTCTAAGACAAAATTTGTATTTTCTAATCTAATCTAATTTAAAATTGAATAATATTATATATTAAAGATAAGTGTAAGAATATAGATAGGTAAATTCATAAATCTATATAAAAAACATTCAAAACTTGTATGTTATAAGTAAATAAGTCAACAAGAATCTTTCAATCTTGTATATATATTTGAATTAAGTATATATTATAATAATAAAATAAACTATAATAGCAAAAGTTGTATATAGTAGTGGAATAAAGTCTCAACAAGACACATCTAAGATGGATTAGGCATTTCATGATAGACAAGGTAAAAAAAATACTAATAATTAAGATGATTCTACCAAATATCTCAAAAGTTTTTTTTAAAAAACAAAGTGTAATACTAGAGCATTTGAATACACATACAATAGAATAGAAATTGAATTAAATAACCAAACATTAAGCATACTAAGCTTACAACTAATATATTTATAAATAAAAAAGAGAATTCTAATAAAAGATATAATTTATCACTTTTATTAAAATAGCTTATAAGTATATTTGAGTTAATAGTAAATCTTCTATTATAAATAGATTTGATTCATACTCTACCAAAAATTAGATCTGTACAACTATAATTATAAGCAAATGATCTTGTTTATCCAATATCATTTTAAATTACTACAAGCAAATCTTAGAAGATAAAATTTTGCAAGCTAATATACAAAGCTAATATAATAAGATCCAAAGAGTAGATAACCAACTAAATACCTTATACTTTGATAATATTAGAAAGATGGTAGATCAAACAAAGATCAATCTAATTTATTTTATTATTTGCCATTATAATCTTTTAAAGGTGATTATTATTTATATATATTTTTAGATTTAAATTCTTATTATTATTATTTTTAATTAAAAAGATTTTTTTAATAAAAATATAAATAAAAAAATAAATTAATAGCCTTGCTTTGAAAGATACAAGAAAGTCTGGAACAAACTTGAAATGGAGGAAAAAATTAAGATCTTAAAGAAGTCAAGATGCACTCAAATTTCTATGTTTTATCTTTCAAAATTATTTTAAAATAAAATTATAAATAAATTTATATAATATTAAAAATCTCAATAATTTTAGAATAAATTTTAAACAAAGAACTTATTTATATAATATACAACAAAGATTTGATATTTCTATAATATAAGAATATAAATTGTATCGCACATATTTCTAAGATGTAAAGACTTTGTGGCTCTATATAAGTTTTATGGTTTTGAGTTTGAGTCTAATTATATTAATGATCTTAATAAGATAAATATTAGAAGGATATACTTATTTATAGCGCTTTTGTCAAGGACAAGAACTCGATGAAAGCAAATAAACATATGAAACTTTTTTTAAAAAATATAATAAAATAGAAGTAAGAGAGTATGTATATTAAAAGAAACTAGAATGGCTATTGTCACAAGACAAGAAAACTATAGACTCTTAAAACTAGATTAGAAGCAAAAAATGAATTGATAAGAATGAAGAAGGCTTTACTCTTGTCTCTATTTATACTATCTATCTAAGAGCTACGTGGCGATATTCTATAGGATCTCCTATATGTGTCTAATTTAGAAGACACTTGTCAAACTTACACGATAAGTTTCTCACATGTGCGCCACGTAGTTGACTTGTTTCGCAAGCTATCAACATGTGTGACACATGGCTAGCTTGTTCCACAAGCTACCAACATGTGCGCCATGTGGCTAGCTTGTTGACCAAGTTTTTAACCTACCAATCATCTATAGACATATATAAAGGTGATTCCACGTCTATAAAGCTTTTAGAAAGCTTCTCTATCAGATATTATCAAATCAATTTATTTTACCTACTTCTATTGGTTGATATTAATTAAATAATTATTGGAGTAAATCTTATATCTATGGTATTATCCCCCCTTTTAGGAACAAGTTCCATGAGGAGCGGTGATTATATGTTGAAGAAGTCCAAGATATGTCGAATTGTGCTTGCTACATACTCTGATCTTTGTTCTCTTCAAAGGTAGTTGATAGGTCCTTTCAGCCATCGATAATGTCCCATACCAGGGTGAGAAGACCACCCTGTTATTTGATCATTGTTGAGGCCTTCATAACTGCCTTCAAAAAAAATATTAGGAACACCATCACGAGTAGTTCCTATCTCTAAAAGTATCACCAAATATTGGAAGTCTCTTCCAAGGTCGTGATACCAAAGACATTGTATTTTGCCATCAATCCAAGGAAGGACATGTTGTTCTTGAGGGTCCTCATCTCTATTCCGTTGTCTTGAAAGTTGTGATAGTCATAATGTCTCGTTTGGTAAATCAGCAAATGAAGGTTCTTGAGTTGAATCTGCTAGTTGTTAGTTCTCCATCTCTTTAATATCACAAATACAAAGAAGCTACAAACAAGGATAGAAAGTAGAATGTTATCTTGCCTAGATTATGTTTTTTTTTATAGGGAAGGTCTTCATTTTGGTTTTGATGGATGTCATTGATGAAAAGCCTCTACTTTCCTTGCTGCATTTGCAAGATTCTTTGCTAATTTCCATATGCATTCACTAATATCATATCTGTGCCAATGAATAAGATATTCCAACCTATTTTGGCGCTATCTTGAATCTAAGACTTTTTCTACTTCAAATTCTTTATTATTGTCCACGTCTATAAGAAGATGTGGCACTTATCTTCTTCTTGGTATGTTCATTATCTTGTATGATTCAAGAAGAGACTTGTGGAATAAAAAATGGATCTTCATGGACTCCAATAGGTGTAATGAATATGCAACTGGATTGATTTGTTCAGAAATAGGAAAAGGTCCAAGCCTATGATAGTCTAACTTATCATAAAGACGAGTAGTCTTGATATTACAATGAAGTAATCATACATTGTCCCCCACGTTGAATTGTGGTTGTTCCTTGCGATACGCATCTGCATTTATTTTTTGTCATTCTTAATCTTCTTTTAATTGTATCTTTATTATTGCATATAGCTCTAATAAACGATTTGCTAAATCTTTTGCTGCTGGATTATCAACTATTAAAAAATCAAAAGTATCAAGTGTGGGTGGTAACCATAATTGGCAAAGAAAGATGTTTGTTATATAGAAGAATGTATCATATTATTATAAGCAAACTTTGCCAATGGTAAGAGAGTTGTCCAATCATCTTGTTGATAGTTGATGGTATACCTCAAATATTGCTCCAAGACTTGGTTTACACACTATCGTGTTGTGACACGATTATGTAGTGAAACTATGACTAAAAATGATTTTTCAATTAATATTCTATTATCTTAGTTCAATAAGAATTCAATATATTTTATCAAGGTTTTTATGAAAGCCTCTTAGTTTATTTTCTTCACTTAATAGCTAATAGATAAGAATTAGTTAGTAATTTTACCTTCTAGGTTGTAGTAATTCTTTTACTGCCTTAGAAAGGCCATAAAATAGTAAAAATATAATAAAAAGGATAAATCATTAGCATGATTGATATAAGGATTAAGTTAAGGATAGGATTGGGCTATAAAATTCCTAGGATAGGTTAGATTGATAACCAAGGGTTGGCCGTTTGTAGGACAGGGTCGAAATCAGATCTTTGGCTACTAAAACAGTTGCCTAGGGCAAATCAAGAGTCTTTTAGCAGATCAAAAGATGGGATTAGAGAGAAGACTTAAGAAATTTTGCATAGGAGTTGATTGGAAGTGATTTAGATAAGAAATGACTTTGTAATAGCTTTGCAAAGTCAGGGTTATTTTTGGCAATTTGGGATTTTATGAAACAAAATAGGGTTGATATTTTAGGCAATTTCAGAAGTTTTGTAGTAGATCCACAACTGAGAATTTGTGGATTTTTGGATATTATTGTTGTTAATGTGTACTATGAATTTGAGCTGAATGTAATAGTTTAGTTGTATGTAATTGAGGTTTAAGTGGGTCAAGATCTCGGAAATTAAGTTTTGAGGGTCAGTTAGGATTTTTGAGATCTTGAGTAATTTGCCAATTGGATTGGAGTCAAATTTATATATATGGATAGTAGACTTATTTTTCTACGCACATACAAAATTTGAGAGCAATTGAATAGTGTGAAAGGGAGATTTAGATACTGGAATATTGGCATCAAGATTGGAGAAGGAGGCCGGCCATCACCCATGCAAATTTATGGATTTTTCTTCTTTTTATTAAGTTAGATCTTCTTCAAACTTAATGTGCTTGTTTTCAACTTAATTAATAAGATGTGTACAAAATTTCAATCAAAACCAACAGTTTATTTGGTAGTTGTTGAGGTTCTAAAACTACCTTAGGATTTCCTTAGGGTTTGGTTAGGATTTGACTAAGGTTAGTTAGGATTTGTTTTAGGGTTTGTTAGGGTTGATTAGGATTTAGTAGGGTTTGTTTTAGGATTTTTTTGAATTTGATCAAGGTTGACTAGGGTTTAATTAAGGTATGATTAAAGACTATTTAGAGATTGATTAGAGAAGTTAAGACTAGTTATTGTTGTGTATTTTCCTTTTATCTTCCACAGCCAGGTGCCCGGAGCATTTTCAAGCAAGACTTCACGACATATGACAATGCTTTGTTTGTCCATCAATTTCAGGATGGAAAGCTAAAGATAGCTTTATGTCGACCTTTAAAATCTTAAAAAGCATTCTCCAAAATCTTGACACAAATTGCATCCATGTGTTTGATATAATATTCCTTGGTAATCCATGATAGTAATAGATGTTGTCAAGGAAGAGTTTAGCTGTTTCTTCATTTGTGATAGATTTTGTACATGGGACAAAATGTACCATCTTGATGAAATGATATACAATCACGAATATAGAATCATATGAATTTGAATTTGAAAGATCCATGATGAAATCTATAGAAATAGAAGACCAAGGTTGTTTTGGTATAGGTAATGGTTGGAAAAGTTCGTAAGATCGATGATGAGGAATTTTTGATCTTGAATAAATATCACACGACTGCACAAATTCTTTAACAACCTTCCATTTTTGAGGCCACCAAAAATCTCTTGAAATTAGCTCTAAGGTCTTATTGTATCCAAAATATCCAACTGCGGGGGAGTTGTGACAAGCTTCAAGAGCACATAGTCATGCTTCACCTTCTAAGACGTATAAACGTCATTCAAAATAAAATAAGTTGTCTTTAAATTTGAACTTTGAAATATCATGATATTTAAAAGAATTATTCTTAATTTTATAAATAAGAGGATCTGAGGGCATATTTAATTGGATTTGCTTGAGAAACATTAAATTAATAGTCAATGTTGATTTTATTGCTCAAATATAAAATTGCTCTAGTTTCAGGAGGATTATTCTTTATTGATCAAATGCTGCATTTCCTTCTTTTGGTACAAGATGAGATTGTCTAGAAAGAGCATTAGATAGACCTTGTTGTTTTCCTGGCTGATAAATATTGATGAACTCAAATCTTGACAAAGATATGCTCCAATGAGTTTGACGACAATTTAACACATGTACTAACATGAAATACTCGAGATTTTTGTAATTTGTATACACAATGACTAGATTAGAAGTACCTTCTAAATAGTGGCACCATTTTTGAAAAGAATCCACAATTGTAAAAAGTTCTTTATCGTGGATTTTGTAATTGATCTCTATTGCTGAAAATTTCTTGGAATAGAAAGCTATTTGGTGGAGTTTATCATTTGCTTCCATTTGTAATAATATTGCATCCAAAGTAAAGTCTGATATGTTTGTTTTCATAAAAAATATCTTGGAGAAGTTGACATGATACAAGATTGGTACAAAAATAAAAGCTATTTTCAAGACTTCAAACGATGCTTCTACTTCCTTACTCCACTCAAGTTTGTCTTTACAAGTTAGACATATTAGTGGAGTTGCAAATTGAAAAAAATTCTTGATAAAGATTTGGTAGTAATTGGCAAATTTCACAAAGCATTGTACGTCTCTTATTGTTCTTGGAATCTTCCAATCTATGATTGTCTAGACTTTCTTAGGATCCATCATGAGACCATTATTTGAAATGATGTATCTTAAGAAATCAATTTGAGTAGTGTAAAATACACACTTTTTTATCTTGGCATATAATCCGATATCTCTAAGTTTTTGTAATACATAATGAATATATAATTCATGTTCTTTTATATCTTTAGAATAGATTAAAATATCGTCTAAGTAATAGACAATAAAATCATCTAAAAACTCACAAAAAACATCATTCATAAGATGCTGAAAAACAGTTGGTACATTTGTGAATCCAAAAAGCATAACATTATATTTAAAATGTCCATACCTTGTTTGAAAAATAGTCTTCTATTCATCTCCTTTTTTGATACGGACTAAGTTGTACGTTCCTTGTAGATCTATTTTTGTATAGATCTTAGCTTGATTCAATTGATCCAGAAGTCTAGATATCAATGATAGAGGATATTTATTCTTGATGATAATCTTATTGAGCCCTCGATAATCTATGCACATCCGTAGTGATCTATTTTTTTCTTTACAAACAAGATAGGATCTCGTGTTGGAGATTTCAAATGACATATAAAATTTTTAGATAAATTTTCATCAATGTATTTCTTGAGTTCACCCTACTCATTTTGTGATAATCTGTAGATTAGTCCAAATGGAGGCTGAGCTCCCTCTTTGAGGTCAATTGAACAATCATACGGATGATGTTCCGAAAGAATATTTATATTTTTTTATCTCAAAAATATCTTGATAATCCACATATTGGCTTGAAATGCTACTTAAAGTCTTTCTGCTATCAAAAACAGATGTGGTATAAATAGCAATAGTTGATTCTTCTTTTGCTGCATATACAAAAGCTTTTTTACCTATAAGTATGGATTTTATTATACTAAACTTATAGCTTTTTACTTGGTTGGGAGGATGTTTAATAATGTTCTGAGAAAAGCCAAGTCTATGAGAATTCCAATCTATTTGAGGATTATATTTTTCTAGATATCATTAACCTAAAATAATTGGATTAGACAGAGATTTAATTATGTTAAAGGTTACGTAGCTATTATGACCATCTATTGTTATTTTTATAGGACGGGTTTCATGAGTGATATCTCTAGAAGACAATGGACAACTATCTATGACTTCTACATGTACGGGTTTAGTTTTTTGTATTAAAGGTATTTTATGATTCTTAACAAATTTTTCATCTAGAAAGTATGTTGAGGCTCCTAAATCTAATAAGGCAGAGACTTTGTAGTTTTTTGGTCCTAAATATACATCTATTATAAAATAAGGAGAGGATTCTAAGGAGCGAATAGGACCTTCACTAGGAATTATATAAGATTCCAATTATACGGTCTTTATTGTAGCTAGACAAATTTGTTTTCCGACATGTTGTCTTCTTTGACAACCATACTCCTCATTTTGCAGTTGTATCATTTCTTTGGATAATATTAAACAATATGTTTAGGTTCTCTATAATATAAACATAATCCTCCTTGACGATGCTGAATCTTTTCTTATTAGATAAGAGGTTTAAAATGTACCGCATCAATTTGCATGTCTTCTACTTTTGAATGTACATTTTGTAAGGATATTGATATTACCATTGAATAATAACATTGAGGCTCTCTTGTACAACTCTCGGATTAAAACTCAAAAAATTGACTGTCACACTTCATAGCAAAATCAATTGCTTGACTCAATGTCTAAAGATCCGATAAATTGAGCATTAATTTTTTTATTTCATATTGTAATCCATAGAGAAATTGGCTGATGAGTGCAACATCATCCCACTTGATATCAGTCACTAGTTGTCAAAATTGTGAAGCGTATAATGACATCGATCAATTGCCTTGTTGTAGGATACGAATTTTATTGGTTGCAACATGGATTGCATCATGTTCTCCATACATAGATCAAAATTTTGCTAAAAATGCCTCCAAATTATCCAATATTAAATCACGTCGTTCAAGAAAAGATAAAACTATGATAAAAAAAAATCCGAAAGTAATGTTCCAATAAACCTAATTTGAGATCCTTGCGTAGGATAACTCTGAGGTTGAAGTTCAATCACCAATTGTACCTGATTGACGAATCCTTGAAACTTAGAACTTGTGCCATCAAACTTCTCAAGCAAACTAATTTTTGGTTCTCTAATGTTTGAACAGTGCTCCACCATAGGTGAGGTAGTATGGTTTGATGTAGATATTGATGCAGCTCCAACCATTTCTATATCTTCACTTCCTACTAATCTTGTTGCTCTTTGTAGTGACAAATTGAGTTGATGCATTGCAAGCATTAACTCTCTCATTTGCTCTTCTATTTGTGCCATTGCACTCTTCATTTCCGCAAGCTCTGCCATGATAATATAATAGGAAGGAAGGTGTCTACTCTCACTTCAAGAAATGTAGAATAACACATTTAAAAGAAAAAATTTTAGAAACAATATCAGTTTAGAAGTGTATAATCTACAACTTCTAATATGCTTATGTGTTATCAAGAGAAAGAGATAATCTACTCTTAATCCAGAAAAGACAAAGCTTTGATATTATATGTGTACTCTTGTCAAAGACAAAAACTCGATGAAAGCAAATAAACATATGAAACTTCTTTTAAAAAAGTATAATAAAATAGAAGTAAGAAAGTATATATATTAAAAGAAATTAGAATGGCTATTGCCATAAGACAAGAAAATTATAGACTCTTGAAACTAGATTAGAGGCAAGAAAGGAGTTGACAAGAATGAAGAAGGCTTCATTCTTGTCTCTATTTATACTATCTATCTAAGAGCTATGTGATAATATTCTATAGGACCTCCTACACATGTCTAATTTGTAAGACTCATATCAAACTTGCACGACGAGTTTCCCACATGCGCACCACATATTTGACTTATTCTACAAGCTACCAACATGTGCGACATATGGCTAGCTTGTTCCACAAGCTACCAATATATGCACCATGTGGCTAGATTGTTGACCAAGTTTCTAACCTACTAATCACCTATAGACATGTATAAAGGTGATTTCACGTCTATGAAGCTTCTAAGAAGCTTATCTATCAGATATTATCAAATTAACTTATTTTACCTACTTCTATTGGTCTATATTAATTAGATAATTATTGGAGTAAATCTTATGTCTATGACACCTTTACTTTAAACACTTGGTATACAATGTATATTCTTTGATATATAATTTTATTTTATGAGTTATTTTGAAAGACATTCTAAAAAAATAATAGGATCAAAAATGATTTATGCTTCTAATAACCATTATAGATGTAGCCAATTTTAATTTTATATAATAGATCATCTTATTAATATGTTTTTTTAGATTATTTGTAGAAATTAAAATATTATAGAATATTATATAAAAAATCTTTATTTTATACTAAAACCTTAGCTAAAAAAAAAGAAGATGTATATATATTATTTAAATAATTTTCTAAAATCATTATTTTTTTATTTTTTTTAAAAATTAATATTTTTAGGATAAAAATTATAAATCTATTAAAATATTAGTTAGACTAGACCATTTCTATATAAGCAATCAAATTTATAGACAAGAAAATATCTATGGCTATAGAATAAAAAAAAATTAGTTATATTAGGCTACTTGCTTGTTTAAAGTATAATTTTTTTCAACCTATTCTAAAAAAAAAGTTCTATTTATAAGATTAAAAAAACAATGACTTAAAAATTAATGATTTAAAAAATATAGAAGTAAAAAAAATATAATAATAATATGGGGACATTTACATATAAAAGAAGTACATTTTTTAAAATTAAACTTAGATTATTTATTTTCTTATTCAAGTAACATTGTTAAGATCAATCATATATTTATAATAAAAAAAGAACAAAAGAAAGAAATAAGCTCAAATTAATAAAAAAAATTGCAAAGTAATACAAAAAATTTATATTTATAAAATAATCTAAAAAAAAATTAAGAAAAATTAATACAAATTAAGAATTGAAAAAAAAAAAGAAAAAACAAAAAAAAGAAAAAAAAATTAAAAGTTAGATTATAATAGAATATATATAGTAAAGACATAAATATATACAAAATTCAAAAGTTATTACACTCATGTGTCATTGAAGAAGAAAGAGAGTAAAAAAAAGATATAGATATATAATAGAGAAAAATTAAAATGGCTATTGTCAAATACAAAGAGACCAGAGAGCCTTGAATTAAGATTTGAATACAAGAAAGACATTGCCAAGACTAAAGATGGCCTCACTCTTGTCTCCAAATATACTAGCTACTAAGAAGGCCTTATGGAAGCTTTCTAAGGACCATAGGACTTATGGCCTAAGTCCCAAGTTGTAAGTCGCTTCTAACATAGCTTCTTAAAAGTAAGAAACTTGTAGAACAAGTTTTAATAGTCACATGATATATCTATAGGAATCAAAAGATCTAATCTATATCTAAAAAACTTCTTCAAAGTTTTTTAAAAAAGATATTATTTACTTATTTCATTCTATCTATTTTAATTTATTTATATTTATTTAAATAATATAGGCATCTCTTATAATATATAAAAATAAAATATAAAATTATTCTTTATAATATCAAAAGAAATACACTCTTAGTTTCAAATCTTAAAACTTTAAGATGAAACAAGAAAAAGATTTAAAGAACAAAAGAAATTAAAGCAAGTATCCAAGAACTTTTATATATTATTTTATTTAAAATATAATTATTTGATATATCAAAAAAATCCACAAACTATATACTTAAGCTAATTTTTAAAAATATTTAACATATAATAAAATCAAATTTAATCTAATCAATCCAAATAGAAAAAATTATTTATAAAATTTATAATAAAGCTTTTAAAAAAGCCTCAAGCATAGGTTATATTGGTATAGAGTTCTTTAAAATATTTTAGAAGATTACTAGTAGTGATTAATTATATATGATTAATTAAGCCTCTATTAAAAAAAATTCTTCCTTTCAATGACTAAAGGAAATATTTTCATACTTCATAAAGATAAAAATTATAATATCTTGTGCAATTAGAAACCTATAATACTTTTTATAACTTAGTATAATTCTTTTTCAAAGAATAAATTCTAACATAGAATTCAATCAATTTTTATAAAAATAATTTATCTTAATTAAATGATTTTTCTTCTATATGTATTTATTTTTGATAATATCTTAGTCAACCAAGAAAAAATTATTTAGACTAAAAAATTCAAATATATACTTTTATTGTTAAAATTAAATTTTTTACTATAAATAATAATTTTTTTTATGAAATTTTTAATTTTTAATAATAAATATATATATATATATATATATATTTATATCATTAATTTATAAATATAATAAATCTATTATTTATAAATATAAAAACAAAAACAATTATATGAAGTAATAGATCACAAACACTATTTTTTGTTGTAAAACAAATATTTTTTATAAGTGCCTTTTGGCTTCCTATTTGTTCTATTTAGTGATAAGAAATTTCAATCTATTCCTTCAAGAAGCATTGATAAATACAAGAATTAAACAAATTAAAGTCGTAGCTTATATATTACAACAATTTATTAGCCAATATATTGACAACTGTACTTGTACAATCCTAAGACACAAAGAATTGGTCTCTAACATAATAAAAATTCTTTTTAATTTCAATTTGGCTTTAAGATTACAATTTAACCAAGTTATGCTTTTAAAATTCTAACAAATTAGTAAAGATTCTAAAATATACTTTGTAAATATATATAGATGGAATTAGATTAAAAAGAATAAAATTTTAAAAAAAATAGCTATTCTTTTTGGATTATCATTGAAAATTAATATTATTTAGAAATTTTTTATATTTATAAAAGAAAAAAATTAATTATTAATATTTTATATACTTGCCATGGATATACAATAGAAGAAGATTTTAAAAGATTCTAAAAGGTTCTACTTAATCTTAGAAGGTTCTAAATGATTCTACTTGATTTTAGGAGATTCTATTTGATCCTAGAAGGTTGTAGAAGGTTGTAGAAGGTTCTATTTGATCATAGAAGACTCTAGAAGGTTCTAGAAGGTTCTTGATGATTTTAAAAAAGTCCTAGTAGGTTCTAAGAAGGTTATAGAAGGATCTTAGGCTTGCTTCACTTCTAAGCATCAAAGAAACTTTTCAAGGAGCCTCGCATCTAGTATATATAAGAGTCAAGGTTGAAGAGATCTTTAGTCTCAACAAAGCAATTCTTGTAGCTCAATTTAGACCTTTGGTTTTATTCTTGTGCTTTGTCATAGCTCCTTACTTGTGATATATAGCAAATCTCTTTTATTTTAGTTCTTTGAACTTTTGAAGTTTTCTTCTACTTGAATTATATATTTGTAATAATTTATTAAGACTCACATAGTACAATATCTGAGTTTGATTTTCTTAGATAGAGAGAGGATTATCCTTCTTCTTAGAAGTATTGTAGCACTTTAGAAGTTGCACATTATTGTCCTCTAAACCAATATTATTTTTGATTTTTTTCTTATATATTTTTTTATTTTATTTTATTTCTATAATAAAAAGTAAAAAGTTCAATATGAATGCTCTTAAAGCATTGAGAGTCAAGAAAAAAACCTTGTTTAAATAAATTGAAGAACATTATATGACCTTACATAATGGTCAAAGAGTAAAACCACTTGAGCAACTATCACAAGTCATCTTAAGAATTCCATCATCAAGATCTACTTTATTAGAAGATTTATGTATTTGAGATGGCAATTTATTGTCAATAGCAAAATAATCAAGAATTAGTCTCCCTAAGAAGTTTGATGGAACTTGTTTAAAGTTTTGTGGCTTTGTAAATCAAGTACAACTTATTATTTTACTTTAATCTTAGAGGTATTCTATGAAAGCATTTTATGTTGGTCTTATTAAAATCTTATTTTTAAATTAAGCTTTGTCTTAGTTTGCTTTATTATTTAAGAAGAATTCTTCCATATTACATAATTTTGAATTATTTTGGCCGCATATGCTAAAGCTTTAGAAAAATATGATAAGATTTTTTTTTGCCACAACTAAAATCCTAATCTTTTGATGTAGAAATAATTTTGTATTTATTTATTCTTTGAAATTTTAGCAATTAGCATGTGATATCAATTGAAATAAAGACGTATTAATAAGACTATTTTATTCAGAATTATAAGAAAATATAAAAGATCTATTATTATCCATATTTGATTTTTAAATTCTTAATGAAGCCATCAATCAAGTAATGATATGCAATAATTAATTATTTTAATATTAACAAAAAAATATCTACTACCTACACTATGACTTTGTACCAATTATTTGACATCTTCTACATCTTCCAATCCTAGCAAATATTTGGAAATAAAAGATATGCAGATTGATGCAATTCACTTTAAATCTCTTTATGAGCAAGAAAAAAAGCGTTAAAAAGAATATATTTTATATTTGTATTATAAAAAATCTAGCCACAAGGATAATAGTTGTTACAAAAAGCATTGACATACATATTGAATAAAAAGTGCGGTCACATCATTAGATGCTTTGTAAAAAAATAAGGGTGTCTAATCATAATAGAAACCATGCAATTGGATTCTTCTATTCCACAAACCAAAAAAGATCATGTATTATCATCTAACTCTTCTTGTTGATTTACCATACTAATATGTTTGGATGCTCAAAAATTCAAAATTCTTATTTTATTAGATTTAGAAGCCTTTACTTACTTTATTAATTTAAAATTTTTAAGAATCCATAAAATTTTTATAATTAAGAAATCTAAGGCTTTTCATATAAATTCCATAGATAGTTGACCTTTATCTTCTAAAAATATTACTTATAAAACTAGTCCATTAGAAATAACAATAGAGAATTATAGTTGTTAGGTTTTATTTAATATCATTAGGTCATTATTTAATTCTATTATTTTAGGATTTTTTTGGCTTAAAAGACATAATCTCCATATAGATTTGATATCTTATAAAATAAATTTTTTTAGAATAATATAACCTATAATTATTAAATTTGATAGAAAACATCATATATTTCATAGATCTAAAATCATAAAGCCTTTGTTTATTGGAATTAGAGCTTTTATGAGAGCAACCAAAAAAAATACTTCTTTTGTTATTTATATAGTTCCAACATCTAAATAGATAAGTACTTCAATAATCTTTTCAAAAGAATGCTAAGATTTTAAAGATGTATTTGAAAAGAAGAACACAAATATCTTGCCAAAACATCATCTATATGTATCAAAAATACAAATTGAAAGAAAATACATAAACTAATAAAATTTGTATTAAAAAGAAAAAAGAAAAAAGAAAAATAAGAAAATATATGTATTCTAGAAGAAATTGGAATGGCTATTACCAAAGATTAGAAAATATAAAGAGTCTTAAACTAGACTAGAAGCAAGAAAAGAATTGGTAAGAGTGAAGAAGGCTTCACTCTTGTCTCTATATACATTATCTATTTAAGAGCTACGTGGCGACACTCTATAGGATCTCCAATACATGTCCAATTTGTAAGACACATGTCAAACTTACAAAACACGTTTCTTATATGTGCATCATGTATTTAGCTTGTTCTATAAGCTACCAACATGTGCAACACATGGTTAACTTATTGACCAAGTTTCTAACCTACAAATCACTTATAGACATAAATAAAGATGAAACCACATCTATGAAGCTTCTAGGAAGCTACTCTATAAGATATTATCAAATTAACATATTTTTACTTACTTCTATTTATCCATATTAATTAGATAATTATTAGAATAAATCTCATATCCATAATAATATGATTATACTATTGATTTTTAAAATGGTGCACAACCACTTTTTAGTCCAATTCATAAATTATTACAAAACAAGCTTATAGCATTGAGAGAATATATTGATAAGAATTTAATAAGAAATTTTATTTAACATTCAAACTTATGGACTTATATTAAACATTAGTAAGAAAATTTCTTATTAAATTTTATTCAACATTCATACTAATTTCTTACTAATGGACTTATATTCTTTGTGAAAAAAAAAGATGGATCTCTATAGATGTGCATTGACTATTATAGCTTAAATAAAGTAACGATAAAAAATTATTATTTTTTGCTATTGATATCTATGTAATTGGATCAAGCTAAGATCTATACTAAAATAGATATCCGTGGAGCTTATAATCTAATACACATCAAAAAAAGGGAGGAATATAAATTATTTTTTGTACAAGATATAAACACTTCAAATATAATGCCATGCCTTTTAGCCTTATAAATACATTGGCCATTTTTTAATATTTGATGAATGATATATTTTGTGAATTCTTTAATGACTTTATTATATGCTATTTGGATAATATACTAATTTATTTTAAGATTCTAAAAGAGCATAAATAATATATCTATCTTATCTTATAAAAATTATAAGATATTAGATTATATATAAAATTAGAAAAATATATATTTTATAAATTTTAAGTAAAATTTCTTAACTATATCATTTCAAATGAAAGTTTAATGATGGATCCAAAGAAAATTAAGACCATAAGTGATTGAACAACTCCAAAGTTGAAATATGATATTTAATGCTTTTTTAAATTTATAAACTTTTTAAAGATTTTTATTAATAATTATTTTGAAATAGCTACTTTTTTTATGTAATTGATATATAAGGATAAGCTTGAATAGAAATTAGAAGCTAAAAAAACCTTTGAATGCTTAAAGATAGCATTTTCTATAATCCATATCTTCATTCACCTAGACTTTTTTAAGCCACTTTTTATAGAAATCAATATTATGGCATGATCTTCAATCTGAGAATGTATTGAGTACTTGGCTATAGAAAATTTATGTGCAATTTATTGGCAAGATTCCAATAAGTGATTTGTCTTTAATAAAAAAAGACAAATAATATGACGATATTACAAAAGAAAAATTATATTAGTAAAATTTCTTATATTTAAGTAGGTTTGTACATAAAGTCCTTCTATGGGTATATAAAAGATTCTTAATACCCTTTTCTTTATAAAATTATAACTAACCAATTGATGATAAGTTAGATTGCCAATAATTTTTTTAAAAAAAATCCATAATCTCTTTTCAAAATTCCATCTTTACATCAAAATTTTATTATGATTCTATATATCTATTTTTCCACCTCTATAAATTCTTGGTTCCTAAAAAATCCCTTTAATTTGTACAAAAGGCTCAAATTGCAACAAAAACCTTCAATAGCTTATTTACCTACAAGGATTTATTTCTTTTCAAATTTTAGAATTCAATAATTTTTTATCCAACTATTCAATTTCTATAAAAAAATTCTAAAGTATAAATAATATTCTTAAGCTTTATTAAAAAAAATATTCAATTATAGATCCACTTTCAATTGTCTAATATCTCAAAAACCCTAATAGGTGCTTAGAACCCTAATTTAAAGACATCTAAGCACTATTTTCTTTATATCTCACAAACTTAAAATTTTAATACTATAAAATTTTTGCACATAATTTTGTAATATAAACATACATACCTCTAAAAGTTTTGAGCCAAAAACTTATGAAATTGCCTAAAATATAGCTCAAAACATAACCACTAATTAAGTAGGATCACTTATTACCTTTTGATTATAAGCATTGACTTCAATTCCCAATATCTCCTTTATTTTAGTTTAAATTACATCAAGCTATATATATATATAAAGTGTAGCCAAGAAAGTATTCTTTCTAATTCTGATTGCCAATCCTCTATTTCTTTCTATACATGCTAGTTATATCTAAAAGAATGACAATAGATACAATTTCAACACCTTAACTTTGAGTGCCTATATCTCTTTCATAAAAAGTCTAAATCACATAATTTTTGTACCAAAACTATAGCCAAAAATTTAAGCTTTCTAATCTTAATTGTTGATATTCAAATTCCTTTAAAAAATATATCATAATCCCTAATAAGGCCTCAAGCAACCTCCTTGAAGCCCATTAGGCATGACTTTTAGCCAATAGGAATAGAAACTTCTATCATCTATCTCTATTCATCTATATGGATGGCCTAATTATTCCTTTTCATATTAAAAATCCTTTTTTAATTCTTTTTTTAATAAGATTTATATAATATGTATTCTAAATACCAAATAAAAGAAGTAAACAAGATCTCAAGGATCACCAATGTCTAATAAGGGTGGTGATTTAAAATATATAAATTCTTTCTAAAATGATAATCTAATCACATTTTGTAATCAATAAAATCCAATGATATGGCTCTCATTTAATTGTATAGTAAATTATACATTAAATATATATGTACAATATTTTCACATGGTAGCTGAACTACAACACAACATCAATGCATTGGACTTTGTATTAGAAGCAATCTTATCCAAATCTAAAAGAGAAGAGAGACTACATCTAATTGCATTCTATTTCAAAAAAAATTTGGCCGCAAAGATTAATTATAAGATCTACAATAAGAAACTCCTTACTATTCTAGATGCTTTCTAGAAATAACATCATTTGCTTGAAGGCGCTTCATATCTAGTAATTGTGTATACAAATCACAAGAACCTCAAGTATTTTATATTGGATCATATTCTAAATTGCTATCAAGCCCGTTGGAGCATGTCTCTATTTTCTTTCAACTTCAACATCAAATATTGACTCAAGAAGCAATAAAGATTGTTAAATGCCTTATCAAGATAATTACACCTTGTGCTAAAAGAAGGAGAGGTAGCATATGACTAACAATAAATAATATTCTTGAAACTTGAGAAATTTTATATTTGAATAACTTTTATATCAATTTCAATGGATTTTTTGTTTTTTTTAATGAAGTTTGTGCAACCTTGACTGTAGACCCTCTTATTTCTAATATTAAATGTTATTTTAACAATATTCTCAATGATTTGAGTAAATTTAAGTTTGAAGATAATCTTCTCTACTTTGAAGAATGCCTATATATCCTAAAAGGATCATTGTGTCTTTGTGTTCTTCAAACATGTCATGACTTTTTATCTATGGAATATTTTGGATTCAATAAGACATTGGAATTTATTTCTAGAGATTGTTGGTGGCCTCAAATATAAAAAGTTGTCAAAGAATTTGTCTTCTCTTGCAACATATGTTCTAGATCAAAGAATCCTTAATATCACCCGTTGTCGTAATACATGCAATTTTGCTCAAGAATGCTTCGGGCACGTGGCTGTAGAAGACAAAAGAGAAATACACAACAACAAGATCCTAACAACTCTAATAGAATCCTAAATAACTTCTATTAAATCTTAACAATACTAATCAAATTTTGATCCAATCTTTAAGCAATTATAAAAGAAGAGTAAATGAATCATACATTAATCATAATAGAAAATAATATATAAAATACTAAATTTAGAAAATACTAAAAATAGAATCTTAAAATCCTAAATCATATCTTATTCAAATCCTAGGTCAAACCCTAGTCAAAACCTAAATCAAACCCTAAGTCAAATCCTAAGTCAAATTGTGTTCAAACCCTAAGTCAAACCCTAGTCAAACCCTAAATCAAACCCTAAGTCAAATCCTAAGTCAAACCCTGATCAAACCTTGATCAAACCCTAGTCAAACCCTAAGTTAAATCCTAAGTCAAAACCTAGTTAAAATCCTAAGTCAAACCCTCGCCAAACCCTAGTCAAACCCTAAATCAAATCCTAAATCTTAAACCAAATCTTAAGCAAACCCTAAACCCTAAACCAAACCCTAATAAAATCTTAAACCAAATTCTAATCAATTCAAATCAACCCTAGAAAAAATTAGAACCTCAATATCTACTAATTAGACCGTTGATCTTATTAAAAACTTTGTACACCTTTCAACCTCTTAGTCAACAACAAGCACAACAAATTTGAAGGAAATCGAACTTACCAAATAAAAGAAAAATCCCAAAAACTTCTCGGGTGTTGGTTGGCCTCCTTCTCTAACCTTGATGCTAATCTTCTAGTGTTGATTTCTCTCTTTTTCACCACTCAATCAGTTTCAAATCACTCATGTGTATAGAAAAACAAGTCTATTATTGACACAAATAAAAACTACTCCAATCCAACTAGCAAATTGTTCAAGATCTCAAAAACCCTAACTGACCCTCAAAACTTAATTTCTGAGACCTTGACCCACTTAAACCTCAATTACATACAACTAAACCATCAGATTCAGCTCAAACTCATAGCACACATTAACAACAACAATACCCAAAAATCCACAAATTTCTAGCTGTAGATCTGCTACAAAACTTCTGAAATTGCTTAAAACATCAACCCTATTTTATTTCACAAAATCCCAAGTTGCCAAAAACAACCCTGACTTTGCAAAGCTATTACAAAGTCATTTTTTCTCCAAATCACTCAAAACCAACTCCTATACAAAATCCTTCAAGTCCACTCTCTAATTCCAATCTCCGATTTACAAAAACCTCTTGGATCCGCTATAGGCACGTGGTTTTGTGCCTCGGGGTCTGATTTTGACCCCAGCTCATAACCGGTCCTTTCCGGGTATCTATTTCAAGATTTTTGTAGTAAGTTTTTCTGAAACCTCTTCTTAACTCCCTCCTATATATGCCTATATCATTTTATTTCCCAATCTACTTTGTTTTGCCTTACTTATGGCCCTACAAAATAAATAGAAGCTCATTTGTAAAAAAGGCAGCATTAACACTCATTAGTTTTACTCCCTTTTTACTATTATTTATTTTTCTAAGATAATTTGCTACAATATTTTGAACTAAGATCTTCTATAATATACTATTTCTACACTCTTTCACCTAATAGTCATGTTACATCACGACACCATATAGACTTTTTTAATTGCTATCAATTCCAAAACATCTATGGTCTTTTATTTCTATAGACTTCATCATAAATCATCTACCATCAAATTTCTTTGATATCATATATATAATTATTGACCAATTTATCAAGATGGTATTTTTTTTTACAAGGAGACCATTATTAATAAGAAAACAATCAAATTATTTAATAATAATGTCTATCAATACCATAGATTTTTAGATGATATTATATCAGATTGAAGACTATACTTTGTGTCTAAATTTTGGAAGTCACTTTTTGAAAAAAATTTAATAGATATCAAGATTTCTTCAATATTTCATCCATAAATTAATGGCCAAATGGAATAAGTCAACAAAATATTGGAGTAGTACTTAAAGTGTATCCTAAATTATTAACAAGATATTTGAATATCTTATTTGTCTCTAGCCAAGTTTTTCTACAACAATACAATTCATGCATCTATTCAACAGACTTCATTTTACTCCAATCATGGCTGCTATTTAAAATTGGACATATTATCTATTAATAGACTCAAAAATCTAATAGAAAATGATTTTATAAGCCAAATAATTAATATCCAAGTTAATTTAAAATTTTAATTAGAAGAAGCTCAAGTATGCTCCAAAGAAACAACTAACATATAGAAGAAGGAACAACCCCTATTTCAAGTTGGATATAAAGTGTGGTTGCTCTGATATAATATAAAGACTACTTGATCATCTGGTAACTTGAACTACCAAAGCTTGAGACTATTTTCTATTCAAAAATAAATTAATTCTATTGCTTATTGATTGGAATTACTAATATCTATAAAGATACATGTTATTTTTTATACCTCTCTTTTAAAATCTTATAGAAAATTAAGTATATCAAAAAGAATATAATTGCCACTGCCTTATATTGAACTAAATAGCCATGAAGAATTTGAGGTGGAAAAAATACTTGATTCAAGGCTAAGGCAAGGAGAATTGAAATATTTTGTGCATTGGCACAATTATATCATTAATAAGTGCACATAAGAGCCAACCTCAAATTTAATCAATGTGCCACAAAAGATATAAGAATTTTATCAATGATATCCTTTTAGACCTAAAGTGATAATACGTGTTCAATAATACTTCCATTTGGCATATCCAAATATAATATAGTTTAGACTTTATATTTTTTTGTGAAAGATGGAAGCAATCTTAAAAGTTTCAGAGTTCAACTTTCATACATATAAACTAACAAACCTAGAAGTAATTCTATTCCACCTTAAGATTGTGAAATGTCTTTTATTTAGCTTGTATATTTGGATATGGATAGTCAAAAAGATAATATCATGTCAATTCAACTAAGCATTTTACATTGTCAACCTCAATATAAAGAACCGCCTAAACTAAGAAGGTGTTGTAAAATATCTAACAACTACTTTGTAGCAATCATCATCAAAGTAAAACTTGTCCATAAAAGATGCCTTGAAGTAATTTTTGAAGGACATTTTTATAATAAAGATACCATATGATATATCTTTGACTTCTTTTCTTTTGATCAACTTTGACTTTATCCGTCTTTATAGAACTCAAAGCTGAAGGAGGAGGTGATGTCATGGACATACAACGGAAGTAGAATCTAAAAGATTTTAGAAGATTCTATTTAATCCTAAAAGATTCTAAAAGATTCTTAATGATTTCAAAAAGGCCCTAGTAGATTCTAAGAAGATTCTAAAAGATCATAGAAGGATCTTAGGCTTGTTTCATCTCCAAGCATCTAAGAAATTCCTCAAAAAGCTTCATTGTATCTAAATAGGAATATATATAGTATATATAGGAATCTTTTAGAATCTTATATTAAGATTCTAAAAGATTCTAAAAGATTCTTTTAGAATCTTATACAAATCAAGGGTGAGAGGATTCTTAATCTTGACAATACAATTCTTGTGGCTAACCTTGAACCTTCTAATCTTATTTTTGTGTCTTATTATAATTCCTTACTTGTGATACTAAGTGAACCTCTTCTATTTCAATTCTTTGAACTTTTGGAGTCTTGTTTTACTTGAGTAGTATATCCAAAACAATACTTAATTGTAACATGCAAAACTATCATTATAAATAATATTTTATTTTTATCTTTGTAATTTTTATGGCCATCTTAACAAGGTTCTTTAAAGCTATTAAAAAAATAAAATCTATAGTTTGTAAGTTTTAATAGAGTAGTTCTTACATGTTGGTGAGAAGCAAAATAGCTTTTCAACCATGTTGCAAAGAAATAAGGAATAGAGACCTAGAAATTATAGACCTTAAAGAGGCTATAATGAGATATAAGTACATTATATCTATGAGAATTTAAAATATATAAATTTATTGAATATAGACTTAGGCTTATTAAATCTAAGTCTATAGAAAAATACATGTATAATGTAACTTTGACTCTACTTCTACAATATAAATAATTTCTTAAATCTAAAAATAAAATTAAGATAAAAAAATATAGTGAAAAAATTCATTATTTTTAATTAAAATTACTTGTATCTTTTTATATTATAAAATATAGACCATTATAATAGAATCAAGAAATTTCTATAATTCCAATATACATTAAAGTCTAGAGAGTAGTAGATTTGTAGAAGAATAGTCTTCAAAGAATTAAAGTTGTCTTGGATGCTAATAGATTTTAATTTATAAACAAAGATATAAAAATTTTAATTTTTAGCATTACCACTTAAAACAAAGAATTTTAAGAATATTTTGTCTTCTTCATATTGAGCCAATTTAATGAATATCTTTTAAAAAAGAATTCTACTACCATATGACAAGGATTAAATTAGATTGTATAATACAATTAAAGATGATTTTTTTTTATTTTTTTTAGTATTTGATTCATTATTATTTATTTGAAAAAATAAACTATTTTTTTACTAAAAAAATATAAAGAAGATATTTTTTAAATAAGATAATTAATTCCAAATTACATTGGAAAAAAACATTGTCAAAAAATTATGATATGAAAGCTCATGTGAAGCATAATCAATTCTTTGCAAATTTTCAAATTTGTACAAATTATCAAATTGATTAATATTATAAAAGTAAAAAAAAAAAAAAAAAAAAAAAAAAAAAACCTCCCTATAAATATCAATATTATATAGGACCTATAGAAGATCTTTTTTAAAAAAAATTAAGACTTAATTAAGAATTAAAAGAAAAAATGATGGCATACATAATATAGCTTAGTAGAAAACTCTTGATATCAATAAAATCTCTATTGCATCTAGCTTCTTCAAATAGAATAGAATTTTAGAACAAAACTTTAAATTTTATTGGAAAGAGACACAGTATAAGATTAAGACTCTGAAAGAAGCTATATTTATTTAACTTATTAGACATAATAAAATGACAATTAGAGAATATAAATCTATAATAAATACTTTTTCATTAAAATTTTGCCAACTATATTCACAAAAAACTATAGATTTTATTATGAATAAGTTTTGGAAGTGCCTCTAAGCCAAAACAATATGACATTAAGCAACATCATTCATGTATAAGATGGTCTCTAATCTAAGGAAATATAGATAATATAAAATATTAAATAAATAAAATAAAACTGAAACTAAAATTAAAAACCATGTTCTTCAACCAATAAAAAAAAATATGAATGATTAATAAAAATTTAGAAAAATAAAAGGATAATAAAATTAGATGAAATTCTAATATACTACATAGTGACTCACTAATTTATTCACCAAATGCAATTGATAAGCTGAATAAAATGTCCTAATATTTCTACCAATTTGTTAACCTCTTGAACCCACCCACGTAGTAAAATAGGTAGTTGGATCCAAGACTTTTGCTCTACCTCCTTATATATCAATACAATTGGTTTTCCCATTTTTTTCAAAAAATAAATAAATAAAGATAATAACTTGACTGACTGCCCAAATACTAAAGCATCTGTTGTACCAAACGCTGGATATCGTTGCTTCTACCGCGAATGCGTTATGTGGGTGATCTGCCCCAGGCAAGGACGTACCTTGAAGTTGCTTATAGTAATGCTGCTGAGACTCCAAGCAGTTGCAGTATTTGGTTACAGAAATCGCTTGCCGCAGATTTTCCCAAGTACCTAGACTTATCAACACGGAAGTTGGTTGTCCAACAATAGAGATTATTCTACCAGAATTGTTTTTGGTTGACAAGGAAGAGCACTGGGATTACTCTACTCGCCGGAACGAATGCGAATCATGCCTGTTCCACCCGAAAATGCATGTTGTCTTACCCACACAGTAATTGAGAAAGTAGCCTAGTTGAGTTGAAGCTCTTCATATTTTACATAAATTTCAGGAACGACGCAAACCTACTCTGTAGGTTTGTCATTCTGTATAAATTAGCATGCCATGACTCTAAAATCGCCTAAATCTCAGCGCTTTCCTCGACTACCAATTAATGTAAAGAATCCTCCAGTTGAATCTGCCGGTGACTTAGTAATCTCATAGCTCATCGTCTGCTCCACCACTGAGATGATTGCTGAAATTCCTGGCTTGAATCCTTGAACTACATGTACTGTTTTCCGCCTGTGATGGCATGCTTCAAATCTGACTACCCGGCTTTGAATCTTAATCGTAGGACCCGGATGGACACAAGCTTTACTAGCATCCAGCTATTTGTGAGACGATCAAATTGCTGATGCATCTCTTCCGAGGCCACGCGCAGGTACATTTATCAACTTTCATTAATCAACCCTAGTTAGTGCCACCCTTAGGAGCATTATAGGATGTGCTCAATCCTTGATCATTCGACGCCCTTGGGGGAGTGTCACTTGAAGATAACGTCTCGGAGAGAGTGCACGAGGATGTCATTCCAAGTGTCGATAGGACCTGGGAGACACCAGTGAAGGCAATCATTCGGAATAATATTGCCTCTTTTGTCTTTTGCCTTGTCATCTTTGGTCCGGTACGAGTTTGGATGTCCATCAGGTCGCATTTGTGAAAGATTGGTTATTCTCAACAGCTTCAACCGATCCTTGGCCACCACCCCAAGCTCCTCTGCACAAGATGAACATAAGTAATGTTTTCTTTGCTCTGGTTTAAAAATACTAGCAGAGAAGGCTTTTTACAGTGAATTCACTACGCACAAACTATCATCTGACGATTTTTATTTTTATTTTTATTTTGTTTTGGTACAGTGAGAGCTGGAAGACAAAGAGCAGGAATTATGCTGCTGCAGAGAGGAGGAGATTAGTGCTGACCTGTAATGTTCTTGAACTGCTTCATCTGAATGCCATACATCCATTTCGTCAAAAAGCTCATGGGTACACCTCCGGGAGTGGTACGAGAGCATCTGCCGCCACTGTCCCAATCTCCATCCTCGAAATGTTCAGGGGTAAACGATCGATAAACAGTGATGCCGGAAAATCCAGGTATCGTCAGGCTTCCCTTCAAAATGTTAGCTATTGCTTTGTTGTAAGGCGGATCGAACCCTATTTCATTTTTACAAGCCGGCAATCCATGGCAACCCAAAATTTTTCCCTTTTCAAAATGCATGGCTTTCTTGTACCACCATTGACCTGGAAAATCCAAAAACTAAAGTCAGCCTGACCCTACCGAAGAATTAAAACCATTACATGAGATGAAATATGGAAATGTGATCTTAAACCCTGGACCCCAAACTCTATCTTAGTCCTGCTCACAATGAGTTAGTTTCAGTAATTTTTTTAAGTGTGTACTTTGCATGGGAAACTTCTACAGTAGTACACAATCAAGTGATACACAATAAAAGAGCGAGTATTTCATGCTGACCTGTTGAGATATGTAGAATATCAACTCCAACAGCTGCCTTCACCCAAACTTCATCGAGCTCATCAACATAGATATGCTTCACTTTCTCTGTAGTGTTGTCGGGCCATGTGATCGACTTGTCCTCCACACGCACGAGGTAAGGTGACCAGTGTATCGATAGTGTAAAATTGAACGATCGGAAGAGGTAAGTATTGAACCTATCGTCCTCGGTGTGATACGTATTTTTCGGATCCTCCACCTGAAGTTGACATAACCAGAAGCGAACGTAAATCTTTCCAATCTGCCTCATCTCTTACGAGCTTCTACAGCCCAAGCATGGACAAGAAGGAATGAAAAGGTTCTGGAGCTCCTATTCACCGTCATTAATTGTTCCATGTGTAGACCTCACTCGCAGGGAAGAATAATCCTCTCAGAGTTACCACACAACATTCAATAAAGCTACCGATGTAAGTTCACTGGATCAGTACTTCACATTGTTCACTAATCGAGCGCATAAATATTTGCTACAATCCTAAAGATGTGGAAAAGCCCAAAGCAAATACCTGAACAAGAACACAAAGCAGAGATTGGAACTGGTTACGAGCGATGGAATCACCCGCAAACACCATGGAACGGTTGCGCATAGCAGTCAAAAAGGATGGAGCATCTATTTTAGGCAGGTCACATTGCTCAGGTTTCCACTTCCAGTACAGGTACCCGTCGTCTGGCCGCCCATTCTTGTGGCAGTTTTGGTGACCTTGAATAAACCTGCAAGTGGTACTATTGTATAGTGGGGACGTAGAATCTGGAATCCACTTCCCTTGCTCTAAATTACACTCTCCTGTAATCGACAAATGCCATTCACTGTTCAGATATCAAGTTGAATCTAGCTTGATAGTCTGCCCTTCAGCAATGGGGGTTCTTATGCTGCACGAATAGAGACATAAAAGCACTAGTAAGATTAGAGGTAACGCTTCCTACCTTGAGAAGCTGGCCCATCTGAAGTATCATGAGATGTCGGCGTTGGCGGTGTTCCCTCCATCACTATCTCACCCGTCTTTTCTTCCTTCGAGGATTCGTCTGCTCTTTTCGTGTCGTTCACTGAGGTATCTCCCACAACAGTCGAGTTATACACTACAGTGGAGTTGTTCACTGGAGGCTCCCCTCCTGAGCCCTCCAAGTAGCTGGAGCTTGTTACATTTTTTCCATCCTCTGTATCGCTTGCAGAGGTGTTCGTGGATTTGAAATCGCTTTCGCCAAAATTTGAATTCTTCATTTCCAAATCTTTTGGCTCAGGTTCGTCATCCTCTCCATCTACAGAAGTCGAATTGCTACTTTTTCCTCCAGAAGAACTGGGTTCAGGGGCATCCACTTCATTTCCAGTCCCCGTTAGGTCGTTGACAGTTTGGGTACTGCTGCTGTTGTTGGGAGAGTCCATGACATCGATTGATTCTGAGACATCCTCCTGTCATTAAAACAACGGATTAGTGAAAGAAAAGCAGGAAAAAAATTCGCCATATGAATTGAATGGCCAGAATGAATCAAATATGAAACTGAAGGGGTAGAGAAAATTGACGTACCCCAGGGGGATTATAATTCAGAGATTCCGGCGCTGGCTGTCCTCGAAAGAATCCGTTACTCTCCGAAGGGACATTCGAACTGGTGTAGAACAGGTAGGAATGCGTGATTGCAAATGGGAGGAGGACCACAAACAACGCAATGCAAACTAACTTCCTCTGCCTCAGCACGCCTGGGTCAGACAAAAGAACCCTTCCGGACGCCTTCTCTACATCACACATGGCCATTTCCTGTCCCTTCCCCATCTCAGCGAACTGCCAACACTCACGTGATGTTAATCAGGTCGTCCTCGTCGTCGTATGCGGAAATGTCTCATTCCAACGTCGCGCCTACACGTCAACGGAGCTGCCTAGTGAAGCGCATCATCAACGCTCAAAACTTCCATAAAGAACTTTCTGAAGCCTCCGCACAGGACCTGTGACAAATAGGGAAGGTACGCTAATGAGCATGGCGTGATTGGTGAGCCGTGCCAGAAATGTGTAGCTTCTCCCACGTATGTGTATTAGACCTCCATTCAAACAAGGTCGCTAACACTCTAAAACTTACTTAGGGTCTAATTGGCGCCTCGCTTCATTGCAAAAACAACAATGCCGTGTTAAGTAAGTGAATTAAGAGATTAGAACATAGATACGGTGTCGGTGGACCCGAATCTCTGGAGCTAGGTTTAGAATGTAGGTGACGCCAAAACTCAATGAAGTTGTTCCGCGAGTACAAATCAATGGGTGACTGTTTCGCAAACCGGCTCGAGTCCGTGTAACAAGAATTGTCATTCTACAGACGAACCAATGCAGACTCAAACAGGACACAACGATCACAGGAAGAGGATAATCTCTCGTCATTTACACCGCGCCTATCTTCGGATGCCCATTCCAGCCTCTACCAAACAAAACTCAACACACCCTCCTCCGCTGCACTCCAGAAGTGGCACTTATCGAACGAGGAGAAGTGGAAGAGCAACAGCGATCAACAGATCCATACCCAGAGCACAGAAACGGCGCACACATCCACGGAACAAACAAATCCACAGAGCTCCCACGAGCCAGAACCCACAGCGCACCGTCAATTTCCAAATCCGCTCAACGAATCCCCGAATTTCTTTCCACGCACAAAACGCCCCCGCGCGTGAATTTGCAGCTGAACTGCCAGCATCCACATCCCAGGCACAGCCGATGGGGGAGGGGGGTTCCACCAGGCAGAGTACCAGCACGAGGCCACGCGAGATTGGCGACGAAGGAAGAATAATCATGCTTGTGGCGCGGCCGAGGTGAGGAGATACAGTGAGATGCAGGAGCAGCAGGAGCAGCAGTCGCAATAATTGAGGTGCTACTGGAAACACCGTAAAGACTGAATCAGGCGGAGCATTATTACCGCACTGATGGCGAGCATCCCCCTCGATGACCATGTCAACAGCGACCAATGGCGTCCCATTGCATGCGAAGCTCCTCAAAACAGGCACAGCACTATTACCCGGAGAAGGAGGAGGAAGGGAGGAATAGAAAATGCCGATTGGTACCGCTCCCTCCCCACGGAACCCTCGCAATGCGTCGCCTGATCCTATTTGCGACACTATTTTCCTCCCTCCCTCCCTCCCATTATTGAATTTCCTCACTCTTTTTGTCATTAAAAAAGCGACCTGGTTTTTTGTTTTTTGTTTTTTGTTTGTTTTGTTTTTCTGTTACAGAATGCCACCGTAACAACAATTCTAGAAAGTGTCCCATAAGACCCGTATTCACGACGGTGCAGGATCCATGGTGGGTGTGTGTGTCCTGGCGACTGTTGCTCGATGGGCTCATGCTCTGCCGAGATGCATCGATTTTGCAGTTGGGGTGCGGAATTTGCTGGGTGCATGATCGATGTTGTGATGCAGTGTTGTAATGAGAATTCGTGGTTACACCCGGCATGAGTCTCTCGCTCATTCATTCTCTCTCTCAATTTAATCAATCAGTCCCTCCGTCGGGGTCTCCATCTGGAACGGCGGCATTATTGATGCGCAATTGCTGCATATTGTTTCGCAATTCCTGCATATTGTCGCTCAATTCCTGCATCATCGTCACAATTTATGGGATCATCGCAACACTTTCCTCCTTTCTTTTGTTTATTTGGAAACGGTGTTGGATGGTGTACATGTTCGGTGTAGAACTTGCCAAACCCAAGTTATTATGAATGATAATAATACTAATAGTAGCAATAGTAATAATAATATAATAATTAATATTCTGTAGTTGGGGAGATGGGAAATAGTATTAGAGTTTCAGAAACCAAAAGAGAAAGAAAAAAAGAAAAAAAAGAAGAAGAGTTCTTTTATTGGTAAAGTAAAACAAATATATATATGTATATATATATATATATACAATTAGGTGTACAAATGTGGACGTGTCCATACTTCTAATAAAGTGGTGTGTAGTGTGCATGTAACGAGGTCAAAAGTCAATTGTTTTTGTGTGGTGGGTTTTGAAAGAATTTAATTGGTTGTCATGATTCTTGGAATATGTGTGTGCATGCATGCATGCGTGTGTATATATGTTGAGTTTTTTCGTTGGCTTGTTTGTTGTGAATGTGCTTTAGTATCAAATAAATAAATGTTGTTATTCAAAAGAATTTTGATTATAAGTGGAACACTTAAAAGATACTGCAATGATTATGTCAAAATACAAAAACATCTTAAGATTACATATTTGTTGTTATTTAATAGAAAAATTAAGAGATTAAGAATGGCATTGATTGAGTTTTTAATTAATACTGGATTGATGAAATGATTAGAAAATAATTGCACAGAGTTAATATCTTATAAAATGTTTTATTCATACAATTATTTTTTAAAATATTTTTTTATGTAACAAATTCATTAAATATAGACCTTGATGTTTTTTTAACAAATGATATAATACTTATATATAGCAATGCACTAATTTCAGGTTTTGATTATTTATTGTTTCTATTTAATGATAGGCAAATTGATTTTTTTGTATTTTATCATTGATATTATATAGGTATTTTTTTACATAGCATTTTTGAAAGAACAAAAAACATTTGTGACATCATGTAGAAACGTAGAATTTAAAAAATTATGTTTGGGACTTGTGGGATTTAAGTAAAAGTAAACGTGAACTGAATTTACATATACACAAGCTTATAATTACAAAAGAATAACTAATTTTGAATAATCAATAAAAAAGTTATAGATTGCCAAATACAATGATAATCTCAAACAAAAAAATAACATGATTCTTCTAAATAGATGTATTTCTTATTAAAAAAAATAGTAATTATATTATTTACTTATATTTTAAAAAAAATATTTATTAGTGTTTATATAAGAAATAGATGATATCTTGTTAGTTGTTTGTATAATTTAGTACTTAGAAAAAGATGATACTGATTTGAAAAGGTCTTTAAACTTTTTGATAGAACAGAACGTTATAATTTCAAAGCAAGTTGTATCTTTTTAACTTTTTAAATTTCTTAGAAAGAAAAAGATTTGCACAAGGCTTTTAAAAATATCTTCAAATAGTTATTTTGTCTAGGTTAATTACATAAAATTTTAAAAACTTCTAAATTTTTTATGAAATGGTGTTGATACTATTAAAATTTTATTATTGATGAATTTTATGTAGTTCTAAATCAGTGGTACGGTTGAATGTTGATTAAAAATAAATCAAGACAGCAATTTTTTATTTTTCATATTATATCCTACCACTATGAGTAACAAGGAAGCTATTTTATATGATTAAACTAAGGAGGTAAAATTTTCAAATGTAGTCAAATCATTAAATAAAATGATAGAATGCCATTACTAAATCTTAAGTAGAATTTTACTCTTCACCAAATTAGACAAAGATATCATAAAGTATAATATTTTAGTTTGTTGGATAGTAATAAACATACTTAAAATATTATTTGGATACTAATTCTATACATGCATAACACATGAAGACTTAATAATGTATGATGATTTTGGTTAAGGCAATATCAAAAGTTTTGAAAAACAACTGTAAATGATAATATTTAATTTTTTTTCTTTATTAACTTTTTTTAAGTTATTAACAAAAATTCATTATTTTAAGTTATTAATTTATTTAATTTTATTAATAATTTTTTAAAAACTTCATACAAATATATTTTGTCATTTAAAAAATAATGTCTATATAATCTTACTTACATATTAAATTTTTTAAATCTTTTTTACTAACTTATTAAAGGGCTTATTTTTTTTAATTTCTCAAATAATTTTTTTATGATTTTATTGTATTATATAATTTTAAATATTCTCATCTAAGAATCAAATTAAATTTACAAAGTAGTGGTATATAGGTCAATTTTGATAAAATAGACAAAAAAATAAAAAGAAAATAAGAAAATAAAAAGTAAAAAAAGAAAAATTGATTATATTAATGATATTTTACAAACTGAAATATTTTCTTGAATATATATATATATATATATATATATTCTTTATGATAGTTTATATTATTTTTAAATTTTATAAAAAAATACTAATAAATATTAAATTTTATATATATATATATATATATATATATATATATATATATAATGACTTTGTATACTATTTTTTTTTGTTTAGTTTATTTTTATTTTTATTTTTTTGATAATTTTTTATTTGTTTACATTCTAATAAAAATAAATTTAATAAATATCTAAATGAATAAATAAATAAATAAACTTCTATAACTATTATTTTTATTAAACCATAAAATTGCCTTGGTTGAACAACTTATAGTTCTAAATTTTTTTTAAATTAGTTAGGATAGGCCTATTTTAATTGATATTATTTTTAGAACTTAACTTAGATAATAAAAGTTCACTTAATACTCTTGTGAGACATAATGACTTCTTATTTGATTCCAAAGTATCTTCAAAACTTCCAAACAACATCCTAGTAATACTAAGTATTCAAATATTTTTGAAACATTATTACATCTTTAAAAATAATAGATAAAAGAAATAATTATTTTCATATTATTTTCTAAAAAAAATATTAAACAAGTTAAAAAATAGATCCTTTATAATTATCCATCTACCACAACCTTTAAAAGTAGTCTTTAATATCTTTATTTATTAGATTCATATTTAGTAGCTAACATATTTAGATAATTTTAGATCTTATAAATATTGATACATATATACATATATATATATACATATATATATATATATATATATAAATTTTAATAAATATATAAGAAGTATGTTCCTATAAAAAAAAACTATTTATTTATTTATTTTCCACTTTACCATTTTAATCTATGTCATTCATTAAAGTCATAATGTTGATATTAAACTAATCTTAATATCAATATTATAAGTACTTTGTAAGTAATTATAAAAATAAATAAATAAATATATAATTATAATTTAAAACTATTTTTTTAATTAAAAAATATTTTCAATTAAAAATATTTGCAATTAAATTATGACATTTTCAATTGACAATTGGTAATTGAAAATGAAGAAATGCAAGAACAATGGTTCCATCCATAATCACTATTATCATTTCCTTAAAAGTGACACATATGTTATATATATATATTTTTTAAAGTATCATGTATTTACTTATGCACAATAATACTAAAAGAATAAACATGATTCATTTTGTGAATCCATCACATAAGAGCTTATACATTATATGGTGTAATGTTGAGGTCACTTAAAGAAGAATAAGCTAAATGAAGTCATAAATGGTGCTGTATCATATTATACAACAATCTAAGTAATAGAAAATAAGTCTTTGTTATTTTTACATAACAACCAAATCTCAAAATAACACCATATAAATAATAGGGGGCGCTAGAGTAGGAGAATGCAATGGAAAAAATTTCACAAAGAATTCAAAAGCCAATAAGAGAAAATCAATACATAAATCACTAGAGAATATAACTTGTGGGATAGGAGGAAGATGGTCTATAATTTTAGAAGAACATTAAATAAGGGCATGAAGGGTGAGTCCAAAAGTCATGAGGTCCACCTAAAACTACTTTTTTAAGTCATCTTCTTCTAGTTTTAGTAAGAGACCAATCTATTATGACTAAATGAAAAGGTAGTATGTATTGTAATTGAAAAGGAATCTTTCCCACTATTGTGGAGGAATTAACAAAGGATGTAAACAACTCTTGAATTCACTCTTAAATCATTAGTCCACATCAATTTTCAAAAAAAAATTCTCCACACCATTCTCCTATTGTGACGCCCACAAATAGGTGACCCATTTCATCGACCAACGGATGAACGTTCCATGAAACACACATGGATGAAACGTAAATGAATGAAACATGCCCGATGAATGAAAAGTGAGTCGGTGGATGGATGTGAGCGACGGGGGCAATGAAGCTTAGGGTTCTGCACAAAGAGAGCGATCAGTCTGCACTGTCGCAAGAGGCTTTTTGTTTTTTGTTTTTTTCTTTGTTTTTTTTCAGAAAGCGCACCGTAACTTAGGGTCACGGTTTTGGGAGCTTCCATTGTTGGTGCTTGAAGTCAGTAGTCCTGACATGGAAAGGACCGTGCCTGAAACTCCGCCAGTAACGCTCCAGCATGGGAATAGCACCGCTACCTACCACAGATGCATTGATTTTCTGGTCAGACCTCGAGGCAGGAGTGCAGTAGTAGCTCTACCTGCAGCACGTTCTGGAGCTGTGTGACTGTTGGCAGTTCAGCTTCTTTCATTAGTTCCCGATTCTAACAACCGATCTAACAACCAATCCGGCCAGACAATGTCGTCACAAGCCACTGGAGCTTTCCATGGTCCTGCTCGGTTGTTGCTGCTATGCTCGGTATCATATGGTGTACTCTTGCGCTTCGCTTGTCGCCCATGTCGGCCACGTTTCGAATGAACAACTCCCGAGATAACCCATCACGGCCCACGATTTCGTTCTCGTTCTCGCATTTGACCGGTCGATCCAGATCGTCTTTCTCCTGTCGGGAGGGAGATGGGGTAGCCGATGATCTCCCTGTGCTGTCGCTACCAAATCCTTCAGCCTCTCCTTTTCTAGCTGCTGCTGCAACTGGTCCTCTTCAAGTTGTACCCCAAATGCATCTCCAGCAACGTTAACTATTTCTCTGGCTCCACTACACATTGCTCCTGGTTGTTGCGCTTCAGTGTCATACCCACCTTCTCAGCAACTAGATTTGCGATGCAGAAATCCAAATCCAACTGTTGTATCATGCTAGCATGGGCACCGGCAATGAGATCAGAGTCTGCTCATGGTTACATGAAAACTTTGCTTGAGTCCAATACTAACAAACCAAGTTTTTTGCATGGAGGTGTCATGATGTGCATACCTTAAAAAAATTGTTATATTAGATACTTTTGAAGTTGTAGTCACAATGTTGTGACAATATTCTTGGTCATAATAGGCAACCAAATTGTATAAAAAATTCTCATTTATATTAATCTTGTAAACTACAATTGACATTCTATTCAAGGAGCCTAATTTCAAATATTTGATCTAAAATATTACATCTTGAACATTGAATAAGGAAGACTTATCTTCACATAGACGCCATTCTATGTAGAAATGTGCAAAAGCTCACTAATCATCATGCATGCTCTCCCTTATCACCATGAAAGAAGTGGCTACCTGTAAGTTCCAATCATCTCATGCCAATTCCAGCTTTTGCTCAGCTACTTCTTTCAAGCACAAAAAATGATCTCAACTCTTCATAAGGAGGACTAAGCTAAGTTTCAATCTCCCACAATGCCTCATCTATCAAACTAGCAAGGCTGCAACTCATTCAATTTTTAGCTCTCCCCAGCATTCTGCAACAGTGCAACTATTCCAAAAGAGCATGCACAATCGATCAATCAAGGATCTTTCATTCTCTTATAATAGAAATATTTTGTCACCAATTGATTTCCATTCCTTCGCGGTGCACAATATCCATCATTATCCACTGTAGTTTTCCGACATTTTCCGATTCTTGGTGCTGGTATGTGCGGTGGTCCAGTGCCACCCGCTTTTACGTCAGAAGGATATCTACAGCGTTGATACGTCTCTAAAATTTGCATTATCGTTCTCAATTGATGCAGTAATGATATATCTTTGCGAAAAATTCCACCACATATGCAGGGAACTGGAATCTGCGGGGGATGGATCTAACCATCGGTGTGTCAGACAGTCCTCATCGTCATTTACTCAATTACTGAAGTTGCATTGCGATTGCAAGGTGAACAAGTGTAAAACGAGAAGAGAGCTCGCAGGTTCAGCCAAACCATCTCTTCGAGTTCGTAAATCCTCTCACATTCGATTGCCGTTGTTAAAGAGATAAGGGGTTATTTTGGAGAGTTTAGATGACAAGTTTTAGATCGAAATTTGCTATTGATGTGCCGAATTTAGGATGCACTGACTCGGAGGAGTATCTCTTTTCTTTCTTTGTTTTGTTTCCAAGTCCCAGATTTCCATCTAGCCTCCTTGTGTTCGATTGCCATGATTAATAGGTGTATGTGCTCACTATCGTCTTGAAAGTGCACATTGTGATCGAGAACCATGGTGACGAAAAAGGCGCTGGTCGTGGGGTGCAATTACCGCAGTGCGATTGGCATTGCTGAGCTCAATGGCTGTTGCAACGACGCAATGCGAATGCTCGAGGTAATGATGAGTTATTATGGGTTTGAAAAGGCGAATATCGATATCCTTGTGGACGATCCCTCCGATGGTGGATCTTACGAAATGCCAACTAATGCCAACATCCGCGCGTATCTGGGCAACCTCATTGACGGTGCTGAGAGTGGAGATATTCTGGTGTTCCATTTCTCTGGCCACGGCGGTAACAAAGATGTGGGGAATCGAATTTCATTTTCAAATTTTATTCCTTGGACACCCTCATGTTTGAAGCTCTCTTTGATTACTGAGGTCAAAGTTTTCTTTGTACTACCTGATGATTCCATTTGTCCTTCTCGCACAATAATGTTCCTATTTTCCTAGAAGATTTCTCTGAACAGAGAAACTTTACTTTGAAGTTCGTCAATTATATCGTCTACTGTGACGTTAATTTCAGGTAGCCAAAGGTGGTCGTGATGAAACAGGAATGGACGAGCTGATTTGCCCTTCCGACCATTGGAATGTTCTCACAGGTGACCATCATCGACCTCTTCTCCCAATCGTCCCCCCGGGAAGCATCTGATTCCGTTGTTGTGTGCCGGTGACTTACTTCATCATTTCCAGACAATTATGTCATTGATCTGAACTTGAAGAAGAGCCAAACTAACTCATTTAGTAGCTGGTTTTACACCTCTTAATTTATTTTCTCTCGCAACGAATATTACAGATGAAGATTTTCGCGACTTCGTGAGCAAGATACCCGAAGGGATGAACTTCACGTTCATCGCGGATTCGTGCTGCAGCGGAGGCTTTATAGACGAAATGAAGGCGCAGGTCGGCGGTAAAGAACAGACTGAAGGCCTGGGGAGCCACATAGAGGTGTGGCAAGCGTGCAGCGGACAATGCTCAAAGAGATACACCAAGAGAATGTTGATCAGCTCGCTCAACGATGACGAACACATCACTGACCCCGTGGATAACAGCAACCTCTGCACTGTGCTGTATAATCTGTTTGGAGACGAAGCTAGTCCTGCCATCAAAAGAAAGTGCGAGGGTACTAAGTCGGATGCTGCGTGCAAGTGCAAGTGCGACGACGTGGGCATCTTGCTCAGCGGATGTGAGTTTTGGGAATTCACCCAAGATGATGGAGATGCAGACCCGCCGCAGGGGACGTTCACGACGGCGATCGAAGCGGTTCTTAAGGAACTGCGCGGCTTGGGGCAGAGCTCGCCGACGAATCGGGATTTGATCATGTTCACGCGCAGTAAGATCGCGGAAGGATTTGAGCCAAGTAAGGATCAGTCCGAGCCACAGCATCCGTGCCTCTACTGCAGCGACAGAAACGCAGATGGAATCTTTATCTGTGACTTCGTTGAAGTTAAATCCTAGTGGCACAGTCGATCAGCGATGGCAATCTTCAAATTGATTGGAACAGGTTTTAAACCGATGTAGAACCAGAACAAACCGGTTTGCTTCAATAAATGCGGCCTCACTTTTTTTCTATCACACGCACCGTTTTGATGGAATGTCTCTGCACACAATGAGCATAGGATGAGAATAAGACATGTGTGGTTTTATGATCCTTTCCTTAAAAATGAAAACCGCAGAAACAGCAAAAACTTCCACGAGTCCAATGCGGGCTTCCCAGCGTCCATTGTGATGGTGTCTGCAAACTACCCATGTTTCCGAATGCGTGAGCTTATCTCCATCAGGGTAACAAACTAAGTATACTTCTTTGCATCTGCATGGAATGCAGAAAGAAGTATTGATTGAGAATAAAGGGCTTAAAATCGAGACTAACAATTCCCTCGAAAGGTTGAATCATCACAGTCACATTGACAAACACTTGTTGTGGAAATCAAAGGAGCTCCTTGAGAGATGTCCACAGAGGTCAAGAATGTCAAAGATGCTAGTATACAAGGAGCCATATCTCTATTACCAATTGTGCATGTCTCATCAAAACACCAGCATTTGCCACGGACATGGGGCACTCCGTCTCCACCTACTTTGAGTTAGCCGCGGTGGTCACGTGTCACGTGTTCGAAATTGAACATGTGCGTGAAAAGAATTGATTGCGTAGTGCATGATTCTACAGTCTCAAATAGCTCGTTTTGATAAGTTTGTCTTTTACTCTGAGGGTACATCTATGTAACTTCTTCAAGAGCTACCTAGTACTGAGCTTCCCATTGCCGAAAGCTAATTGGATCACAGTATGTACCGCAGAAAACTTCATAAAATTTGCAATGATGAAATATGAACTTGATGTGTCTGATTGTAATTTGATACTTTGATATTCACATGACAATCAATGTCAAGTGTATCATCAACATTTCAACAATTTTTTGTAAGACAATTAATGTCAAGTTTATCATCAACATTTTAACAACTTTTGAACAATAGTGAAAGTTGTTTTGGTTTGGATTGGATGGTGGAAAAAATCACAATTCTCAAATTGTTTGAATAACATTGTCACCAAGCTAAGCTTAGTCAACACCAATGGTTGATTTTGCTTAACACCAATGGTTGATTTTGCTTGTGACAATGCATACTCAATGCATATTGCAACCAATTACAATTTCAACACCTAATTCTAATTGAATGAACTCTTAAAGAAGACTAGGATAGAAGTTTCGTAGTAATTTATTATAATAGATTTTTAGGGAGACAAAGAATTAGTTTAGTTAAGATATATTGAACTAACTACAAAAATTTGGTTATTTTAAGATACACAAACAATACTTAGAACCAATTGTGGTGCCAATCTTCTCTATGATGTAGAATTTTTTCCAAAAGAACATAGAAGTAGAAGAATTGCTAACTAATATCTTTGGATTTTTATATATTTTATTTAGAATATAAAAAAATTACATAAATATATTACATTAAATTTCTAAAAAATAAAATAAAAAAATAAAAAAATAGACAAATTATTAGAATATATAAATGGAGGTTCTTATACCAAGTTAATATATAGAAAGAATTTATAGAATATATTTTTATAAGAAGATATTTTATAATTAAAATACTATTTAATGAAGCATATGAATAAGTTTTGATAATAGCCTATTTTAATATTAATTAATCAAAATATTAATCTTATATATAATTAACATATGAGTATTAGTCTTTATAGCAATTTATAATGATTTTTGGTAGTATTTATAAGAATTATTAATATTAGTGATTAAAATATATGTACTTAATATATGTGTATCTTCTTGTTAGAAGTGATTGTATGTAATTTGTCAATGTTATATTAAATTATAACTTTTTAAAAAATCTCTTTTCTTGTAGATTATAATTGTGGTAGAATTAGTGATGCATATAGTACTAAATGGATATACATCCTTGAAGAAGAGTGGTTTTTATGAACACATCAAGGATAATTATGTCAAATTTGCAAACTTGTGAAAATATTGCAAAAGCCAAGACCATTAAGAGAATCAAAAAAGAATTAAAAAAAATCAATCATGTATTAGAAATTAACAAAAAAATAAGATTAGTAGCATAAATATAATAGTAACTAATATTAAAATGTTGATAAAAATTTATACCAATTTTTTTTACAACAAATTTATATTTAGAGCTTAAAAAAATATAAATTTTAAATATTATATTATACCATTGTATTTTTAATATATAGTATTTTTCCTATCAATTACCATCATCTATTATAAAAAAAAACATATTAATTATTAAAGATTATTAATCACTAAAGGTGGCACATTGAAGGCAAGATAGAAATCATCTTTGTTAAGGCCCTATAATGTAGATTGGTTGCTTCCACCATGGCAGCCACCTTGTTTAATTACAAATAGCCACTTAGTCCTATTAGCCATGTGGCTTCTGTTAATTATTTTTGTTAATTTATAATAATTAATAAAAATAAATTAATTATTAAAAATTAGAAATTATTAATTATACACTAAAAAATAGAGTCAATTTTAAAAATTTTGATTAATTATTGGAAGTTATTAGTTTTTGGAAGATCAATTAACAAAGAAAATTATATACTTGGACATCTTCTTATTGTACTTTTTAATAATAAAATTTATTAATTAATATTTAAAAAATTAATATCATTTTTATGTGATATAAAAAAATAAAAAAAATAAATTTAAGTATATAATATATTTTAACACATGAATATTATATGATTTTTTTATTAAGAGATTTTATTCTTTTTACAAATTTTAGTTAACAATTTTAAGGTAAGTAAAAGATATAAAAATAAATTTATAGAATTTAAAAAGACATGTATTAGGTTGATTATTATTATAAAATTTTAGTCTTATTTATTTAATATTAAAATTGATATAATCATAATATTATTTTTTTATTATAAAATTCAATATTTTTTGATAAGATATTTTAAATCTATGTAAATATATATGTATATATAGATTATACTTATTATATATAATTACAAAGAACTGATTATTTCCAAATCTCTATATAATCTTTAATAATCCTTATATATTAACTTAAATTAAAATTGGTTATACAATGGAATATGAAGTTAAAAGATCCTTTATTTGTCTACATGATATGATTAGATTAAGTTATAATATAAAAATAGAATTATATTTTATATAAAAAAATATAAAAGATTGATAAATTTTTGATAATGCAATTATAAATATATGTACAATATTCCTCCTATTAATTAATATTATTAGTTATAAAAAAAAATATTTATTATTAGAGGTTATTAATTATTAAAAGAGGTATATTATTATAAAAGAGAGAGAGTTCTCTTTAAAAAAATCTCTAAGATTTTGATTGCCTACTAGATAAAAAAAAAACTAAAAAAACCATGAAAAATTAGAAAATTAGAAGTAAATCCAAATTTTATATATTTCACACTTTTCAAATCTTTATAAATTTATATAGGCCTATTTCAAACCTAAATCCAAGTTAATCCAATCAATACTTAGTAATACCTTGCAATATTCTAATGTATGTTTTGATTTATACTTTGAAGATACTTTGATGATTCTTTGAAATATCTTGATTTATACCTTGAAGATTATTTAAAGATTATTTAAAGATTTTTTTTTATTGATATTCTAAGATATCTTGATTTATATCCTAAAGATTTCTTAAAGATTCTTTAGTGATTCTTTAATTGATATCTTGAGATATTCTAATTTATACCTTGAAGATTCTCTAATATATTTTTTAATTAAATCTTGTCCCGTTTTAAACTTGTTCACATTATAATTTTAGAACTAATCTTATATTAATTCTATTTTTATTGTAGTTTTGAAACTAATCCTATTTCAAGCCTAATCTAAGCCCAATTTAATCAAATCCACTTCTAACTTCAAATATATATCTCTAAATCAAATTTAATTCAATACAAATTCCAAATTTTTCTATTTTGTCTCAAATTCATATAAAATCTTCACAATCACCTTCAAATTCACTTCTTAATAATACATATGAAGGTATTGTAGGAAGATAAAGTATAAAAAATTATAAAAAATAATCCAAAAAATATCCAAAATAGACACCATATACCTTTGTTACATCCTTCTCAAGAAAATCTTCCAAAATCCAAAAAAAAAGAGAGAGAATCAATAGCACTAATAGGATTTAAGTTGGCAATAAGCCCAATATTTAAAAAATACTCGGCAATACTTTGTACATGTAGCATATTACCTTGATACTTGCTTATATCTACATATATTCACTTGATATTTGCCAATATTTGTCGATATTATTTGTGCTACTCCATTGATATTTGCTGGAATATTAGCAAAACATCTAGGCTAATATCCAATTGATATTTGAAAAGATTCTTTAAAAAATTTCAAATTGATATCCTTGTGATATCTTAAAGATTTTTTAATTGATACCTTGAGATATCTTAATTTATATCCACCTATATTCACTTGATATCTATCAATATCCGTTGATATTATTCTTTCTATTCTATTGATATTTGCTAGAATATTAACAAAACATCTAGGCTAATATCTGGTTGATATTCAAAAAAATTCTTTAAATTTTTTTAAATTAATATCCTTGAGATATCCTAAAGTTTCTTTAATTGATATCTTGAGATATTTTGATTTATATCTTGAAGATTCTTTGATGATTCTTTGATTGAAATCTTGAGATATCCCAATTTATATCTTGAAGATTTTTTGAAGATTTTTTAGTGATTTTTTGATTGATATCCAAAAATATCTCAATTTATATTTTGAAGATTTTTTGAAGATTTCCTAATACATTCTTTGATCAAATCTTATCTTGTTTTAATCTTATTTATACTATAGTTTTAGAATTAGTTCTATATTGACCATGTTTATACTTGAAATTTGAATTAATTCCATATTAACCATGTTTATACTATAAATTTTGAATTGGCTCTATTTTAATACTTTTTTTTCAAGGCCTATTTAATTTTGATGTACTTGCTAGAAGTGCATCACAACATCCACCCTCCTAAACTTGCACATTCTCCAGCATGTGCCATCCTAATTCTCTTTATCCTTACTTATTTTTAATTCTTCATCTTCCTAACCTTCTTTTGTTAGTAGCTCTTGATCTAATTTCTAAGCTTCTAAGCCTTGGATATCTTTAGCATTAATTTGCTAATTCTTTTTTTTAAATAACTTAATCTATTTATTAGCAATTTTAGACCTCAATGGTATTCTATTTAGTTCTCTCAAAGAATATATTGTATTACCAAATACCTTAGTTACCACATATAGTCCAAACCATCTTCTAAAAAACTTCTTTATAGTACTATGCTGATAATCTAATATGTTATTAAATACAAATATCTAATTATTAATTTAAATAGAGCTTGGTCTTAATTTATGTGTTCTATTAAACTTGTTCTTATTTTGTAACCTTGCAACCTTCAATTTTTAAATAGCCTTTTAGTGACCCTCAAATAGCCTTTTTAATTGTTTGATTCAAAGCTCTAATAATCTTTTTTTGTCAATATTATCCTCCAAGCCAAGAACATCTAATTAGACACACTCTCCTCAACTAGCATCATAGGTTTTTGTTCTATCATCAATTCTATTGGCATATAGTCTATAATAGAATTATGTATGATTTTGTCTACTCATAAGGCAAATAATAATAATTTAGGCTAAAATTTAGCTTTATCTCTGCATGCTTTAATCAAAGCCTGAATAATTAGAAGATGTCCTTTCTTAATCTTTTCATTAGCATGTGAATTATAAGTTGTAGTCAATTTCATTTACATTTCGTATCTTTTAAAAAGTTCCTGAGCTTCTATTGTATCTAGCTTATCCTTGTCTGTCTTCATTCTCTTAATGTTTCCATAATGACACACTATGTCTTTTAGAATAAACCTATAGACTAATTCTATGCACTTATTTCTTAAAGTCCTACCTTTTACATAAATTGACAACTCTTTACATTATCATGGTTGATAGTCTTAGCCCTAAGAAACACTGGGTCTTTTGTGCCTCTAGTTAATTAAGTGGAAGATGAGATCCATAAGAGTTCATAAAATTGAAGAATTTACATTAAAACAACATACTTTATGAATCCTAACCTATTTTGCCTTTAGAGACCTGCCCCTAATTTTGATCATAAATCCTAGGATATCATATCAATCGTAACAAAATTTAAATAGTAAGCACTTAAGGGAGTAAGAAAGCAAACCCCATAAACCTTTTGATTATAGCTCATGTGGTTGAGGAGAACCATGTTGTCAAAGTAATTCCTCTATGCTGCCTTTGATTTTGGATCCCTTTTGCTTCACACCTTCATTGCTTCTCATTAACATAGACCTAAGTATTGAAATTTGGTAGGCTTGTTGTTTGTTTTATGTTGTAAACATCCTCCAATTTTTGCTCCAAAAGTCCTCTTTGAACTAGAGTTATAGACTCTACCCTTCTTCTTTAATTTTATCTTCTAACAACTCTAGATCCGACCACAAATTTCCTCATATTACTTTAAACATAACTCCAATAGCAATCAGTTTTTTACAAAACTTAAAAGACTCATATATCTACAAATTCTAATAAATTTTACTCAAAATGCTACTTTGATCACAAAGATATGCTCCCTCAAACATCACTGACTTGGAGATAGACCCCTGTCACTTTGAAAGAGCATAACATTTTATTCATAAAACAAATGAGTATCAAACTTACTTTCATCTCTTTTCTAACTTACATAGATCATGTTTATAAAATTTCACACTCAAATTCATCTTTTAACTCCCTTTATATCCAAAAAACCTACACACATATTGCCCATATAAACCCCAATCTTGCCTTCACTCTATTTCTCTTTTTATCCAAACCCTGGTTACAATTTCACTCATAATTCTCTGCTCAGAGATCATATTGACTTGAGATTTTGATAAAAAGTAGTTAACTCTATAAGGACCAAAAATGCAAGAAATTGTGCCTCTAAAGTCCAAGTGGTTCCCAAGAGCCAAGGCCCAAAATTTAGTAACCTTCATTGCCTTAGTCTTAAACACTTGCAACTTTGATGACTCATATCTCCCTTGAAATTTAACCAAAAGATATGAGAGATGTTTCTATATGTGTTTTATCTTGTCTACTACAAATTGATAATAAATTGTACAAAAAATCCTCTCCAAGCTTCCTCTATATACAAAAATATACACTACCTATATAAAATTCCTATGTACTTCCAAAAAAAACTCTCTCCTTTCTTTCTCATGATCTCTTTTTATCATCTCCGACCGGTCTTCCTTCTTTGCTTGATTAAAGAGACACCTCAGCCATGTCTTCCTACCTCTTTAATATTTTATCTTAGATTAACTTGAACAAATCTCACTTTTTTGAGATAAATTTCTATTCTATCTTCTTACTACCATTTTTCTACCAACTTCTCTTCTAATTTTAGCCCACAACATTTAAGTTCAGATCTAAGAGAGAAGAGAATAAAGGTAAAGTAGATCTAAGATAAAATAGAAGAAATCCTAACAAGTACAAAGAAAAAATTTAGATTAGATTAGAGATAAAAAAGAAAGAACTACATCCTACACTACCAAGTCAAAGAAGCTTGTGTGGTTAAGTTCTTAGCTATTTTGGAATTGATGTGAGTTTGAATCCACTTGACTTCATTGTAGAAATCCTTGGCTTCATGACTTGGTACTGCTAGTGGGAATTTCAGTAGGAAATTAGTAGTTTGGCCTACCTATCATCCTTGAGCTTGTGATAAACATTGTAATCCCTAAGATAATGTGGTTATAACCACAATCCCTTCTCTTTTTCATCCTCTCTTCTTTTAATCTTAATCTTTTTATTTTATCACATTCTTTTATATCTTTTACACTATGTTTTAATTTATAAAGCGATAACATGCCAAAATTAAATACTTTATATCTCATATTCCAGTTTACGTAACAACCAAATCTAACATCCTTTGAAAGTGTATATTAAATGGATAAGTAGGACACAAACCATCTCTATGTCTAATCTTTGATTGCAGTTGACATTCTAAACAAGAATTTATAAACTCTTCCACATCTTTGTTCATATCTTTTTCCCAATATCTTTCTTTAATCTTAATAAAGATAGCCCATATTTCCATGTATCTATAATATATCATGAAATTTTCTTAAAATTTGATACTTGGTCCTAACATCATGAATAATCCTGAGAGGAATTCCATTTATTCTTTTGGACCTCTTCCATAAGAATCCTTCTTTGAAAATATACCTATAATTTTGATGTCTAATATCATTGAATTTTTTTTTAATCCAATCTTCTTCTTTCTGTAAAGTACTCAAATATAAACCAATGTTCTATAATTTATCCTCATACAAATCCATATTAAAAGATAAGATTTTACCAATAGAATCTTCTATTTCCATTACATATATATAATCTATTTTAGCCTTTTTATTTCTATTATAAGCAAATATTCTTTCTTTATAGGAATCTTATTCTAGATAATATATCTATAATATAATTTTTCTTTCTATAAATATGTACTAAAACAAGATTCATAGATTTGATATATATTATCTATCTCTACATAATAATATCAAGAATTAAATAATTTGAAATTATTTCTAATAAAAATAAATAATTTATCTTCAAAACTATATTTGTCCCAATCAAATAATTCTTTTTTGTCTTAAAGATAGTTAAAACATTCTAAAATTTTCTTTTAACTTAAGAATAAACTCTTTATCTCTTAATAAAAATTCTAGCTCCAAATCTAATAGCAAATATGTTACTTTCATTGTTATTCAGTCCAATAATCCATCCAATGGCTATCGGGCTTGTATCTACTATCACAATCATTGATCTTCTACACTAATAATCTACCTGTCTCAATATTGGTGGTAATTTTAAAATCACCTTCAATCATTCTATAGCTTTATTTTACTCTTGCTTTCAAAAAAATCCTTTATCCTTTTTCAATAACTTGTACAAAGGTTCTATTATGTATCCAAAATGAGGTATCCATATATGATAAAAACCATAGGGTCCTAAGAATCTTCTTATCTTAATTGTATTTTTGCATGGCTTTATACTTGAAATTGCATCAACCTTCTTTGAATTAGATTTTTTTTCATAAGAACCATACAGATATCCAATCACAGCCATTTTATCAATTCTAAAACTTAATTTCTTAAAAAATAGAGTTAGATTTACTTCTTCAAGTCTGATCAATATGTGGTCAATATTATTAGTGTATTTTTTTATAAATACCTTATATCCATCTTCATCTAACTTTGTATCTATGTTTTCAACCTTACAACCTTTAATCTAAATATTATTCAAGAAAAAAATGATCTTATCTAAAATGTAGTTCCTTAAAATCTAATTCATGGTACTTTGTATGTGTGCTATAGAGTTAGTAGCACCCTATGATAAAATATACATGTGCACCAATCTCAATGGAGTCTTTATTATTGTAATATCTTTGTTTTCTTTAGCTAGTTGAAACTAGTCATATCTTGAATACAAATCTCTAATAAAATAGATAGAGTGGCTTATAAATGCCTTAATTACTTCATCTATAATTGGTCCAATATTCATATTCCTAATGGTAACTTTATTAGTTAGTTGCATGTCCTAAATGAATTTTAATGCTCCAAACTTCTTAGGTATAATAAACCAATGGTTAGAATAAAGTATAATAGAAGATTCAAGAATCTCTATTTTCACTTTTTTTTCAATAAATCTACCAACTTTGGAAGTAAAGCTTTTGGCATAGGAATCACCTTCAAATCCCATGACATATAAAACACCATAAAAATAACCATAGGTGTAACAATTTTTAGATCAACACAATCAATTTTTTTTAATATAAAGATAAAAGCCTTATTATGTCTAGATATTATTTCTAAAAACTTCATCTTTTCTTCTTCAATCAAGAATCTATTTTCTCCAATCTTCAACTTATCTAATAATTTCGAAATGAATTTGTTACCAATCTTCTTTAATTCCCTAAGATTTGGTTCCATTGTTGCTTTTTCAATATATTCTAAAGTACCAAGAGACAATTAAATAGCAATTGATTTTATCTTCTTAGCCACAATCTTATATTTAATATTAAATCTTACTTTTTGTTTAATTCTAAAATCTTTAACTATCTTCAATTTGGAAGCAAATTTTTAATTACCTCATACAAATTTCTTGAATATAAATCTATAAATATTCCTTCACATTCATTCAAATCCTCTCCATATATCAAACCTTCTAAGTTATTTAAAATAATATCTAAATCTTTTTTTAAATCCTCTTTATCAATCATTCCAAAAATAAATTTATTACTTGAAATCAAATCCATCTTTTTTAGTTTTTTATGATTTTTTTTACAGACCTTTGATATTCACAATCCAAATCCTCAACTCTTGAAAACTTCAAAATCTCAAATCCAAAAATCTATTTTCAAATCTATCTATATTAAAAAGTATAAAATTAAAAAATTTATCTATACTCTTGGACTTTCCATCTTCAAAGATGCTCCTCAAAAGTCCAAAAAATCATCACTAGACTTCAAAGAAGTCTCTTCTAACTATTTTCTATTTCTCTCATTATTGGTCATTATAGTTAGAAATTCCATTGATATTTTTTCATCTTAGTTCTTAATCCTTGCATAATATGAGCCATCACCCAATACTTTAGTCTCCATTCTTGTAGCAATAATATATGGCTGTCCTAGAATCATATGATAGATAGTAAAATCTTCTACAAAGAAATTTTATTCCACCTCCACATCTCCAATTCTTATTCTAATTTCTAGACATATTCCAAATAATTTATCCCTCATTATTTGTAACTTTTATCATCTATCCATAGTTATTGTAAATAGACTACATTCTCTTTTCATAAATACTTTTAGATATTATGTTGATTTTAGACCCATAATCAATTAATGCTAGATAGTTTTTCATACTATTATCTAGCCTCACTTTGGCTTTTGTAGTAGTCCTAATCCAATATGTACAAAAAAATACAGGCTTTTCTTCAACTCTTATTCTTTCATAATTATAAATTGAGGTCCTTACTTCCTCAGTTTTTTTATTCTTGGCCTTCTCTATTCTACACGTAATTAATTTAACTTCCTTCATATACATCTTTATAGAAGAAATACCAAAAGAATTGGATTTCTTAAATCTTTTTTTCCTACTAAATTCCTTTTCATTTTTAAATACATTCACATTACCAATAGAAAAAATTTCATGCCCGTGATCATAAACACCCATTTTTTTGCTATTACTAAATAAGACAAACATTCATGTTTCTTTTTTTTCTTTTATTTCTATTATATCTTTCAAAGCCTTTATCATCATTGCTTCACATGTCATCTGCCTCTTCTTTTTAATGACATCAATGACAAGTTCATGAAATTCTTTCTTGGCTACACCAAGAACCTCTTTTACAAAAAATTCAATTTTTGCATTTAAAATCCTTTCTTAAAGGATACCTTTCATATCAATAGAGGATTTAACATCAAACTTCAATTTAAAAGCTGTGTTTTTTATCTTATTCCTTCTTAAGTCCTCCTTTTCATTTCTTTTTTTTCATTATTCTCTAGGTAACGAGGTGTTTTCATTTGGATAGGATATAGAGGACCTTGACTCTATTGGAGTGGTAGTCTATTTTTCTTGATTTTTATTTATCAACCTTTGGCTTTACCTCTTATTATTGGGCTTCTCTTTTTTCTTCTCTTCTACAATCCTACTTCTTTCAATATCAATTGAAGTATGTTAGATTTCATCTTTTTCTTCATTAACTTCTAAATAAGATTTGATACTTATTGCATCAATTAGATCAATCCATCCAATCTTCTTTCTAATGACATGTACACCTTTAAGCATAATTTCCTTGCTAGAAATTATAGAAACCTCTATATTTTCCATCTCCACAATAATGGGATATGCACTTGCTTTTTTAACCATAGATGCACCATTAAAACTTCCAATGTAGTCTTGCACAAGTTTCTTCATTCTACTTTTGTCAAAATTTAATATAATAGGTTCTCTTGTTGTAACGAGTCTTATTTTACCTTCCTTGAAGAAGATCACTTCTTTCTTCAAATCCTCTTCATAGGCTAAGCAATTTCTCTTGTTATGGTTTTTACTATTGTAATACATACATCTCTTTATCCATTCTTGTTTTTTCTATTAGAAATTTAGAAGAACTCACTCTCTTCTTTTTTTTTCAACTCATTGAACTTGATTCTTAATTTTTTCATATCTTTAATAAATTCTTTAAGAGTATCATTAAGAAAATCCTTTTTTAGAGCTAATATTGGATCAAAGGGAACTATTGGAGCTACTCGGATTAGAATAGGAGCCAATATTAATTTCACAACTACACTTCCTTTAGCCTTTATCTTCCTTTGTTCCATGATTGTTGCTATAGCCTCTCAAATTTGTTTCTAATCACTAATAAGGCTTCTTCTCCTACCTTTATTAATTAAAAGTAAGAACAACTTATCTTATAAGTCTTTATCAGATGCTTGTAATAAAAATTCTACCTTTCTATCATCCAACAACTGCCTATCTAGTACTGAAAGCTGAGAAAACTTCTTTTCAAATTTTCCATGTAACTCTTTGGGATCTATTTGCTTTCTAAGTTGTTGTTCTATCTATTTTAAGAATATTCTTTTGATCATCCTCTCTAAATCTTCTTTAAGAAATTCTTTTTTAAAAAATTCTTCATATTGATCCCAAAAATTTATATCATTTCAATATAAACATTTGATTTTTTTTTTTTTATTTATTTCAGAAATGCAAGTAAATATAAAATTTAGATACATCCTTTTATAAGAAATTTCATATATTTTTAATTCATCTACATAGATTTTGAAATACTTGGATATGTTTCTACCTTCGAATCTCTTTGCTTGATTGATAACAAACTATACAGCCTTAGAAATATTCTTTTCTTCCATTTGCACATGTTGCATCCTTGCTTATTCATGTGATTACTTCTCCATATATTTTGAGAGTGCTTTTAGCATTTCCTCAATACTCTCAAATTCCAAACTAATATCAAATTATTCTATTTCTCCCATTTTATTAACATCTAATAGCCTTGAATAATCTCTCAATAGAAGCACCAAATATGTCATAAAACAAAGAAAGTCTTCTTTAAGAAATTACTAGGTTTTGGCTGTCTACTAGGTGAAAAAAAAAACTAAAGAAATCATGAAAAATTTTAAAATAAAAAATAAATCCAAATTTTATATATTTTATATTTTTCAAATCTTTATAAGTTTATATAAGTCTATTTTAAGCCTAAACCCAAGCCAATCCAATTGATATCTAATGATATCCTATAATTTTTTAATATATATCTTAATTTATATCTTGATTTATATCTTGATTTATATCTTAAAGATTCTTTAGTGATTCTTTGATTGATACATTGAGATATCTTAATTTATACTTTAAAGATTTTATAAAGATTTTCTAGTGATTTTATAATTGATATCTTAAAATATCCTAATTTATATCCTAAAGATTTTTTAAAGATTTTCTAGTGATTCTTTGATTGATATCTTGAGATATTTCAATTTATATCTTGAAGATTTCTTAAAAATTCTCTAATATATGCTTTGAAAAAATATTATCCCATTTTAATCTTATTCATACTATAATTTTGGAACTAGCCTTATATTAATCTTGTTTACATTGTAATTTTAGAACTAGCCTTATATTAATCTTGTTTATATTGTAATTTTGGAACTAGTCTTATATTAATCCTATTTATATTGTAGCTTTGGAACTAGCTCTATTTCAAGTCTAATCCAATCTAATCAAATTTACTTCTAATTTCAAATATATACTTCTAAATCAAATCCAATTCCATCCAAATTTCAATTTTTTTTATTTTGTTTCAAATTTATACAAAATCCTCACAATCACCTTCAAATTCACTTCTTAACATACATATAAAGATATTTTAAGAAGATAAAGTACAAAAAATTGTGAAAAATGAGCCAAAAAATGCTCAAAATAGATATCATATGTCCTTGCTATATCCTTCATAAAAAAATCCTCCAAAATCTTAAAAAAAAGAAAGAATATCAATAGCACTAGTTGTCACAGATATAAGATTTATTCTAATAATTACTTAATTAATATAAACCAATAGAAGTAGATAAAATAAGTTAATTTGATAATATCTGATAGAGAAGCTTCTTAGAAGCTATATAGATACGGAATCACCTTTATACATGTCTATAGGTGATTGGTAGGCTAGAAACTTGGTCAACAAGCTATCTATATGGCGCACATGTTAGTAGCTTGTAGAACAAGCTAGCCATGTATCTCACATGTTGATAGCTTGCGGAATAAGCCAAGTACATGGCGCACATGTGGAAAACTTGTCATGCAAGTTTAACACGTGTCTTGCAAATTAGACATGTGTAGGAGGTCCTATAAAATACCGCCGCGTAGCTCTTAATTAGATAGTATTTATAGAGGCAAGGGTGAACCTTCTTCACTCTTAACAACTCCTTTCTTATTTCTAGTCCAAATTTAAGAGTCTATAGTTTTCTTGTCTTGTGGCAATAGGTATTTTAGTTTCTTTTAATATACATACTTCCTTACTTCTATTTTGTTATTCTTCTTAATAAAAATTTCATATGTTTATTTGCTTTCATCGAGTTTTTGTTCTTCACAAATTAACAAGAGTACACATACAATATCAGAGCTTTGTCTTTTCTTGATTAAGAGTGTATTATTCCTTTCGCTTGATAAGATAAAAGCATATTAGAAGTTGTGGAGTACCCACTTCTAAACTGATATTGTTTCTAAAATTTTTTCTTTTGAGAGTGTTATTCTGCATTTTTCAAAGTAAAAGTAGACACCTTCCTTCCTATTGTATTATCATGGCAGAGCTTGTGGAAATAAAGAGTGCAATGGCATAAATGCAAGAACAAATGAGAGAGCTAATGCTTGCAATGTATCAACTCAGTTTACCACCACAAAGAGCAACAAAATTAGCAAGAAATGAAGATATAGAGATGGTTGGAGCTGCGTTAATATCTATACCAAATCATACTATCTTACCTATGATGGAGCACTGTTCAAATATTAAAGAACCAAAAATTAGTTTGTTTGAGAAGTTTGATGGTATAAGATCTAAATTTTGAGGATTCGTCAATTAGGTACAATTGGTGATTGAACTTCAACCTCAGAGTTATCCTATGCAAAGATCTCAAATTAGGTTTATTGGAATGTTATTTTTGGATTCTACTTAATCATGATTTTTATCTTTTTTTAAATAATATGATTCAATATTAAATAATTTGAAGGTATTTTTAGCAAAATTTTGATCTATGTATGGAAAACATGATGCAATCCGTGTTGCAACCAATAAGATTCACATCCTACGACAAGGCAATTGATCAGTGTCGTTATATGGTTCACAATTTTGATAACTAGCGATTGATATCAAGTAAAATGATGCTGCATTCATCAGCCAATTTCTCTACAGATTACAATATGAGATAAAAAAATTAATGCTCAATTTACTCGATTCTCAAACATTGAGCTAAGCAATTGATTTTACTATAAAATGTGATAATCAAATTTTTGAGTTTCGATCCAAGAGTTGTACAAGGGAGTGTCAACATTATTATTCAATAGGAACATCAATGTCCTCACAAAGCATACATTCAAAAGTAGAAGACATACAAATTGATGTTTTAAATCTCTACCTGAATAAGAAAAGATTCAGCATTGTCAAAGAGGATTATGTTTATATTGTAGAGAACCTAAGCACATTGCTCAATATTGTCTGAAAAAACGACACAACTACAAAATAGGGAGTATGGCAGTCAAAAAAGATAACATGTCGGAAAACAAATTTGTCTAACTACAATAGGGACTATGCAGTTGGAACCTTGTACAATTCCTAATGAAGGTCCTATTCTCTCCTCAAAACCCTCTTCTTATTTTATAATAGATATATCTTTAAGACCAAAAAACTACAAAGCCTCTATTTTATTAGATTGAGGAGCCTCAGCATGCTTTTTAGATGAACAATTTATTAGAAATCGTAAAATATCTTTAATACAGAAAACTAAACTTGTACATGTAGAAGTCATAGATGGTCGTCCATTGTCTTTTGGAGATGTCATTCATGAAATCCATCCTATAAAAGTAACAATAGATGGTCATAATAGCTACGTAACCTTTAACATAATTAAATCTTTGTCTAATCCAGTTATTTTAGGTTTATCATGGCTAGAAAAATATAATCTTCAAATAGATTGGAATTCTTGCAGACTTGACTTTTTTCAAAATATTATCAAACATCCTACCGACCAAGTGAAAAGCTATAAGTCTAGTATAGTAAAATCCATACTTATAGGTGCAAAATCTTTTATACACATAGCAAAAGAAGGATCAAATTTTGCTATTTATGCCACACCCATTTCTGATGATAGAAAGATTTTAAGCGACATTTTAAGCCAATATCTGGATTATTAGGACGTTTTTGAAAAAAAAAATATAAATATTCTTCTGGAGCATCATCCATATGATTATTCAATTGGCCTCAAGGAAGGAACTCAGCCACCATTTGGACCAATCTACAGTTTATCACAAGATGAGTTAGCTGAATTCAAGGCGTATATTAATGAGAATTTGGCTAAGAATTTCATTTGCCATTCTAAATCTCCACGAGGAGTTCTAATTCTATTTGTGAAGAAAAAAGATGGATCATTATGGATGTGTGTTGACTATCAAGGACTGAACAAGATCACAATCAAGAATAGATATCCATTATTTTTGATATCAAGACTCTTTAATTAATTAAATCAAGCTAAAATCTATATAAAAATAGATCTAAGAAAAGTATATAATCTAGTACACATCAAAAAAGGAGATGAATGGAAAACTGCATTTCGAACCAGGTACGGACATTTTGAATATAATGTCATGCCTTTTGGACTTACAAATACACCAATTGCTTTTTAACATCTCATGAATGATGTTTTTTATGAGTTCCTAGATAATTTTGTCGTTTGCTACCTAGACGATATTTTGATCTATTCTAAGAACGTAGAAGAACATGAAATATATGTTCATCAAGTATTACAAAAATTTAGAGATGCTTGATTATATGCCAAGATAGAGAAGTGTATATTTCACACTACTCAAGTTGATTTCTTAGGATACATCATTTCAAATAATGGTCTCATGATGGATTCTAAGAAATTCCAAATAACCATGAATTGGAAGATTCCAAAGACGGTAAGAGATGTTTAATGCTTTCTGAGATTTGCCAATTATTATTGGATCTTTATGAAAGACTTCTTTCAAGTTGCAGCTCCACTTACACATTTGACCTGTAAAGACAAACTCCAATGGAATAAAGAAGCAGATGCAGTATTTGAAGCTTTGAAGACATTGTTTGTTTCTGCACCAATCTTGTATTGTGTTGATTTTTTCAAAGTACTTTTTATGGAAATAAATGCATCAGACTTTGCCTTGGATGCAATTTTGTCACAAATGGAAATAGATGATAAACTTCATCCAATAGTTTTTCATTCAAAAAAATTTTCAACAGTTGAAATCAATAATGAGATCTACGACAAAGAACTTCTTGCAATCATGGATTTCTTTCAAGAATGATGTCATTATCTAGAAGGCGCTTCCAATCCAATCATCATATATGCGAATCACAAGAACCTCGAGTATTTCATGTCAGCTTGTATGTTGAATCGTTGTCAAACTTGTTGGAGTATGTCTTTGTCAAGATTCGAATTCATTATCACTTATTAGCTAAAAAAACAACAAGGTTTGTCTGATGCCCTTTCTAGACGTTGTTGGATAGAGAGAATTTGCCTTGAAAAAACGCCAGGTTTCTAGCTGCTAGTACAACTAGTAGGAAACATGAAAGGAAGCTATGCAAGTATCTTCTATACTTGCACAATATTTGTTCAAGCTTTCAAATTATACTTGTATTATACTTGTACAAGATTTGTATAAATATAAAATATAAATCCTTGAATAATACTCATATAAATACTTATATAATATTTATACAAATACTTATATAAAATAGTATATAATCTTTGGTATAATACTTATATAAAATAGTATATAATCTTTGATATGATACTTATACAAATACTTATATAAATACTTATACAAATATTATATATAATACTTATATAATACTTATATAAATACTTGATATAAATACAAGTATATATACTTGTATAAAAGGTATAAGCAAAGTGTGTATATATTCAAGTATATCTCAAAATACAATCGCATATGATGAATACAAGTTTTACAACAAGCTAAAATTAAATAAATCACTAAAATTCCATCCAAGGTTCAAATTAAGCGTGCTTATAGCCTATAGAAAGCCAATAATTCATTGTAAAACATATCAAAATTTCACAAATAGATGTCTTACCGTTAAAAATTAATGGCTAAAAGAAATAGGCACTAAAATTTCCGAGCAAATGCAAAGGCAGCAAAGCTCCTCTTTACTTCAGCCTTTGTTGTGATTACTTTCCTTCTCCAAATTGGGCATGCAATAGCTTTTTAGAAAGCTCACTCTATTATCTAACTTATTCTAAAATTTTGCATGCATGCCTCTCAAACTCTAGATTTTATAGCTAGTTGATTCTGCTCTTCAAACCCTAGCAATAATTTGCCCTTTTGACACTTCATAGCTCATAAAACTTTCCTAAAAGCTCCAAATGTATTGATTTTTATTTTCATGGAAATATTACATAAGCTACTATAAGCATCTAAAATATCAAAAAGATTGAAGAGATTGTCCGACTGGGGTGGTTGAACAAAGTCTCTTCCCCTCTTCATCAGGTGGCAATAAATCCTTTCCCACTCTCAAGCTCACAACTTTTCTTCTCCAATTCCAAATGCTACAAGAAATGTCTTAATAGAAAGTTAGCACGATTTTTCACACTTTCAATAAGTTTCACTGAGAAAGACTTCAAATCAAACTTGCAGTAGCAGATCAAAGTTTCTACCATCACTTTTTGATAGCAACAGACCTCACTCTACTAAAACAAGCATAATTTTTTGTTCACAACTCCAATACAAGCAAGTGAATAGGTTCTAGAATCCTCACAACTCAAAAAACACATATTTCAATTTTCATTACAAACACTTTTATATCCTCGGAGCTATCTCTCTCCAAAATTCACCACTCAAAATTACCAAATCTTAGGTCTAGCAAGAGGAGTATATCTCCCTTTCTTTCCATATTAGACTATGACACATCCTCATGGCAGCCAAATCCTATTGGATAGCCCCTTATTCACCCCATGCTCTTCTTTCTTATCCCTCACAAGGTCCATTCTACTTCAAAAGTCAACAAGAAAGGTAAAACAACCTTAACCTTTCTTCTAATTACAAAAGAGTCTATTCTAGGATATAAGTAAGGTAGGAATAAAATAAATAGCCATCTTAATTCACTAACTAAGTAGCTATAATAAATCCTCTCCTTATTATATCTTCTAAAATAACATCTAGCACTCACACATATAATAACAATAAATACAAGATATATAATATTTTTATATACTGCACGTAAATGCAGTATGACAACATTCTTATTTTGCACCAAAAGAAGGAGATGCAACTTTTGAGCAACAAAGAATGGCCCTCTTGAAACCAAAGCAATTTCATCTTCGAGCAATGAAATCAACATTGACTGTTGATTCAACTTTTCTCAAACAAATTCAGTCAAGTATGTCCTCAGACCTTCTTATTCATGATATCAAGAATAATTCTTCCAAGACTTATAATTCTTCTGAATTCAAGTTCAAGAATAACCTAATATATTTCAAAAGATGCCTATATGTTCCAGAAGGAGAAGCACGTTTACATGTTCTTCAAGCACGTCATGATTTTTCAGTGGCAAGACATTTTGGATATAATAAGACTTTGGAACTTATATTAAGAGATTTTTGGTGGCCTCAAATGTAGAAGGTAGTCAAAGACTTTGTATAATCATGTGATATCTGCTCAAGATCAAAGACTCCTCATCATCGATCTTTTGGACTTTTTCAGCCATTACCTATTCTAAAACAACCATGGTCTTCTGTTTCTATGGATTTCATCATAGATCTTCTAAGCTCAAGATCTTATGACTCTATATGTGTGATAGTAGATTGGTTCACTAAGATGGCATATTTTGTGCCATGCATAAAATCTATCACAGGTGAAGAAACAGCTAAGCTTTTCATTGATAATATCTATCGCTATCATAGATTACTTAAGGATATTATATCAAACAAGAGAACTCAATTTATGTCAAGATTTTGGAAAATCATTTTTAAGATCTTAAAAGTGGACATATAATTATCTTCAACTTTTCATCTTCAAACTGATGGATAAACAAAGCGCATGAATTAAGTCTCGGAGCAGTACTTAAGGTGTACCATCAACTACCAACAAGATGATTGGACAGCTTTTCTGCCATTGGCAGAGTTTGCTTATAATAATTCAATATATTCTTCTATGCAACAAACATCTTTCTTTTCCAATTATGATTAGAATTCACAACTTGATACTTTTGATTTTTTAAAAGTTGATAATCCATTAACAGAAGATTTGGCAAATCATTTGTCAAAGCTACATGCAATAATCAATGTGCAATTAAAAGAAGTTTAAGAACGACAAAAAATAAATGCAGATGCATATTGTAAGGAACAATCACAATTCAACGTGGAGGACAAGGTATGATTACTTGATCGCAATATGAAAACTACTTGTCTTTATAATAAATTGGACTATCGTAGGCTTGGACCTTTTCCTATTTCTGAACAAATCAGTCTAGTTGCATACCAAGTATACCTACCGGAGTCTATAAAGATGCATCATGTATTCCACGTTGTCGTGGTAGAGAGAATCTACCTCAAGAAAGCATTGGGCTTCTGGTTACAACTAAATACTCAATCAATATCCAACATAATAAAACCCTCAAAATTTTATAAAAGTTTTTCTTTTAGGGCTATTACACTCAATACATAAGCCTTATTTTACAAAAACACTCAACTATATCAAAATACTCTAAACCCTCATTCACCCGTAAGAGGGGAATTTTTCCAAAACTTCATTAACTTGTAACTCTTAATCTAACTATTAAAACTTGCTAAAATTTCACATGAAGTACTGATGTGCTTTTCACAACTAGTACAAAAAATTTCAATTGTTGATTCTTTATTGATCTTTAGATATTGTAAGAACCCTAACAATAGTTTTAAATCCTTGTTTACAAACACCCGTGTACTAAATTCTTCATATCTCACAAATCCAATGTCTAAATGCTATAAAAATTTGATGCATAGCTTATTAGCACAAAGATTCACCTTCTTAGAAAGTTTTAGATAAAAATTCATCCAGAAACTCAAGATATGGCAAAACCCATTACTATGAATAAAATAGCCTACTTACTGCCTTGGAATTCAAACTGCTGTCTTTGACTCCCAATATCTCCTTCTTTAGAACTCCTATTATAAACATTATTCCACATCAGGTGTAGAACTTGAAATCACCTCTCTAGCCGCATCTTCCGATCTCCAAAAGCTCTCATACAACTCCTCCAATCTTCAAAAGAGTGACAGTAGGTACAAATTGCACACCTTAACTTCAAGCGCCTACTTCTCCCTCATAAAAACTCCAAATCTCTCAATTTTCACACCAAAATTGTAGCCCAAAAAACAAGCTTTCTAACCCAAGTCTTTGATTTTCGAATGGCCTCCTTGAAGTTGCCGAAACCCTTGTTCTTGTTGCGGGAAGCCTCCTCAAAGCCTATTGGGCATGACCATTGACCAATAGGAATGAAGAACTTCACCCCTTGTCTTCATTCATCCTCACTTTGTCTTCATCCTTCCAAATAGTCCTCTTAGTAGTTTAGTTCTTCTTCTTTGGACCCCAATTGCCTCTCAAGGCTTTATACTAAATATTTAGGCTCTATATAATTTAAAAGCCATAATCAAACTAAGTAAAAATCTAAAATAAATTTTCTTACACCAACTCCTTTTTTTTTTTTTTTTTATTTTACTAATCATTTTAACATACATCTAAATCTATAAACATATTATGCATTTTGAGTGGATTTTACATACTGTAAGTAATTACAGTACAACAACGTGTCACTATTCAAGCCATACAAGATAGTGGATATACAAGGAAGAAGACAAATGCCACCGCCTCTTATAGAAGTGGACAATGATGAAGAATTTGAAGTTGAAGAGATTTTAGATTCAAGGCGGGACCAAAATCAACTAGAATATCTTGTATATTGACGCAGATATGATATTAATGAATGCACATGGAAGCCATCCAAGAATCTAGCAAATATATCAATAAAAGTCAATGCATTTCATCGATGACATCCGTCAAAATTAAGATAAAAAAATAAAGAAAATCTTTGCTATAAAACAAAGCAGGTTCTATAGAAATTTCATCCTACTTTGTATCATTGTTTGTTATTTCTTTAGATTTGTTCATACTAAAGAGATGGAAGATCAACAAGCAACAAATTCAGCTCAAGAGCCATCATTTGCTGATTTACCAAACAAGACATTATGACTATTACAACCTTCAAGACAACGAAATAGAGATGAAGACCTTCAAGAATGGCATGTCCTTCTTTGGATTGATGGCAAAATATAATGTGTTTGGTATCACGATCTTGGAAGAGACTCTCGATGTTTGGTGATACTTTTAGAGGTAGGAACTACTCTTGATGGTGTTCCTAATATTTTCTTTGAAGGTAATTTTGAAGGCTTCAACAATGATCAAATAATAGGGTGGTCCTCTCAGCATGGTATGGGACATTATCAATGGCTGAAAAGACCTATCAACTACCTTCAAAAGGAATAAAGATCAGAATATGTGACAAGCACAATTTGATATATCTTGAACTTCTTCAATATGTAATCATTCCTCCTTGTGGAACTCGTCCTTAGAAGGGGAGATAATATCACGGACATAAGATTTACTCCAATAATTATCTAATTAATATAAACTAATAGAAGTAGGTAAAATAAATTGATTTGATAATACTTGATAGAGAAGCTTCCTAGAAACTTCATAGACGTGGAATCACCTTTATACATGTCTATAGGTGATTGGTAGGTTAGAAACTTGGTCAACAAGCTAGCCACATGGTGCACATGTTGGTAGCTTGTGGAACAAGCTAGCCATGTATCACACATGTTGTTAGCTTGCGAAACAAGTCAACTACGTGGGGCACATGTAGAAAACTTGTAGTGTAAGTTTAATACGTGTCTTACAAATTAGACACCTGTAGGAGGTCCTATAGAATACCGCCACATAGCTCTTAATTAGATATTATTTATAAAGTCAAGAATGAAGCCTTCTTCACTCTTAACAATTCCTTTCTTGCTTATAGTTCAGATTCAAGAGTCTATAATTTTTTTGTCTTGTGGCAATAGCCATTCTAATTTCTTTTAATATACATACTTTCTTCCTTCTATTTTATTATTCTTCTTAATAAAAGTTTCATATATTTATTTGCTTTCATTGAGTTCTTCTCCTTGACTTTAATAGAGTTTAAGTTGGCGGCAAGCCCAATATTTAAGAAATACTTGGTAATATCTTGTATACATAACATACTACCTTATTACTCACTTATATCTATCTATATTTACTTGATACTTGCTAATGTATGTTGATATTATCCTTATTATTTTGTTCATATCTATTGGAATATTAATAAAATATCTAGGCTAATATCTAATTGATATTCAAAAAAATACTCTGAAGAATCTCAAATTGATATTTTTGAGATATTTTAAAGGTTTTCTAATTGATATCTTAAAATATCCTAATTTATATTTTAAAGATTTTTGAAAGATTCTTTAATGATTTTTTAATTGATATTTAAAGATATCTTGATTTATATTCTAAAGATTTCTTTAAGATTCTCTTATATATTCTTTGATCAGATCCTATCTTATTTTAATCCAATTTACATTGTAATTTTGGAATGAGCCCTATATTAACTTTGTTTATACTATAATTTTTGAATTGGCCCTATTTTAATGTTTTTCTTCAAGGACTATTCAATTTTGATACACTTGCCGCAAGTACATCACATTAGCGTTGAAGGTAGGATAAAAATCATCCTTGCTAGGGCCCTACAATCTAGATTAATTGCTTCCACTATAGTGGCCATGTGGCCTTGCCTTGTCCAATTACAAATAATTATATAGTTCTATCAACCACATGATCTCTCTTAATTAATAAAAATCAATGAAAATAAATTAATTATTAAAAATTAGAAGTTGTTAATTATGCACCTAAGAAAGAAATCAATTTCCAAAATTTTGATTAAATATTGGAGGTAATTAATTTATAAAAGATTTATAAATAAAAAAATATTTTATTTTATTTTGATAATTATATATTCAACTAAAATCTCAATGTCTATATATATGTTTAAAAATCAAATATTATATGATAATTATAAAAATAATCAAAAAATCTTCTAAGAATTATTTTGTTGATTGAAATGTAAAAATTACAAATAATAATTTAAAAAAAATACTAGATTTTAAGCCTCTACAAATATTATTATAAGATATATTAATTACTTTATTTTTTTGAAATGATTTTTTCATGGATTATATAAATTCAAAATAGCACATTACAAAATATAATTGTATTAGCTCATCTGCCAAGTACTTTTTGAATTTTTTTTCCACCTCATCATCCAAATACAAATTTGATGGCTAAGATCGAATGACTATTAAGGAATAATGACCTTGGATATGACAATTGAGACTTATAGAATGGGTAGGAATTTTATGATTTATGATATATAGTTTGTAGGAATAAAAATAGGTAGTAAATTGATGAATGGGTAGTTTAGAAGGTAGAATGGATGAGGTAGTTAGCAAAAGTAGTTAGAAAAAGAATTGATTTATAATGAAAGATTGAAGGTGTACTGGTATGCTGAAATACCAGTGGAGAAATATAAGTGAAAAATTGGAAGTGGAGAATTGGAGATATTTTGTGAAGAATGAGTATAAATATGAAAAAATTATAATACATTGAATATTGAATCGAGGGTGATCTACGAGAGGAAGTCTGTGGAGTTTGAGTTGTGTGAAGTGATTTATGGGGAGTGATAGTCAATTTCAGAATATTTATGTATTTGGAATATAGAATAATTATATGCTGTATTTTTTGAGATATTGCAATATTACATATTGTTGTCATAAGTAAGGGGAGGAGAAGAGGCAGTAAATACTTAAGTTGGGTTACTACTTGCGATATTTTATTTGTTAACAAAGTTATTGTTAGCATGTGGAAGACATTGTAATAGAATTGGGATGTTTTAGTGTAATCAGAAGGCAGTTAGTTGTAGACCCTAACAGTTTAACTCAATGTGATTAATCTTTCCTTGTGTTCGAATCTCCCTTTACAAGTTTATTCTAGGCAATATTGGTAGAGTAAATAAAATGATAAACTACAAATTTTAATACTGCATGTATAAAGAAGTAAAATCTGTAGAGTAGAATCTGTAGCAAAGGACAGAGTACATTTGTAATATTACCTGAAAATGTATTACTTGGCGGCAGTCAATGAGATTCTCAATGATTTATACACCATTTGTATCTGATAAAAACTAATCTGTATTAGTGCCTTGCTAAGCGCTCACTAGGAAGACTATCGGATTATCTCTGATCCTCCACTTTGCAATTTTCAACCACTTCTCTCCATTCCGAGCGAGAGAAAGACAGAGAGATCCAACGCCGAATATCGATTCCTGGACTGAAACCCCTACTTGCCAGTAGCAAACCTGACACCGCAAACTCATCTTCTCGCACTCTCGAGACAGTAGCCGTCTGCATGGAAAGCATCGCAGTCAAGCAGCCCCGACCGGTCTAACAAACACCTGCCAAATTGTGGCCGATGTCCTCGTCCGGCCCCTCCCAAACTCACTCAGACTTCCCGTCAGTCATGTCACCAGGTATCTCTTCGGCAGCTGCTTCCTAACCACCGACCTCGCGGCCGCAACAACTCCCAGCGCCCTCGCGTCGCCCTGTATCACAGTGTGCAGCAGGTCGTCCGACGCTCTGTCATGCTCAGCTGCGCTCTTAAACTCAAACCCGGCACACAGGCGCCTCAAAACCCCGAAGGTGTTCCCACACGCGCGGCCTTTGTGTCCCGGCGCATTGAGCATCCTATTCATGCGAATGTTGTTCGTGTGCTTCCCTTTCCTGCCATTGTAGCACCTCGAAGCCACGCCACCGATGGCGAGGGCCATTGCTCCTCATCCCGTGTCGAGTCAAGGAATTGAAGCAGCAAAGAGATGATATTAGTTTCATGGAATTTGTTCCGTTTTGTTGTGTGTTGGCGTCATAAGCACACAACACATTTGTGTATATTGTTAACTTTTGTATCAGGTATGTAATTTGAAGTTGTTGTAGTAAACAAAGTCGTGGATGTGAGACATAATATATACATTGTTGACAGTAATATTTTATGTGGCTGTTCGGTACATATTTGGCTTTAAAGATTGTAAATGTAAGTTTACATACAAGAAGCATTGATCATACCAAACATGGTTTTAGTTTCACTTCTGTTTACATTTTTTGATACCATGAACATTAGTATGTGTCAAAACCACAAAAAATAAATAAATAAATAAAGTATGGCCACAAGGTTCCTTCAATAAAGTTTTAAGATATCTATATATATATATATATATATGTACTCATACATATACGTTTTTAAAAAGTTTTGAAGAGAGATATATATATATATATATATATATATTCATACATATATTATAATAAATTTTTTTATTAAACTAATCAAATAAATTATTTTTAACAATAAAAGACTTAAAATAAAATCTATATTTTATATTATAAAATATATGAATTTATATATATATATATATATATATTAGTATATTTATTAAAATATTCTTTTAATATAATATCAAATTTTTAATTTTTAATTTTTAATTTTTTTAAAATATAAATATCTTATAATAAATATCTAAAATTATTGGCAATATATATTCATAATAAAAAAATTAAAAAAAAAAAAAACTTGTTTGCTAAAGTATACACAAGAGTTTAAAAAGAAATTAACAAAGGCAAGAAAGATTTTTATATTTCTTATAGAAAACGACTTCTAAAATTAAAAGTTATTTTTTTTAGATTTTAATAATCTAATATATCAGGTATTAATAGAAGTATCATATAGAAATATCCTATCAAATACTTTTAAGCTTATTTTCATAAAAAATAATTTTAAAGAATTTTTTATATATTTTTTAAAATAAAAAATTATAAAATTTTATAGAAAGATTTATAAAATTACTATTATAATACCACATTATCTTTTAAAAATGATTTTTATCTAATAAAATTATATCAAGTTTATAAAAAAAAAAATTAAATTAAATATATATATATATATATATATATATATATTGAAGTATGTGGCATAAAATATTTCTTTAGTACTTTATTTATATTCATGTCTTAAAGTGGTATAAACATCATCAAAGCCAATAATAATAATTATTATTAAGAATTAAGATTCATTTATAGATTTATTATATCACTAATTTTTATATATTTATTAATAAAATTATAAATAATTATAAATTTAATAATATTTTTTTATCTTAAATTAAAAATTTTAAATTTATTATATCTTTAAATTTTATTATAGAATTATTTAATATTTTTTTATATATTTCAATGGTATAGATTTAAAAAATTAAAACTATTCATTTCAAATAATAATTTATATAAAAAATTCTATTTGATGCTTTATAAAAAAATTAAATATATATATATATATATATATGATCTAAAAATTTTAAAATTTAAAATAAAGAATTTAGAGTTTAGAAATTAAAATTTTTAATATTTAATTTTATATCCTATTTAATATATTAGCTAAGTTTTGTATTGATTTTTTATTTTTATATATTATCATTGTAATTCACATATAAATACTTTAAAAGATATAATTTTAGATAGAATCATAAAAAAATATTAATATAAAATTAAAAAATAAAATTACAATTAAAAACAAATAAAAAGTATATTCATAAGAAAAGAAGTATTAAAATGGTTTTTGTCACGGACATATTTTAAGTCATCCTATTCTAGAACTTTCTGTAGTCTTTTAAAACCTTCCATAGTCTTTTAGAATCTTCCATAATTTTCTAAAATCTTTCATAATTTTCTAAAATCTTTCAAAGTCTTTGAGAACCTTCTTTAGTCTTTTAAAATCTTTTATAATCTTTTAGAACCTTCTAGAATCTTTTTCAATCTTCTAGAATCTTCCATAGCCTTCTAAAATCTTCTAAAATCTTCTTTAGTCTTCTTGAACTTACCTTAATCTTTTAGAATCTTCTAAGATACTCTTAGAAGGTTCAATAGGATATAGGCTTTATAATATAAATAAAAGGCAAGACCGCGATGCACCTCAATCTTGCCAATATAGGTCTTGGAGCAATCCAAAGTGTTGCTTTGTTTCTTGATATCAATCTAATCTCTTCTTCTTGTCAATGATCTAGTTCTTTGTTCTTGTCCATCTAATTCTTTGTTCTTGAAATTATTCTAATTCTATACTCTTTTCTTTGTTTATTTGCTAACCCGCTATCTTGCATCCCTAACAATTTGGCAAGACTATCTAAGTAATCATATCAAAGCTTTGATCTCTTGATAGAGAGTCAATTATCCCTCTTCTTGAAGATACTATTGTGTTCTAAAGGAGTACAGATTATCCCCTTCTAGACTAATATGCTTATTTCTTGCAATTTGATCTTTCTTTGGAAAGAATAGATTATTCTTTTTCTAAGATATATCATTGTATTTTAGAGGTTGTGGATTACCTTCCTTTAAATTAATATTATTTAGAAATATTCCTTTTTAATATAAAAAATATTATACTAATAGCCTGTTGATTTTTTCTTTGTTAATATGAAAGTAGATTAAGTCATGGGAGGTGCAACCTTACAAACAGAGAATAGAATGGCGATTCTTGCAAATCTTTGAGCTCTATTGGATATTGTATAAGAAGAAATGGTATTTTTTTACAATCCAAATGAGAAACTGCAAATAAAATAAGTATCCAAAGAAACTAAGTCAGAGATTTATAATTTATAATAAAAGATTATATAATTGAGAGAAGTAGGTAGAAGATAAACTATGCATATAATATCTCTAAAAGCTCCAAGGATTGTCATGAAAGAGCCAAAGGCTAATATGCCTGATAAATTTGATGGAACAAGATCCAAATTTTTGAGAGTTTTTATAATAAGTATGACTTTACTTATGACTATATCCTTTTCATTATCTGGATAGATTCATTGAAGTCACTTTTATAGGCACTCTTTTATTAGAAAGTACTTGATCATAGTTTGCTCCATTGTTGGAAAAGAATTCTCCAATCTTATATAATTTGGAGACTTTTATAAAAAAATTTATTGCTGCATTTGGAAATAGTGATTGGGAGAGGGTGGCTGAAAAGAAGATTCAAAACCTACAACAAAGACAATGTTTAGCTATGATTTATGCCACAAAATTTCAATAACTTGTGATCTTAATTAGAATAATAAGGCTTTTATAATTCAATTCCATTATGGCCTAAAAGACAATGTGAAGAACTTATTGATTATAATGTTAAAAGTTAAAAATTTAGAAGAACTCATAACTCAAGCTATTACTTATATAACTCAAGCTATCTCAAGCTATTACTTGTGACCTATAACTCAAATAGATGGATAAGGATTTTGCAACCAAGCACAACTTAGTACTTATAAAGAAGATCCATTTTGCACCTATTGAAATCATTGATCAATGAAACCTTGCATTAAGAGATGTTATTGAAGAAATTCAACCATTAGAAGTGATATTAGGAGATCAAGTATCATGTATTATCTTCAATATCATTCAATATCCAATAAATTCTATTGTCATTACACTTTCTTGGTTTGAATTACATAATCCTGATATTGATTAGAATTTGTAAAAGATTTCTTGGAGCTAAAGCATTTATATAGGCAGCAAAAAAAGATGTTGCATTTGCATTGTATGCCATTCCAATGAAAGATCTAATGGAGCAATTGAAGCAAGATATTCCTAATCAATACCATGATTTTAAAGATGTATTTGAAAAAAAAAAAAAAGCAGACATGTTATCAGAACACTGTCCTTATGATTATGCAATCGAATTACAAGATGGAGCTCAATCTCCATTTGGTCTAATTCATAATCTCTCACAAACAAAGCTTATAATCTTACAAGAATATATTGATAAAAATCTAGCCAAAATTTTTATTAGACATTCAAAATCACTTGTAGGAGTCTCTATCTTATTTGTAAAGAAGAAAGATGGTTCTTTACATTGTCGTGTTGCAGCACGTTTATATAGTGAAAGGTATAGATAAGAGTAATTTATATTTAATACTTGATTATCTTAGTTCAATAGGAACTTAAGATACTTAAGAAAAGGATTATGGAAGCCTCTTAGATTATTTTCTTATTTTAATAGCTAACAGATAAAAGTTAGTTGTTAAAGTTTTCTTCTAGGCTATACAAACTCTATTACTGATTTTGAAAAGTCATAAGTTAATTAGAATAGGATAGAAAAGGAAAATAGTTATTATGGTTGATACTAGGATTAAGTTAAGGATAGGATTTAACTTAAAAATCCTTAAAATTAGTTGAATTGATATCCAAGAAAAGACCGGATATGAGACAGGGTCGAAATCAAACCTCTAGGGACAAAAACAACCGCCGAAGGCAAGGAACAGAGACATTCAAAGATCAGCAATTAGGATTGGATAGCTAGCTTGAAAGGGGTTCTAGGGGCATTTAGCTTGCGACCATAGGGTTTTGGAAGAATTAGCAATTGCTATTCAAAATCAAGGTTTGTATTGGTGATTTGGATTTTTATATAAGACAATGATGGCTTGCATTGTTGAGTGATTCGTAAAATTTGTGAAGCATCTATTGTTCAAAATTTGATATTGTCTGGATTGTTGGGTGTGCTAAGTGTATACAAAAATTTGTATTAATCTAGTGATGCAAATAGGAGATATTTGAGTTTTGATACAAAGGGTTGGATAGGGTTTCTGCGATAACTAAAGATCCACTAATTGGATCAATGTAATTTTTGGTATGCTGATAGAAGACTTTTAGATTTAGCTACACACCAATTTTGAGCTAAAGTTAATGGTGAAAGAAGGAGAAATCACCACTGGAGTTTTTGCATCAATCTTCAAGTTGGCAGCCGAGTGTCATCAATGCGCTTTTTGGGCGTTTTCTTGCAATCTGTAAGTTGGGTTGGGCTAAATTTTTTTGAGCATGTAAAAGGCTTATACCAGCATGTGTGTGCAAAATTTCACATTAAGTGGACAATTCAATTAAAAATTATAGCTTGTTGAAGCTCACTGATTAGGATTAGGACTTATAAACAAAAATAAAAATGCTTAATTATAAAAGAAACGAGGTAATTGGGGTATATGTAAGGTTGATTTTACTAAGAGGAGTATTTTTAAATACTTTTGAATTGAAGCTCGAATTATATTCCTTATACATGGATGAAATCTATTAGGGTTTTGTGAGTATTTGCAAACAATACTTTACCTTCTATAGCCAAGTGCCCGGTGCATTCCTGAACGAGACTACGCATAATACGACAATGTATGTGTGTTGAATATTGAGGTTTGAACAAGGTAACTATAAAAAACCACTATCCATTACCATTAATCTCAAAATTATTAGAACAAATAGGACAAGTAAAGATCTTTACAAAGATTGATTTGAAAGGTGCCTACAACCTAGTCAAGATTAAAAAAAGAGATCAATGGAAGATAATATTTTGTACAAGGTATGGATATTTCAAGTATAATATTATCTCTTTTGGACTTATAAATGTATCTGTAGTCTTTCAATATATGATGAATGATATCTTATAAAAATACTTAGATGACTTCATAGTCATTTACTTGGGTGATATCTTGATCTTTTCTATAAAAAAATAAGAACATGAACATCATGTACGTATGATATTTGACAAACTACGGGAAAGTGGATTGTATGCCAAATTACAGAAGTGCTCTTTCTATTAACCATTAGTCAAGTTTTTAAAATATATTACTTCTAAAAATAAGATTTCTATGGATCTAAAGAAGATACAAACTATTATAGAGTAGAAATAACTATCATCAATCAAAGATGTATAATATTTCTTAAGATTCATAAATTTTTACAAAATCTTCATCCAAGATTGCAGCTCCATTAGCACAACTTATAGGTGTGGAAAAATTTATTTAAAACTACAAGATTGAAGAGGCATTCAAGAAGCTAAAAGAATCCTTCACTTTAGATTTTATATTTGTCCATACAGATCTAATAAAACCATTCATTCTAAAAATAGATGCCTCAAATTTTGTACTTGGATCTGTACTCTTTCAAATTAGTTATGATGGTCAACTACATCCAGTAGCATTTTACTCTCAAAAAATTTTAGTTGTAGAGATCAATTACAAGATCTATCACAAAAAACTATTGGCAATTGTTGATGCTTTTGAAGAGTGGCGCTATTTGCTAGAGGGGGCTCAATACAAGATCATGGTATACACTGACCACAAAAAATTGGAATATTTTATGAGTGGTTGAATTTTGAATGGTCGACAATTACAATGGAATATGTCATTATCTTGGTTTGATTTTGTGATTACATATTATTTGAAAAAACTTCAAGAAAAACCAAATGCCTTTTCTTGATGATCATATCTTATGCCAAGAATAAGAAACATTATATTAGATTAATAAAAATCAGTCATGTTGAAGCCATTCAATTTGCAATTAAAGACATTGACAATATCTACTTATACAAATACAACTCTTAAGATGGAAATCCAAAGAGCAATGAAGACAAATCCATTTATAAAGAATATTTAGCAATGTCTAAAATATATACATGTAAAAGAAAATAATAATTTCAAATTCAAGGATAGATTGTTATATGTCAAGGATCTCTTATATGTTCTTCTAGGCCCTGTAAGACTTCAAATTCTTCAAGTACAATATGACCTTTCAAGAGTTGGATATTTTGGCTTCAATAAGACTTTGGAATTAATATCAAGAGATTCTTGGTGGCCTCAAATGTAGAAATCAGTGAAAGAATTCATCTAATCATATAAAATTTGTGCCCAAATAAAGATCCTAAGATACCAATCATATAAACTTTTTCAACCACTTCCAGTTCTTCAGAGCCCATGGCAATCATTATTCATGGATTTCATTATAGATCTCCTATTTTCAAATGAAAAAGACTCAATTTTTGTAGTGATAGATTGTCTTACCAAAATGGCACATTTCATCTCATGCAACAAGATTATTTTTGGGGAAGAAACCATCAAGCTTTTTATTGATAATATTTATTGAATACATGGCCTTCCAAATGACATTATTTTGGACCGAGGGCTATAATTTGTATCAAATTTTTGGAGAAAACTATTTCAACTTTTGAAAGTCAAGATCAACTTTTCATCAGCTTATCATCTTCAAACCGATAGACAAATAGAACAAGTAAATCAGATCTTGGAACAATATCTTTATTATAATATAAATTACCCATAAGATGATTGCATGGATCTCCTACCATTGGCCAAGTTTACATGTAATAACTCCAAATATTCTTTGACAAAGAAAACTCCATTCTTCTCAAACTATGGATACCACCCTATAGTAGATCCATTCTAAATTAAAGATGTGGATAGCCTTGCTGCAAAAAATCAAGCTACCTACTTAAAAGCCATCTATGAAGAATTAAAATTCCAACGGCAAATGGCTTAAGATTCATATAAAGATTGTATAAACATTCATTGCAAGAACCAATCAAAGTTTAAGGTAGAAGATTGTATCTCGCTACTTTGACAAAACATACAAACAAATTGATCATTACAAAAATTAGACTATGAAAGACTTGGACCATTTATAATTCTATACCAAATAAATGCAATAAGTTTTCATCTTGAACTACAAAGTAGTATGCATATTTATCTAGTCTTTTATGTCTTGCTTTTAAAAATCTATTATAAATCAAGTATTGTTGGAAGAATTCTTCCACCACCAATCCAGTTGAAGTCAATCAAAAGCTGGAATATGAAGTGGATGAAATATTGGATTCATGTATAAGACATGGATGATTGGAATATTTCATTCATTGAAAGGACTATGGAATTAGCGAATGAACATAAGAACCTTCAAATAATTTTAGGAATATATTTGAAACCCTAATAGGTTTCACCCATACATGAAGAATATAATTCAAATTTCAATTCAAAAGTGTTTAAAAACACTCTTCTTAATAACATCAACCATATATATATCCTAGTTGCCTCGTTTCTTTTTTAACTAAGCAATTTTTATTTTTCTTTACAAGCCCTAATCCTAATCAGTGAGCTTTGACAAGCTATAACTTTTAATTCAACTGTCCACTTAGTGTGAAATTTTGTACACAAATGTTAGTATAAGCCTTCTACATGCTTAGAAAAATTCAGCCCAACTCAACTTACAAATTGCAAGAAAATGCCCAAAAACCGCACTAATGACACTTGGCTGCCAACTTGAAAATTGATGCAGAAATTCCACTGGTGATTTCTCCTTCTTCAATTATTAACTTCAGCTCAAACTTGGTTTATAGCTTGATTTCTAAGTCTTCTATCACCATGCCATATTTTACATTGATCGAATTGGTAGATCTTTAGTTATCATAGAAACCCTACCCTACCCTAAACTGCCAACTTCCAACAACCTTTTGTATCAAAGTCCAGATATCTCTTGATTGCACTATTAGATTAATAAAAAAATTTACACAAACTTAGCACATCCAACAATACAGACAATATCAAATTTTGAACCATAAATGCTATACAAATTGCATGAATTATTCAAGAATGCATGCCAATATTATCTTATTTAAAATCCAAAATACCAATACAAACCTTGACTTTGAATAAAAATTGCAAAGTCATCCAAAACCTTATGGCAACAAGCTTAATGTCTTTGGAACAATCTTTAAGCTAGCTATCCAATCCAAAAACTTGATCTGCAAAATCCCTCGTACTTTGCCCTAGGCAGCCATTTTAGTGCCTACATGTTTAATTTTGACCCTGTTCTACAAACGGCCAACCCCTGGGTATCAATCTAACCTATCCTAGGAATTTTATAGTTTGACCTTACCTTCAACTTAATCCTAGTATCAATCATGCTAATAATTTATTCTTTTTATCATATTTTTACCATTTTATGGCCTTTTTAAGGCAATAAAAGAATTATTACAACCTAGAAGGTAAAATTACTTACTAATTCTTATCTACTAGCATTAAGTGAAGAAAATAAACTAAGAGGCTTTCATAAAAACCTTGTTAAAATATGTTGAATTCTTGTTGAACTAAGATAATAGAGCATTAATAAAAAAATCATTTTTAGTCATAGTTTCACGATATAATCGTGTCATAATACGACAACGCCAAGACCTTTATTTGTATATAGTTATTTTATCTAAAGATAGAATAGATCTTGTTAGAAGCTTATTAAATACCAAGTCAAATCTTTGCATTTGAAGAGAATTGCAGGAATAAGAGTCAAAAGATTCCTTTGTCATACAAGTGGTTGGAGAACCATTGCAACTTTCACAATTTGTTGGGTTTGAAGAACATAAACAAGGCAAAGAAGGAGTATTCCAATCTCAAGTAAGGCCATATCTGAAGTCTTTGTAGATACAACCTCATCACAAAAATCTTAATTCAAATACTTCAACTTTGTTAATATTCCTTGAAGTTAAAAGGATTATTCCAAGTGGACTAGAAATTATGTTTGAAGGATGTTTTGAAGATTGCAACAAAGAGCAAATTCTTAGATGCGATATTGGTATAATAGAGATTATATTTGGAAGTCATTAATACTACCTCAAGGATCCTATTGAATTGATAATCAATAAACAAAAGACAAAATATGTTGCTTCTCTATTTTGACAAATTTTAGATTTTTTGTATATGTAATTTGACCATCAAATCACTTCAGCTTCTTGTGGAACTCGTTGCTAGAAAGGGAGGTGATGTCACAGATATACTTTAAATCATCCTATTTTAAAACTTTCTATAGTCTTTTAGAACCTTCTATAATCTTTTAGAATCTTCCATAATTTTTTAAAACCTTTTAAAACCTTCTATAACCTTCTTTAATCTTCTAAAATCTTTTATAGTCTTATAAAATCTTCTAGAATCTTTTTTAATCTCTTAAAATCCTCCGTATCCTTCAAAAATCTTCTAGAATCTTCTTTGGTCTTCTTAAACTTGTTTTAGTTGTCAAGGACACAAGGATACAACATAAGAGACTTAAAACTAGGATAAGGTTTCTAGAAGAAATCAACAAGAACTTGAATTAAACAAATGAATATACAAGCAACATCAAGAAAGGTGAGTTAAAACTCCAAGAGATATGTTGTCAAGACTAAAGAACTCTTCAGCCTTGATCCCTATATATATTCCTATCTAGGAGGCTTCTTGAACGGCTACTATCAAACTAAGAAGCTTCTCAAGGAGCTTCCACTAATTGGAAAGCTCCTTGAATTCCTTCTACTAACTAAAAAACTTCTAAATTGACTTTTATCAACTAAAAAACTTCTCAATTGACTTTCACTAATTCAAAAAGCTTCTAGAATATTTTAAAAGATTTTGTGAACCTCGAAAGTATATGTCCCTAATATCACCTCCTTCTCTAGCAATGAGTCCTAAGAAGAGCTCAAACTTACTACATATATAAGAAATCAAGAATACACTGCACTAATGAAGCTATATATAATATTTTTCAATCTTGAGTAATGGGTTCTACTGGTCCTCGAAGAAACCACTTATGGCCTTGAGCTAGTACCTTCATTATTAAAACATCCTATCTAAGGATCTGATCTTTATTAAGATTTAAATAAGATTTCAAGACTAAAAGGATTCATCTTTCCAAGCTCAAGCAATATTATTAAAACTCAAACATTAGAATCGAGACTTATATGATTGGATCTTATTCCTAATGGCTCCAATTGAGGTCATACTTGGCGCTAAAATATATTGTCTTTTCTTTGCTCAATTGAAGGCTGTGAAAATTGCACTCATTTGTTCAAAGCTTGTGTGGCAAGCAAATCTTCTAAGTCTTATTCTTTCAATGCTTGAAGGTTTGACATGGTGAGTAACTTGCTTCTACCACTCTATTTTATTTTGGAACAGATGACTATATTCAAATGAAGGCTTTAGTTTAATTCTCTCCTTCTTTATGAGTATTTCTTGAATCTAATCTTCACTAAGAAATTATCATCAAATATGTTTAGGTTTGTGGAGATAGAATCAATGAAATTCCTATACCTTTTGAGGAGCATTGACAAGATTTGCAGTTGATTACCATATGCGCTCATTAATATTATAGCCTTGCCAATGAACAAGATATTTCAATTTGTTCCATTTTAGCCATGAATCAAATACCTTTTCAATCTTGTATTCTTCATGGTCTTCAATTTCAATACTAGGCGGCAATTTTTGTATCCTTTTCAAAATATGCAACTCCTTATGAGGTTCTAAAAAAGAGACATAAAAAATTGGATGTACCTTCATAGCAGATGATAATTCTAAGTGATATGCCACTAGATTGATTTGCTTTTGGATAGAAAATGGTCCGAACCTTCAATAGTCTAACTTATTACATAGCCGCTTAGTCTTGATATTTCATCAAAGAAGCCATAGCTTATCTCCAATATGAAAAGTAAGTGATTGATTTCTAAATTTATTTACAGATGCTTTGTAAGCATCTTGAACTGCTTATAATTAAAGCTTCAAGGTTGTTTGATATTGCAATAGCTACTTTGTAAATCCTTGAACCATTGGATTGTTGTTCTTTGGCGTACTCCATAAATCAAGCTTCGGATGATATCCATAGTTGGAATAAAATAGTGTTTGTTGAATTGAAACATAAATAGTATTATTATATGCAAACTCCACTAATGGTAGATACAAGATCCAATCATCTTGTTGATAGTTAATGCTACATTGTAAATACTGCTCCAACATTTGATTAACTCATTTTGTTTGGCTATTAATTTGAGCATAAAAAGTCAAAGAAAGTTTAATATCCACCTTTAATATTTCAAAAAGATACTTCCAAAATTTAGATATGAATTGGGGTCCTTGATCACATATGATATCATTTGATAGGTTATGATATCGATATATATATTGTCAAGAAAGAGCCTTGCTATTTCTTCACTAAATGCAATCTTTTTACAAGGGATGAAATGAGCCATCTTTGTAAGTTGATCAACCACTACAAAGATGTTGTCTAATAAATTAGATGGTGATAGATCTGTAATAAAATCCATAAAAATAGAAGACCATGACTATCTTAGAATAAATAAGGGTTGTAAAAGTCCATATGGAGAATGTCGAGGATTTTTGGATCTTGAACAGATGTCACAAGAGAGCACAAAGTCCTTCACTACCTTCTACATTTGGAGCCACCAAAAATCTTGAGAAATAAATTCTAAGGTCTTGTTAAATCCAAAGTGACTCGCAGCGGAAAAGTCATGGTGATATTGAAGAACACTTAGTTGTGTTGGTTCTTTTGGGATATACAAATGTTTTTCAAAATATAGAAGGTCTTCCTCAAATTTGAACTTTTCAATATTTTTTTTCAAGTGATGCTTGACATCAAGGACCAAAGTATTATTAGTAGTTACAACACATATCTCCATGAGGAAATTAGGATTAATAGGCACCAATGTAATAGTGACACAAAGATGAAATTGTTTCAATTTCAACAAAGTTGTATATTATTGATCAAACATTGCCTCCTCTATCTTTGGTAGAAGATATGATCTCCTCGATAGAGCATCAGAAAATCCTTATTACTTCCAAAGGTGATAAATGATGACAAAGTTAAATTGAGATAGTGACACATTCCATCAAGCTTAGCGATGATTAAGAATCCGAGTTGATATAAAATATTCTAAATTCTTATAATCTATATGTACAATTACAAGATGCATTGCTCTTTCAAAAAAATGATGCCATTTTTGAAAAGAATCCACAATAGCAAGGAGCTCCTTATCGTAGATTTTATAATTGATTTTAATAGCAAAGAATTTTTGAAAATAATATGCAATAGGATGGAATTTGTTGTCTATATCCATTTGTGAAAGTATAGCCTCTAGTGCTAAATCTGAAGTATCAATCTTCAAGTAGAATGCCTTTGTAAAGTCTAGATGCACTAATATTGGGGCTATAATAAATGTCGTCTTGAGATCTTAGAATGTCTTTTCCACTTGAAGTCCCCATTGTAACTTGTCTTTATATGTCAATCGAGTAAGAGGGATGGCAATTTGAGAATAATTTTTGATGAAGATCTAATAGAAGTTAGCAAATCCAAAAAAACATTGTACATCCCTCACAATCTTTGAAATGGCCCATTGCATAACCGCTTCTACTTTCTTAGGATCCATTGTCAAATCCTTAGTAGATATGATGTATTCCAAAAATTCCATCTTACGTTCGTGAAATACATATTTCTTTGATTTGGCATACAAACCTATATCTTACAGTTTTTGTAATATCAACTTAATATGTCCCTTAAGTTCTTCTAGATCTTTCAAATAGATCAAGATATCATTAAGATAGATTATCTCAAACCTATCTAAGTACTCTCAAAAGATGTCATTCATTAAATGTTAAAAGATAGCAGGTGTATTTGTTAGTCCAAAGGGCATGACGTTACATTCAAAATATCTATACCTTGTCTAAAATATGGTCTTCTATTCATCTCTCTCCTTGATCCATACCAGGTTGTATACTCCATGAAGATCTATCTTAATATAAAACTTGGCTTGGCCGAGTTGTTCCAAGAGTCTTGAAATTAACGATAGTGGATAATAATTCTTTATTGTTATTTTATTCAATCTCTAATAATCAATGCACATATGTAAAGAACCATCCTTCTTCTTTACAAGAAGTATATGTGTACCTGCTAGAGACTTTGAATGTCTAATAAAAATTTTTACAAGATTTTTATCAATATAATCTTTCGATATTAAAAGTTTATTTTGAGAAAGACTATAGATTGGGCCAAAAGGTGGTTTCATTCTTTCCTAAAGATCTATAACACAATCACATGGTTGGTGCTCCGACAATATATCAACATTCTTCTTTTGAAAAAAATCTTGAAATTTGTTATACTAATCTAAAATACTTGCCGATGAAGTTATATCTTCTTTAATTAGAGTCACAAAAATAACAAAAGGTGTACCTTCTTTGGTCGATCTTATAAAAGCCTTTGCTCCAACAAATAAAGGTTTACCAATTTGTGGCTTTTTTTAAATATTTTTCCTAGAGATCTTTATAAGAAATGTTATTCTTTGCAACCTCCAATCTATAGATGGATTATACTTTTTCAACCAAGATAGCCCAAGAATAACAGAATTTGAAAGAATCCTAATAATGTTGAATATAATCTGGCTTTTATGATCTTTAAACGATGCTTCTATAGCCATGGTTTCATGGGTGATACTACCAGAGGATAAGGATTGTCCATCTATTACTTCTACATAAATAGGTTTGAATTTTTGTACTAGAGGAATTTTGTGAAGCTTAATAAATGTCTCATCTATGAAATAAGCAGACGCCTCAGAATCTAATAAAGCGATTGTTTGAAATTTTTGAGGGTCCAAATACAAAAAGATTATAAAACAACAAGCAGGTTGAGCAGAAAGAGAAGAACCTAAATAATTTCATAATGTTGGATTATCCAGCCATACGATTCCTACTATAGCCAAATATTATTGTTTTCCTAAAAAATTATACTCTTAATTTTGATAATGTGTCAATTTTATTTTTTCAAGTAATTCCCAACCTTTTAGCCTTCCTTGCCATAATATAGGCACAGACCTTCTTCTATCCGATACTTCTTTTCTTACAAACTAAAAGATTTAAATCATACTGAATCAAATTGCATATCTTCTACTTTTGAATGTGAATTCAAACTGCTTATTGATGTAGCAGGAATATATTGGATTATATGTTGTCTTGTTGAAGCCCATGAATATTGATCTTGTTGATATTGAAATAATCGGTTATCATATTTTATAGCTTGGCTAATGGCTTCATTGAACGATTGTGGATCTAGAAGCAATAATAACAAATCCTTTACATCATCTCTTAATCTCCAATAAAATTGGCTCATTAGGACTTCTTTGTCCCAATTGATGTCGTACACTAATTGCCTAAAATCACATGCATAGATTGATGTAGAGTGCACCCTTTGATATAATGCTCAGATCTGAGCTGTTGTCCATTGAGCCTTGTTATGTTTTCTAAATGCTTCCGCAAATGCTTGCATGAAAACTTCAAGGTTGCTCAAAATAGGTGATTTTTTTTTTAAACATGGGAAGAAAGTATGATAGTGCTTATCCCGTAAGCAAGGTACCAACCAATCCAATCCATAATTCTTCTATCAGATAAATATCAAGTTGTAGAATTGTTATTGATTGAATTTAATTGACAAATCTTTGGAGCTTTGAATGCTGTTGTATGACGTGGTCTTCTATTTGGGAATACACTAGATACTTGGCTATGAAGAGTTTACTTGAAATTTAATAGCAAAAATTTAACTAGTGATTTTTCTAAATAAAAAAAAATAATAATACAAAAATCTTATAAAAAAAAAGTTATATATATAAACCCTCTTGTATTCAAGTAAGTTTATACAAAAAGGGTTCAAATTTCTACAAAAATCCTTCAAAACTTTGTTCACCCGTACAGACTTATTTCTTATTGAACTTTAGAATCCAATAATTCTTGATTCAACTATTCAATTTCTATAGATTTTACTTCAAAGTGTAGAAAATCTTCTTAAGTTTTACTACAAGAAGGAATCAACCAAAAATTCATTTCCAATTGTTTGATATCTCAAAATTCCTAGTAGGTTCTTAAAACCCTAGCTCAAAGATACTCGAGCACTATTTTCTTTATATCTTAGAAATCCAAAATCTTAATGCAACAAATTTTTTGTACATAGTCTTGTAACATAAATATGTACACTCTTGAAAATTTTGAGCCAAAAATCTATCCAATTGTCTAAGATATAGATCAAAAAGTAACCACTAATTAAGCAGGGTTACTTATTGCCCTTAGCTTATAAGCACTAACTTCAACCCCAATTTCTCCTTCATCCTAGCTTAGATTTTATCAAATCATATATGAATAGTGTAGTTGTAAAAAAGCTCTCTTTAATAATAGTCGCCAATCTTTGATTTCTCTCTGTAAGCACGATTTATATCCAAAAGAGTGACAATAGGTTCAAAATCAATACCTTAACTTTGAGGGCCTATAACTTCTTCATAAAAAGTGCAAATCACACAAAATTTGCACCTAAACCAGATCCAAAAATCTAAACCTTATGACCTTAGCCTCTAATATTCGACTCCCTCCCAAAAACAAACCCTATTTCCTAATAAATCCTTGGGCAGCCTCCTTGAAGCCCATTGGACATGATTTTTGGCCAATTAGAATAGAGACTTCTATCATCCACCTCTATCCATCCACATGGATGGCCAAACTACCCTTTTTATACTAAAAATCCTTTTCTAATCCTTCTTCGTATAAGATTTACGTACTTTGTACTTTAAGCACCAAATAAAAGAAATAAACTAAGATTTTAAGGATCACCTATGTCTAATAAAGGTGACTTAAGATATACAAAAGTTACTATCAATATAAAATCAATCTCAAAATTACTATCAAAAGAAGAAATAAGGTTGTATAAATATTAATAATAATCCTTTTAATAGATCCTTTCTTAACTAGCAACCTAATCACATCTTGTAATCTATAAAAGTCCACTGATATGGCTCTCATTTAGCTATGTAGTAAATTATAAATTAAATATACATGTATAATTTTTTCACATAGTAGCCAAACCACAACTTAACAATGTATACCATCATATTTTTCCAAAAAATTAATTCGAGGCTCCTTACATTTTTAAATAGGTGGATTTTTTTGGTATAGCATAGGTAGTATTATATCCTCAAGTACAGAAGTTGAGGGTGGATGCAATCTAGATTGTGATACTCCAATTGTTACGTTGTTACAAAGTTTTGCAACAGCTCCTTCAATTTCCATAGTGCTAATAGATAAAGTAGTAAGAACACTTATAATGGCATCTAATTTGGACTCAGAAGATTCAGTCATACTAATGTCTTGACTTCTTGCCATTCTAAGAGAAAGAAGAAATGAATCTATAAGAAGACAATATTGGTTTCGAAGAGGGTAATCCGCAACCTCTAAAATGCTTTAAGACGTTCAAAGAGAGGGGTGATCCACTCTCTCATAAGAAGGACAAAGCTCCAATATTGTGATGAAAAAAATATTAGTTTAGAGGAGGATACTTTCCAACCTCTAAAGCACTGGTATGCCTTCGAGTAGAGGAGTAATCCACTCTCTAACAAGAAAGATCCAATTCTAATATTGAAAATAAAGTCAGTCTCGACAAACTGTTAAGGACACAAGGATACAAAATAAGAGATTTGAAACCAAGACAAGGTTTCTAAAAGAAACCAATAAGAACTTGAATTAAACAAATGAATACACAAATAATATCAAGAAAGGTGAGTTAGAACTCCAAAAGATGCATTGTTGAGACTAAAGAACTCTTCAACCTTGACTCCTATATATATTCTTATTTAGGAGGCTTCTTAAGCAACTACCATCAAATTAAAAAGCTTTTCAAGTAGCTTCCATCAATTAGGAAGCTTCTTGAGTTCCTTCAACTAACTGAGAAGCTTCTTAAGTTCTTTCCACTAATTGGGAAGCTTCTTGAGCTCCTTCTACTAATTAGGAAACTTCTCAACTGTCTTTCATCAATTAAAAAGCTTCTCAACTAACTTTTATTAACTCAAGAAGCTTCTAGAATGTTTTAGAAGGTTTTGTGAACCTCCAAAGTATATGTCCCTAATATTAGTCTTCTAAAATCTTCATCAATCTTTTAGAATCTTCTAAGATATTTTTAGAAGGTTTAATAGGATATAGGCCTTGTAATATAAATAAAAGACAAGACAAAGGTACATCTTAGTCTTGCCAACACAAGTCTTAGAGCAATTCAAAGTGTTGCCTTGTTTCTTGATATCAATCTAGTCTCTTGTTATTCTCAATGATCTATTTTTTTATTCTTATCCATTTAGTTCTTTGTTCTTGAAATTATTCTAGTTCTATAATCTTTTTTTTATTTATTTAATAATCGACTATCTTGCATCTCAAACAATTTTTGCCAAATACAAAGAAATAGAGAGCTTTAAATTAGCAAAAGTTGACTTAAATCTTTCTTTTATATTTTTAACTAGCAAGAAAGCCATGTAGAAGCTTCTTAAGAAATACAAGGCTTATAATATTGTATTATGATTTAGCTACCTTATGAAAATAATTTACTATACAATTGAATGAGAGCCATTTTAATGGATTTTTATTGGTTATAAAATATAATTAAATTATTATTTTGAAAGAAATCTATTAGAAAAGGCTACTATTAAGGTTTGCACAATCTTTTATTTATTTATTTATTTAATTATTTACTCTAATTATTAAAAAGAATAATTAGGCCATCTATATGGATGAATGGAGATGGATGATAGAAATCTCTATTCTTATTGGCCAAAAGTCATACACAATGGACTTCAAAGAGGCTGTTTGAGGCCTTATTAGGAATTAGGAATTTTCTATTAAGGGGATTCAAACATCTAAGATTAAGATCAATAAGTTTAGATTTTTGGCTATGGTTTTGGTACAAAAATTAAATCATTTGGAATTTTTGTAAAAGAGATATAGGCGCTCAAAATCAAAATATTGATTATATATCTTGTAAGCCATTAAAATGGCTCAATTCTTTATTTTTATCCAAAATCAATCAAAAATAAATAATTAAGATAAATTTAGACTGATTAATATTTATTGGTGGCTAAAATATTTATTAAATAGATTATTCTTGCCAAATAGATATTTTTATTATTTTAAGAAATGAGCTTGATGTATTAGTAGAAAATTGGATAAAAATATAATAAATTATTTAAACTTAGTAATAGAATGATCATGTAGAGTTAAAATCAATTATACTAGTTTAATCTATTATTAAAAAGTAATAAAATTCTAAAATTTAGAATTCTATAAATTTCAATAATTTTTAAAAATTACCGGCTTCTAAGTGTTATGAGTCAAAATTGTTTAGCAATTGGTGATTTTAATCACCATATTAAAATACATCTAATTAATAAAAATACTATGAATTTATTTTGATTATTAATATTCATCTAAATTTAGATTAGAAGATAGTAGTAAAAGTTTCTTGAAATATTTTAGTAAAATTACAATAGTCAAAAGTTGCAATTAGTAAATTGATTAGAATTATACTTTTGAATTTAGATTTGGACATATGAATAGTCAATCTTAGGATAAAATTTTATTTTAAATACATTTGTGGCATTAGTTTTTCTAAAAAAATAGTCTATTCTTAATTATAGGTGAATCTAGCCTTAAAATCGGACTTAGACTTAGGGTCATTTTAGACCTTTTATCTTAATTAGGGATTTGTAGTTTAAGGGTGTTCTTAGTTAAAAGGGGCTTAGGTGGCCACTCTTGCTCTCTCTCATCTTTTGGTGGAAAAGCCCTTGAAAAATTTCTTCTTGAAGTGTGGATTCTTCTTTTCTAAGTTGGCTGTGTTTTATTTGCACATAAATTATAATAAGAGTAGATTTAGGACTTGAATTTTTAGGAGATGGTAGGAATTTTTATTGGCTTTTTGAAGACATATTGTACGTGCCATTTGGATCAAGAACAAGGCAATGGCGGCCATTTTAGTAACAAGGTATTTACTACCCCTTCAACTTAGAGTTGTGACTTTGGAAGATAAAATCTAGAGCGTTAAGAAGAGAATAAAGATGAAACTTATTAAAAAAGAAGTGCTCTAAAGTCTAGTTTATAAGAAGCTAAGGCTTATTTACAGGCAATCAATAATGAGGCGATGGCAACTATTCTAGTAACAAGGTATTTGCTACCCCTTTGACTTGGAGCTGTGATTTTAGAGGACAAGATCTAGAATATAAAAAAGATTTTGAAGATAAAACTTATTAAAGGAATAGCACTCTGAAGTCTAGTTTTTGAGAAGCTAAGGCTTATTCATAAGAAATCAAGGACAAGGCAATGGCAGCTATTTTAATAACAGGGTGTCTGCTATTAGCAAAATTTAGAATACCAACTTTGAGGAGCAACATCTTCCAAACCAAAGCAAGTTTGGAGCTAAATTTTTGAGGGGTGATAGAAATTGATGTAACCTTTCCAAGAGATCTAAGCTCGCTTAAATCTAATCAAGGACAAGACAATAACAGCTATTTTAGTAAAGGGGGGTTGATTCCTTGGATCAGAAGCATCACTCAGTTAGGTTTCTATTTTTTTTACAATTTCTTGTGAATTCCTTCTAGCACCTTATTGAATGATCTTGATACTTATTATTAAATACTTCTCGAGCTAATTTCCCTTCATTATCCTATTTCTTTATTTTTTTAATCTTTACTTGAAAGTTTTCCATTGTAATTTTTATTTTTCCGTTTCACTTTTACTACTAATTATAGTTTGTACTTTTAAATTTTATTTTTATATATTTTTATTTTTATATTCATTTTTTATCTTTTATCTTTTATCTTTTTACTTTTTATTTTTATTTTAATCTTTTATATCTTATTTTTTATGATTTATCTTTTATCTTTTATCTTTTTATTTGTCATTTTTATTTTAATCTTTTATATATATTTTTTTACTATTTATCTTTTATCCCTTATTTTTACCTTGGTTCTTTTACTTTTTTCATCCATCTATAATATTAATGTTGTGTTATCTGGAAGATACTTAGATAGTAATATTACAAATGCTAACAATAAATAAAAAAAAAAACCATAAAAAATCTAAAAAAACTAATTTTTTTTAATTCAATGAAATAAAAACATAAAAAATCTTGTGGTGAGTTTTTTTTTGTCTCACATATCTATTGTCAGTCTTTGGAATATAACTCACACGTATAAAAAAGAATAAAGGATTAATTGTTGGAATTGAAGAGAACACCTTTTTAGCTACATTTTATATATACTGTTCAATGAATTCTAATCTAGTGTCATGGGTGCAGAATATAGACTAAAAGTCTAAACAAGAAGTTCAAGAAGAACTGACAAGAATTAGATTAATCAAATGAGTATAAGAACAATACCAGAAAGGTGAGCTAGTGTCAAGGACATGAATTAGAAAAAGATGTATAATCTAATGAAAGTTGTATCAGAGAAAAGTCACAAAATAGGAATCAAAAAATATGTATATTCAAAGGAAAACTGAAATAGCTATTGCCAAAGACTAGAAACATGAAGACTCTTCAAACTAGACTAAGATCAGGAAAGGAGTTGACAAGAGTGAAGAAGGCTTCACTCTTACCTCTATAAATACTATCTAATTAAGAGCTACATGGCGGCATTCTATAGGACCTCATACACGTGTCTAATTTGCAAGACACGTGTCAAACTTGCATGACAAGTTTTTCACATATATGCCACGTACTTGGCTTGTTCCGCAAGCTACTAACTTGTGTGACACATGGCTAGCTTGTTCCACAAGCTACCAACATGTGCGCCATGTGGCTAGCTTATTGACTAAGTTTCTAACCTACCAATCACCTATAGACATGTATAAAGGTGATTCCACCTCTATGAAGTTTTTAGGAAGCTTTTCTATCAAATATTATCAAATCAATTTATTTTATCTACTTCTATTGGTCCATATTACTTAGATAATTACTAGAGTAAATCTTATGTTCATGACATTATCTCCCCTTCTAAGAATGAGTTCTACAAGAAGCGGTGATTACATATTGAGAAAGTCCACGATACCTCGAATTGTGCTTGCCACATACTCTGATCTTTATTCCTTTTGAAGGTAGTTGATAGGTCTTTTCAGCCATCGATAATGTCCCATATTAGGACAAGAGGACCACCCTATTACTCGATCATTGTTGATGCCTTCATAACTCTCTTCAAAGAAAACATTAGGAACACCATCAGAAGTAGTTCCTACCTCTAAAAGTATCACCAAACATCGAGAGTTTTTTCGAAGGTCGTGGTATCAAACACGTTGTATTTTGCCATCAATTCAAAGAAGAACATGTTGTTCTTGAGGATTTTCATCTCTATTCCATCGTCTTGAAGGTTGTAATAGTCATAATGTCTTGTCAGGTAAATCAACAAATGATGGCTCTTAAGCTGAATTTGTTAGTTGTTGATCTTCCATCTCTTTAGCACAAACAAATCTAAGGAAATAACAAATAATGATATAAGATAGGATGAAACCTCTACAGAACCTGCTTTGCTTTATAGCAAAGATTTTATTAATTTTTTATCTTAACTTTGACGGATGTCGTCGATAAAATGCATTGACTTTTATTGGTGCATTTGCTAGATTCTTGCATGGCTCCCATGTGAATTCACTAATATCGAATCCGCACCAATGCACAAGATATTCCAATCAATTTCGATGCCATTGTCATGGTGAAAGTCTGCTTCAGGTAGACGCAAGGTCCCTCTTTACAATCAAGTTGGATCCAATATGCACAAACTTTTTTAAATTTTTCTTTTATAGTCACAAAACTATGCGTATAATAAATCAACAAACTAAAAGCTTGGAAATTTATAAATCAAAATCCAGCCGTTTATATAAGTTCAAATTTTGGAAGCATAGAGTTCACTTCTTTAGTCATCTTCACAAAAATTCTCAACTGTGAATTTATTACCAATCACCAGATATCATCAAAATATTAGCAAGTAATTATATAAGTAAAACCAAACCAGAAACTTGAAAATTCATAATTTAAGATCCAATTGTTCAAATAAGCTTTAAATTTGGGAAAACATATCTCATACCTTTGATCTTTGTCACATAAATTTTGAGCCATGAATTCATTGCTGATCATTAGATATCACCAAATCCTTGGCAGATACTTTTAGAAGTCAAATCTCAACCTGAAACTTGAAAATTCATAATTTAAGATCCGGCTGTTCAAATAAGCTCAAAAGTTGGGAAAACATAACTCATACCTTTGATCCTCATCACATAAATTTTGAGCTACGAATTCATTGCTGATCGTTAGATATCACCAAATCCTTGGCAGGTACTTTTAAAAGTCAAAACCCTAGACACCTGAGAACAAATTTGCCATTACTCCCTAATCAAAGTCTCAATTGATATGAGATTTTAGATATAGACTCTTTATAGTATAAGTAATATGTACACAAAAAATGAGCTTCAAATTCTTCTTGAAACTCAAGTTCTAGCTTAAAGCAAGCCCTTCTATTTATCTAACTTCTTCAAAATCCTAGTTTAGTTTGCTGGGTTTAATTAGCCATATCTCACTCATTCTAAACCCATTTCTATCAATTCTTGGATGTAAAATGTATAGCTTGAAGTCTAGTTTCTAGTTCAACTTTTTGATTTCTTGCTTATATCTTAAAACTTCTAATATACCCTGAAAAGTGATAGTAGGTGTCATATTAGTAGTCTAAGTTCAAACAAGCATATCTCTCTCATCTAAGCTCCGAATCCTGCGTTTCTACCACCTAAACTCATGCCAAGAAGAAGTTCTCTCTCAAGACTTCTCTGGATTTGCTAAAAAACCCCGTCTTCTTTTCCTCCGAGCTTGTCAAAGAAGTCGTAGCCAAGGTCTTCAAAGTCCAAGTCAACAATTAATAGTTTAAAGTTATAAAAACCCCAAATCTAATCCTCCAAGTCAGCACTATTAATGGTAGCCGACTATTGACATCCAAATCTATTATTTATCTTTGGTAAAATCCTAAATTCAACCTCAAAGTCAAAACTCCTTATATCTATAAATATAACCCTGAATCTACTAAAATCTAAGATTGGAAAAAAGATAAAAGAAATAAAAGAAAGTTTCAAGGCTAGATCAAAGTTAAAGTTAAGATTAAAGATAAGGTAAAAATTTAACCAAAGAAAAAGAAAGAAAGTGAGAAATTTTTCCTAAACTATATAAAAATTTAGATTGGTAAGAAGGAAGAAAGAACTTAATAAAATTTTGAAGAAAAGATAGTTAAGTTAGGTTTCTATATATGGATGTATTTACTTCACGACATCCACCCCTTCCAAACCTACACATCTTCCGGCATGTGCCACCATTCATCTTTCATCCTATTCGTCTTCATCTTGAATTTCTTTATCTTCTTGGTTCCATTGTTTGTCAGACACATACATTTCAAAGTCTTCAGGTAGACAATTATTATTTCTTCTTCGGAAAGCTTTCACTCATTTTCTTGCTATCAAAATTCGGATGGATGTTGCATCTAATTCTCGAAGTGAGTAAGTTCCATTGTCATGAGCAATTACAACAATATATGGTCCAAACCATCTCCGAGAAAACTTTCTTTGCGTACTATGTTGGTGGTCCAAAGTATTGTCATAAACCACTATCCAATCACCTGTAAGATTGGTTTCAAATATAATTGATGAGTTTGATCAAATCGTGTTTTGTTTTCCAATCTTGCTGCTTTCAACCTATCTAGTGCCAATTGGTGGTCTTCTGATAGTCTCTCAATTTGTTGGATCCGGAGTTCCAAAAGTCTTTCACGAGATATGCCATCTTCTTAAGATAAAAATAACCACGTAGGCATAGATTCTTCTGTTGGCATAATGGGCTTTTGACCTAATATTAATTCAACTGGCATGTATCTTATTACCGTTGTCGTGTTGTAAATCAAAACATAGTGTGAAAAACATAAAAGAATGCATTAAAATAAAAAGATTAAGATTAGAAGAAAGGTTGATAGAAAATTAGTAGTAAGAAGATACACTAGAAAATTTACCTTAAAAAGTGAAATTTCTTCAAGTTAGTAAAAAACAAAAGGTTGAGGAAGTAGAAAAAACATGGCCTAAGAGGTCTTTTTGACCAAGAGGATAAAGAAGACTAGGAAGGAGATGACAAGGAAGGGTCGTGAAGAAGAAGGAGGAGAGTTTTTTTGGAAGGCATAGGATTTTTTTGATAGGCAGTATATGTTTTTGTGTATAGAAGAAGCTTAGAAAGGATTTTAAGTGCAAGTTTTTGTGAGTTTGTAGTAGATAAGATAAAAAACTCATAGAGACAATTCTCATATCTTTTGATTAAGTATCAAAGGAGATTTGAGTCGTAAAAGTTGCAAAAGTCTAAGACTAGGGCAGTAAGGGTTACTAAATTTCGGGCCATGGTTCTTGGAAACCACTTAGACTTTAGTAGTAAAATTTGTTGGTTTTTTGTTCCTTATAGAGTTAACTACTTTGTGTCAAAATATCAAGTCAATATGACCTGTGAGCAAAGAGTTATGAGTGAAATTATAATTGGTTTGAATGAAAAGAGAAATAGAGTGAAGGTAGGGTTGAGGGTTTGTATGGGCAGTGCATGTGTGTAGGTTTTTTTGGGTATTAAGGGAGTTAGGAGACGAATTTGAGTGTGAAATTTGATAGACATGATCTATGTAAGTTAAAAAAGAGATGAGTGCAAGTTTGATACTCATTAGTCTTATAAATAAAATGTTATGCTCTTTCAAAGTGACAGGGGTTTATCTTCAAATTAGTGAAGTTTGAGGGAGCATATCTTTGTGATCAGAGTAGTATTTTGAATAAAATTTGTTGGGATTTGTAGATATATGAGTCTATTAAGTTGTGTAAAAAACTGATTGCTATTGGAGTTATATTCGAGGAGTTATGAGGAAAATTTTGGTCGGATCTAGAGTTGTTAGAAGGCAAAATTAAAGAAGAAGGATGGAACCTATAACTCAAGTTTGGAGAAGGTTCTTGGAGCAATATTTGGAGAGTGTTTACAACATAAAGCAAGCTATAAGCCTACCAAATTTTAGCACTTAGATCTTCTTTAATGAAGAGCAATGAAGGTGTGAAGCAAAGAGGGTCTAGAATCAAAGGCAGCATGGAGGGATTACTTTGACAACATGGTTCTCTCTAACTACATGAGCTATAATCAAAAGGTTTATGGGGTTTGCTTCTTTACTTCTTTAAGTACCTTGTGTCCAAATTTTGTTTCAATTGATATGATATCCTAGGATTTATGAGCAAAATTGAAGGCGGATTTCTAAAGGCAGAATATGTTAGGATTAATAAAGTATGTTTTTATATAAATTCTTCAATTTTATGAACTTTATGAATCTCATCTTACACTTGAGAAACTAGAGGCAAAAAGGACCCAGTATTTCTTAGGGCTAAGACTCTCACCACAACACCGTACTTTGGGTGGTTCTATCGGCCCATAAAACAAATGGTAGTAGCCTTGGTCATTCCTTTGAATTGCCTTTACAAGCTTTAACTAATGCATGTATGATTGGTGGGTGGCCTCTTTCACTCTTTCCATTTGTTGAAAATACATAACCCAAATCTTTATTACAGCTATCTTCATTCTCTTCCTCTGCAATCATTTCTTCTTTATCCATATATCTAGCCCTTGATAACATATCCGCTACTCTATTTTCTTTGCCTTTAATGTGAATCAAAATTGGATTTAGAGATTTAATGTATGCTATCCATCTTAGCATGGCAATATCAAGAGTTGAACAGTTAGATATCATACCAAGCAAAGGTAAACAATCAGTCTCTAATAGCACATTTGCTCCAATTAAATAATTTCTTTCTGCTTTCAATACTGTAATTGCACCCCACAACTCTCTTTTCACTTGTGGATATGCCCTCTGGCGCTCTGTCAAGATTCTTGCTCCATATTTAATAGCAAATCGATTCCTACTAACATCTTCTTGTCCAACAACCCAACCTATGGCAATAGGGCTAGTATCCACTGTTACTATCACAGGCTTATCATTCTCATAATTCACTTGTCTTAAAGTTGGTGGAGATCTTAAAATCTTTTTTAAATCTTCCATAGCCTTATCTTGCTCCATGTCTCAAATAAACTTATTTTCTTTTCTTAAAAATTTGTATAAAAGCTCCGTTACATGAGCAAAATGAGGTATCCAAATTTGATAGAAAACACATGCTCTAAGAAATCTTCTCACCTCAGTGATATTATTGCAGGCTTTTATTTGTGAAATAACATCTAACTTTTCTGGATTTGGCTTTCTTCCATAGCTTCTACACAAATGGCCTACAATTACAATTTCTTCAACTCCAAATTTGGATTTATCAATGGATAGAGTTAACTTCACCTCTTCCAATCTTTTCAAAATCCTCTCTACATCCTTAATATGTTGTTTTACAAATGTTCTACAGCCATCCGCTTCCACAGTCACATCTTTTATTTCTTCTCTATAACCTTTGATTGGAATATCGTCCACAAATGGTATAGTCTTTTTTGATACAAAATCTTTTAGAATTCGATTCATTGCATTCTGCATATGTTCCACTGAGTTGGTGGCACCTTGAGGTAATGTACACATTCGAATCAAACATAAAGGAGTCTTCATTGTGGTTAAATCCCTACTCTCTGTTGTCGATTGAAACTGATCATAGCCTGAATACAAATCACCAATTGAATAAATGGCATGGCCTGCAAAAGCCACAGCCACCTCATCCACAATTCGACTGGAATCTTTATTTCTAATAGTAACTCGGTTAGCAGGTTGCATATCTTAAATAAACCTTAATGCTCATATTTTCTTTCGCACCGTTGTCACGTTGTAAATTAAAACATAGTGTGAAAGATATAAAGGAATGTGTTAAAATAAAAAGATTAAGATTAGAAGAAGAGAGGATGAAAAAGAGAAAGGATTGTGGTTATAACCACATTATCTAGAAGGTTATAATATTTATCACAAGCTTAGGGATGATAGGTAGGCCAAACTACTAATTTCCTGCTGAAATTCCCACTAGCAGTACCAAGTCATGAAGCCAAGGAATTCTACAGTGAAGTCAAGTGGATTCGAACCCACGTCAACTCCAAAGTAGCTAAGAACTTAACCACACAAGCTTCTTTGACTTGGCAGTGAAGGATGTAGTTCTTTCTCTTTTATCTCTAATCTAATCTTAATTGTTTTTTTCTACTTATTAGATTTTTTTTCTATTTTATCTTAGATCTACTTTACCTTTATTCTCTTCTATTTTAGATCTAAACTTAAATGTTGTGGGCTGAAATTAGAAGAGAAGTGGGTAGAAAAAAATGGTAGTAAGAAGGTAGAATAGAAATTTACCTCAAAAAGTGAGATTCCTTCAAATTAATCCAAAAGAAAGGATTGAAGAGGTGGAAAGACATGGCTGAGGTGTCTCTTTGACCAAGGGAAGAAGGAAGACCAGGCCGGGAGGACAAGAAGGGGGTCGGGAAGAAGAAGGAAGGTTCTTTTTGGAGAGATAGGGTTTCTTTTTGATAGGCAGTATACGTTTTTGTGTGTAGAAGAAGCTTAGAGAGGGTTTTAAGTGAAATGTTTTGTGGGCTTGTAGTAGACAAGATAAGGAACATATAGAAACAATTTTTATGTCTTTTGGTTAAGTATCAAGGGAGATATGAGTCGTCAAAGTTGCAGGTGTTTAAGACTAGGGCAGTGAGGTTTACTAAATTTCGGGCCTCGGCTCTTGAGAACCATTTGGACTTTAGAGGCAAAATTTGTTGGGGTTGTGTTCCTTATAGAGTTTACTACTTTGAATCAAAATCTTAAGTCAATATGATCTTTGAGCAAAGAGTTATGAGTGAAATTGTAACCGGATGTAGGTGAAAAGAGAAATAGAGTGAAAGCAGAATTGGGGTTTGTATGGGCAGAGTGTGTGTGTGGGTTTTTTTTGGTATGAATGGAGTTAGGGGATGAATTTGAGTGTGAAATTTGATAGACGTGATCTAAGCAAGTTAAGAAAGAGATGAAAGTAAGTTTGATACTCATTTATCTTATGAAAAAAATGTTATGCTCTTTCAAAGTGATAGGGGTCTATCTCTAAGTCAGTGAAGTTTGGGGGAGCATATCTTTGTGATCAAAGTAGCATTTTGAGTAAAATTTATTGGGGTTTGTAGATATATGAGTCTATTAAGTTGTATAAAAAACTGATTGCTATTGGAGTTATGGTTAAAGAATTATGAGGAAATGTGTAGTCGGATCCAGAGTTGGTAGAAGACAGAATTAAAGGAGAAGAATAGAGTCTATAACTCTATTTCCAAGAGGATTTTTGGAGCAAAAATTGGAGGACGTTTACAACATAAAGCAAGCAACAAGCCTACCAAATTTCAATACTTGGGGTTTTGATAATGAGGAGCAATGAAGGTGTGAAGCAAAGGGGGTCCAGAATCAAAGGCAGCATGGAGGGGTTTCTTTGACAACATGGTTCTCTCTAACCACATGAGCTATAATCAAAAGGATTATGGGGTTTGCTTCCTTACTTTCTTAAGTACTTTGTGTTCAAATTTTGCTTCAATTGATGTGATATCCTAGGATTTATGAGCAAATTTGAAGGCGGGTTTTTAAAGGCAGAATATGGCAAGGTTAATAAAGTATGTTTTTATGTAAATTCTTCAGTTTTATGAACTTTATGAATCTCAACTTGCACTTAAGAAACAAGAGGCACAAAAGACCCAGTGTTTCTTAGGGCTAAGACTCTCACCACGACACCGTGAACCAACGATTGGAATATGGTCATATAGAAGATTCAAGGATTTCCATTTCCATTTTTTCCTTGAGCAACTCAATTAATTTTGAGAGTTGAGCTCTTGGAACTAGAATAGGTTTTAAGTCCCATGGTATATGTGGAACTGTAAAGATCACCATTGGTGCTACTATGTTTGGATGGACATATCCTATTTTATTAGATTTTGATACAAATGACTTTCCGTGTTTAGAAAGCATATTCAAAAAAATATTTCTTTCAAGATCAGTTAAGAACTCACCTCCTCCAATCTTCAACTTCTTGAGTGTTTCTTCCCTAAACTGATATCCAATCCCCTCTAGATTCCTTAGCCTTGGTTCCATTTCAGCTTGTTTTACATGATCTTTGGAATCTTCAGGCAATTGTATTGCCACAAGCTTAATTTTCTTTGCCACTGATTTGTACTTTGTATTCACTTGTGCTTCAATTCCAAATATGCAATTGTTAGCTTCTTTAGTAGGATTTTTAACAAATTATTTTATTTCTTCATAAAGAGCTTGATCATGAATTTCCACCACAATATCATTATTGTTTCTTGTATCCATTCCTTCATTTAAACCTTTCAACTGTTGCAGAACATTTCCTACAAACCCTGTTTCTACCACCATCCCTGAAATAGCTTCATCTTCCAAAAGCACTCCTTTCATCTTTAGATTTTTTTTAATTTTTCTTAATTTAGGTCTATATTTAGAGTCTAATATATCAATACCTTGAAAACTTGAAATACCACATTTAGTCAAATCCAAAATTCCACAGTCATTCTTCTGTACATTACAGAATGTAGTAGTAAATAAAGTACTTACACCTGTAGATCCCCATGCTCCACGTATGCTCCTTAAAAATCCTAGAAAGTCTCTTCAGTGTCTAGAGGTACTTTTCGCAGTTGATCTCGATGTCTTTCATCCTCTGGCTTTATTGTGAGAAATTGCACTGAATTTCTTTCATCACAATTCTGAATTCTAGCATAATGTGATCCATCGTCTAATACCTTAGTTTCCATTCTTGAAGCTGTAATATATGGTTGCCCAAGTATAATTGGATACGTACTTCAGACTTGCACAAAGAAATTCTGATCCACCTCCACATTTCCAATTTTTGTTTTAACTGCTGGGCATGCACTATAAAGACCCCCTCTTTCATTGTTTGCCGCCCTCAATACCCATCCATGGTTGGTATCTATAGGCCATTTTCCTTTTTCATAAATGACCTTTGATATTATATTAATTTCAGATCCATGATCCACAAGAACATGTATTGCTTCTTCTAAATTTCCAAGTTTAACTTGGGTTTCTGTTGTAGCCCTTGCCCAATATGGATGAGCATACATTGTTCTTTTTTTACTCACACTTCTCTCATCTGCAGCCGATAAACATGCGTGCACTCTTGCCTCATCTTTCTCTTTTACTTTTATTTTTTTTGTTGCAAGATTAATTTATTCTTCAATCTCTCAATCATCTTCAACTCCTGATTTCTTAATTCCTTCATTTTTGATAGCAATCTTTTCTAGAAATGTTTGAATTTTAGGAAAAAATATACTTAGTACCTCCATTTCTAAATCCTCATCCAAATCATCATCCAGGCTTTGCTCTTGGATATCATAAGTATCATTTGTAAGTTCTTCATTGCAACCTTCTTTCGACCCAGAATCACATATTGTGGAGAATACATGAGCAATTTCATCACCCTCTTCTTCAGTTATGCAAGTATCAATTGCATTAGCCATGACTGTTTCAGTTGTCATTTGACGTTTTCTTTTTATTACGTCGATTATGAGTTCATAAAAATCTTTTTTTGCTATTCCCAAGGCTTCTCTCAATGTGAATTCAATCTTAGCATCAAGAATTTTCTCTTCCAAAATTCCTTTCATATCTATTGATGTTTCTATATCAAAACAAAGTTTATAAGTAGGGCCTTTAACCTTACCTCGTCCCGCTTCTTCTTTTTACTTTCCCTTGCTTGCTTCCATTCTTTCTTTCTATTTTTCCTTAGGCAACAATGTATCTTTCGGATTTGAAGTTGAAGGTGTAGACCCTGATGGACGGTTGGTACCTAGAACAAAATCCTCCTTTTTTTGTTCACCTTCATTACTTTTGCGAATCTGCCTTTTATTTATAAGCTCTCTTTCTTTTTCTTCTTCTGCATTTTTTCCTCTCTTCACCTCTATCCAAATATCTTGGTTGCCATTCTTCTCTTTGTTTCTATCCAAAAAAGCTTTGATGCTTGTAGTGTCAACAAGATCATCCCATCCAATTCTTTGTCTGATAGCTTGGGCCCCTCGTATCATAGCCTCACGTGTTGCATGAAATGGAATTTCAATATTATTTTTTCATGCAATAATTTGATAAGAATTGACATTGCTTGAATCTTGGGATTTAGCTCTTTTTATCCAATCTTCCATCACCTTCTTCATTCCTCCTTTACCAAAATTAGTATCTAATGGAGAATCTGAAGCTGCATCCCTAATTTTTCCTTCTTTGAAAATGATTTTTCCATCCTTTAAAGCTTCGACAAACTCTGTGCAATTATTTTAGCTATGATTAGTGTCATCACACCAAATGCACCTCATAATATAATTTTTTTTTTCCTTCTGGTGGCTGTGAAGAACCATTGCTTTGACCCTTTTTCAACTCACTCATTTCCACTCTTAATTCCTTTATACCTTTGATTAATTCCTCAAGAATACCTTCATCTATTGTTTTGCTCTTTCCAACAATTGTAGATGGAGTGGATTGCACCGATGGTGTATTTTGAATTGAAGAAGTAATTGGCTCTTTCGAGATGCCTATTGGAATGGCTTCTGCATATGCTCCCATTTCCCTAGATCTCAATCTTTGTTGTTTGGCTAATAAAATGATGGATTCCTCCACTCTTCTCCAATCTGTGGTGAAGCCACCTTCTCCATCCTTGTCTTCCAAAAGTATAAGCAATCTATCTTCTAAAGCTTCATCAGCTGCTTGTAAAAACAGCTTAACCTTTTGACCATCCAAGAACATTCGATCTGACATAGAAAATTGACCATATTTCTTTTCAAATGCTTTGAGTAACTCATTTGGTCCCATCATCTTTCCTGGGCGTTGTTCCACCCAATCAATGAAAAACCGCTTAGTTATGCTGACAGTGTCTTCATCAAAGAACTCAATTCTCATCCGTTCTTCAAACCTCACCCATGTGATTGCATTAGCAATAGTTCTTATATGACGCACTCAATCTCGAATCTCTAGTACCACAGCCAAATCAAAAGTCTCTAATATTCTAGCTTGTGGAACTTGATGGATCTCCATTTCACAAACATAGGCTTTAAAAAATTTAGTGACATCTTTGCCATCAAATCAGCCTACCTTGTCAATGACTCCTCGAAGAGCCTTTGTAGCTCCATGTCCATCCGAATTAGATCGTTGTTGCTCCACCAACATAGTGACCGCCCTCAAAAGATCCATGGCTCCAACCGTTCCTTGTCCTTCTCGTAAATTTGTCCCTGAATTCGTATCTTCCATGATTCTTAACCCAACAAATTGCCCCTAAAGCAGCTCTTAGTGGAAGCACCAATATGTCGTGGCAAAAGACCGCTTCAGGTAGACGCAAGGTCCCTCTTTACAATCAAGTTGGATCCAATATGCACAAACTTTTTTAAATTTTTCTTTTATAGTCACAAAACCATGCGTATAATAAATCAACAAACTAAAAGCTTGGAAATTTATAAATCAAAATCCAGCCGTTTATATAAGTTCAAATTTTGGAAGCATAGAGTTCACTTCTTTAGTCATCTTCACAAAAATTCTCAACTGTGAATTCATTACCAATCACCAGATATCATCAAAATATTAGCAAGTAATTATATAAGTAAAACCAAACCAGAAACTTGAAAATTCATAATTTAAGATCCAATTGTTCAAATAAGCTTTAAATTTGGGAAAACATATCTCATACCTTTGATCTTTGTCACATAAATTTTGAGCCATGAATTCATTGCTGATCATTAGATATCACCAAATCCTTGGCAGATACTTTTAGAAGTCAAATCTCAACCTGAAACTTGAAAATTCATAATTTAAGATCCGGCTGTTCAAATAAGCTCAAAAGTTGGGAAAACATAACTCATACCTTTGATCCTCATCACATAAATTTTGAGCTACGAATTCATTGCTGATCGTTAGATATCACCAAATCCTTGGCAGGTACTTTTAAAAGTCAAAACCCTAGACACCTGAGAACAAATTTGCCATTACTCCCCAATCAAAGTCTCAATTGATATGAGATTTTAGATATAGACTCTTTATAGTATAAGTAATATGTACACAAAAAATGAGCTTCAAATTCTTCTTGAAACTCAAGTTCTAGCTTAAAGCAAGCCCTTCTATTTATCTAACTTCTTCAAAATCCTAGTTTAGTTTGCTGGGTTTAATTAGCCATATCTCACTCATTCTAAACCCATTTCTATCAATTCTTGGATGTAAAATGTATAGCTTGAAGTCTAGTTTCTAGTTCAACTTTTTGATTTCTTGCTTATATCTTAAAACTTCTAATATACCCTGAAAAGTGATAGTAGGTGTCATATTAGTAGTCTAAGTTCAAACAAGCATATCTCTCTCATCTAAGCTCCGAATCCTGTGTTTCTACCACCTAAACTCATGCCAAGAAGAAGTTCTCTCTCAAGACTTCTCTGGATTTGCTAAAAAACCCCGTCTTCTTTTCCTCCGAGCTTGTCAAAGAAGTCGTAGCCAAGGTCTTCAAAGTCCAAGTCAACAATTAATAGTTTAAAGTTATAAAAACCCCAAATCTAATCCTCCAAGTCAGCACTATTAATGGTAGCCAACTATTGACATCCAAATCTATTATTTATCCTTGGTAAAATCCTAAATTCAACCTCAAAGTCAAAACTCCTTATATCTACAAATATAACCCTGAATCTACTAAAATCTAAGATTGGAAAAAAGATAAAAGAAATAAAAGAAAGTTTCAAGGCTAGATCAAAGTTAAAGTTAAGATTAAAGATAAGGTAAAAATTTGAGCTATAAGGAACCTATAACTCAAGTTTAGAGAAGACTTTTGGAGCAATATTTGGAGGGTGTCTACAACATGAGACAAGCTATAAGCCTACCAAATTTCAGCACTTAGTTCTTCTTTAATGAAGAGCAATGAAGGTGTGAAGCAAAGAGGGTCCAGAATCAAAGGCAGCATGGAGGGATTACTTTGACAACACGGTTCTCTCTAACCACATGAGCTATAATTAAAAGGTTTATGGGGTTTGCTTCTTTACTTCTTTAAGTACCTTGTGTCCAAATTTTGTTTCAATTGATATGATATCCTAGGATTTATGAGTAAAATTGAAGGCGGATTTCTAAAGGCAGAATATGTTAGGATTAATAAAGTATGTTTTTTTAATATAAATTCTTCAATTTTATGAACTTTTATGAATTTCATCTTGCTCTTGAGAAACTAGAGGCACAAAAGACCCAGTATTTCTTAGGGCTAAGACTCTCACTACGACAGCGTATAAAATTCTTAGCCAAATTTTTATCAATATATGCCTTGAGTTCAGCTAACTCATCTTGTGATAAACTATAGATTGGTCCAAATGCTGGCTGAGTTCTTTCCTTGAGGTCGATTGAACAATCATATGGACGATGCTCCAAAAGAGTATCTACAATCTTTTTCTCAAAAACATCCTAATAATCTAGATATTGGCTTAGAATACTGCTTAAAGTCTTTCTACTATCAAAAACAGGTGTGGCATAAATAACAAAAGTTGATCCTTCTTTTGTTGCGTGTATAAAAGCTTTTGCACTTATAAGGACTGGTTTTACTATACTAGACTTATAGCTTTTTATTTGATTGGCAGGATGTTTAATAACATTCTGAGAAAAGTCAAGTCTAGAAGAATTATTTGAGGGTTATATTTTTCTAGCCAGCATAAACCTAAAATAACTAGATTAGACGGAGATTTAATTATGATAAAGATTATGTAACTATTATGACCATCTATTGTTACTTTTATAGGATGGATTTCATGAGTGACATCTCTAGAAGACAATGGACGACCATCTATGACTTCTACATGTACAGGTTTAATTTTTTGTATTAAAGATATTTTACGATTCTTAACAAATTGTTCATCTAGAAAGCATGCTGAGGCTTCGGAATCTAGTAAGACAGAGGCTCTATAGTTTTCTGGTCCTAAACATACATCTATTATAAAACAAGGAGAGGATTCTGAGGAGAGATGAAGACCTTTATTAGGAATTATACAAGGTTCCAGCTGCACGGTCCCTATTATAGCTGAACAAATTTGTTTTCTAATATGTTGTCATCTTTGACAACCGTACTCCTCATTTTGTAGTTGTGTTGTTTCTTCGGACACTGTTAAACAGTGTGCTTAGATTCTCCACAATATAAACATAATCCTTCTTGACGACGCTGTCGTACTGTAATTGCTTACAGTATGTAAAATTCACTCAAAATGCATAATATGTTTATAGATTTAGATGTATGTTAAAATGATTAGTAAAATAAAAAAAAAAAAGAGTTGATGTAAGAAAATTTATTTTAGATTTTTACTTAGTTTGGTTATGGCTTTTAAATTATATAGAGCCTAAATATTTAGTATAAAGCCTTGAGAGGCAATTGGGGTCCAAAGAAGAAGAACTAAACTACTAAGAGGACTATTTGGAAGGATGAAGACAAAGTGAGGATGAATGAAGACAAGGGGTGAAGTTCTTCATTCCTATTGGTCAATGGTCATGCCCAATAGGCTTTGAGGAGGCTTCCCGCAACAAGAACAAGGGTTTCGGCAACTTCAAGGAGGCCATTCGAAAATCAAAGACTTGGGTTAGAAAGCTTGTTTTTTGGGCTACAATTTTGGTGTGAAAATTGAGAGATTTGGAGTTTTTATGAGGGAGAAGTAGGCGCTTGAAGTTAAGGTGTGCAATTTGTACCTACTGTCACTCTTTTGAAGATTGGAGGAGTTGTATGAGAGCTTTTGGAGATCGGAAGATGCGGCTAGAGAGGTGATTTCAAGTTCTACACCTGATGTGGAATAATGTTTATAATAGGAGTTCTAAAGAAGGAGATATTGGGAGTCAAAGACAGCAGTTTGAATTCCAAGGCAGTAAGTAGGCTATTTTATTCATAGTAATGGGTTTTGCCATATCTTGAGTTTCTGGATGAATTTTTATCTAAAACTTTCTAAGAAGGTGAATCTTTGTGCTAATAAGCTATGCATCAAATTTTTATAGCATTTAGACATTGGATTTGTGAGATATGAAGAATTTAGTACATGGGTGTTTGTAAATAAGGGTTTATAGCTACTGTTAGGGTTCTTACGATATCTAAAGATCAATAAAGAATCAAAAGTTGAAATTTTTTGTGCTAGTTGTGAAAAGCACATTGGTACTTTATGTGAAATTTTAAAAGATTTGAACAATTAGATTAAGAGTTATAGGTTAATGAAGTTTGGAAAGAATTTCCCTCCTACGGGTGAATGAGGGTTTAGAGTATTTTGATATAGTTGAGTGTTTTTTTGTGAAATAAGGCTTATGTATTGGCTTATGTATTGGATGTAATAGCCCTAAAAAAAACTTTTATAAAATTTTGAGGATTTTATTATTTTGGACCTTGATTGAATATTTAGTTGCAGCCAGAAGCCTAGTGCTTTGTTGAGGCAGATTCTCTCTACCAAAACAATGCCCAATCTTTTCTTATTCAATAAGAGGTTTAAAACATACTGTATCAATTTACATATTATCTACTTCCAAATGTATGTTTTGTGAGGATGTTGATGTTGCCATTGAATAATAACGTTGAGGCTCTCTTGCACGACTCTCGGATCGAAATTCAAAAAGTCGATTATTACACTTCATAACAAAATCAATTGCTTGACTTAATGTTTGAGGATCGGATAAATTGAGCATTAATTTTTTTATCTCATATTATAATCCTTAGAAAAATTGGCTGATGAGTGCAGCATCATCCTACTTGATATCACTCGCTAGTTGTCAAAATTATGAAGTGTATAATGACACTGATCAATTGCCTTGTTGTAGGATGCAAATCTTGTTAGTGGCAACACGGATTGTATCATGTTCTCCATACATAGATCAAAATTTTGCTAAAAATGCCTCCAGATTATCCAATATTGGATCACGTTATTTAAGAAATGAAGAAAACCACGATGAAGCAAATTCCAAAAGTAACGTTGTCATAATATGTGCAATTTTTCTTGAGAATGTTTCGGGCACCTGGCTGTGGAAGATAAAAAGGAAATACACAACAATAAGATTCTAATAACTCTATTAGAATCTTAAACAACTTCTATTAAATCTTAACAATAATAACCAAATTTTGATCCAATCTTAAAGAAATAACAAAAAAAGAATAAATGAATCATACATTAATCATAAAAGAAAATAACATATAAAATACTAAATTTTAAAAATACTAAAAATAGAAATTTTAAAATCCTAAGTCATATCTTGTTCAAACCCTAGTCAAATCCTAGTCAAATTGTAATCAAATCCTAAGTCAAATCCTATTCAAATCTTAAGTCAAATCTTAAATCAAATCCTAATCAAATCCTAAATCTTAAATCAAATCCTAAATTAAATCCTAATCCTAATTAAATCTTAAATCTTAAATTAAACCCTTAATTAAATCCTAATCCTAAATCAAATCCTAAATTTTAAATCAAACCCTAAATAAATCCTAAACCCTAAATCAAATCCTAATCAAATCCTAGGTCAAATCCTAAGTCAAAATCTAAGTCAAATCCTAAGTTGAATCCTAGGTCAAATCCTATTCAAACCATAGGTCAAACCCTAAGTCAAAACCTAAGTCAAAACCTAAATCAAATCCTAGTCAAATCTTAATCCTAATTAAATCCTAAATCTTAAATCAAATCCTCAATTAAATCCTAATCATAATTCAAACCCTAAATCCTAAACCAAATCCTAAACTAAATCCTAACCAAATCTTAAACCAAATTCTAACCAATTCAAATCAATCCTAGGAAAAATTAGAACCTCAATATCTATTGATTAAACCATTGATCTTACTTAAACTTTGTACACTTTTCAACCTCTTAGTCAACAACAAGCGCAACAAATTTGAAGGAAATCGAACTTAACACATGGAAGAAAAATCCTAAAAACTTCTTGGGTGTTGGCCAGCCTCCTTCTCCAATCTTAATGCTAATCTTCCAGTATTGATTTCTCCCTTTTTCACCATTCAATCAGTCTCAAGTCACTCATGTGTATAGGAAAACAAGTCTACTACCCACATATATAAAGTTTACTCCAATCCAACTAGCAGATTGCTCAAGATCTCAAAAATCCTAACTAACCTTTAAAACTTAATTTCTGAAACCTTCACCCACTTAAAATTTAATTACGTACAAGTAAACTGTTAGCTTTAGCTCAAATTTATAGTACACATTAACAACAACAATGTCCAAAAATCCACAAATTTTCAACCATGGATCTATTACAAAACTTTTGGAATTGTCTAAAACATCAACCTATTTTATTTCACAAAATTCCAAGTTGCCCAAAACAATCCTGACTTTGCAAAGCTATTACAAAGTCATTTCTTATCCAAATCACTTAAAACCAACTTGTATATAAAAATTCTTAAGTCCACTCCCTAATTCCAATCTCCAATTTGTAAAAGCTCCCTAGATCCGTCATAAGCATGCGGTTTTGTGCCTCAGGGTCTGATTTTGATCCCAGCTCATAACTGGTCCTTTCCAGATATCTATTTTGAGATTTTTGTGATAAATTTTTCTGAAACCTCTTCTTAATTCCCTTCTATATATGCTTATAATATTTTATTTCCCAATCTACTTTGTTTTGCCTTACTTATGGTCCTACAAAGTAAATAGAAGCTCATTTGTAAAAAAGACAACATTAACATTCATTAGTTTTACTCCCTTTTTACTATTATCTATTTTTCCAAGATAATTTGCTACAATATTTTGAACTAAGATCTTCTATAATATACTATTTTTACACTCTTTCACCTAATAGTCGTGTTACATCATGATATCTACCTCCCCTAAACCTTTGCATCCTCCGGCATGCGCCAAATTTGTTATTGTATTGATATAAAATTCTCTTTATCTTGGTCAAATTCTTGATCTTTAATTTGCTCTTCTTCTTCCATTTCAATACCTCTTAATAGATTTTATTCTTCATTAAAATAAATTTCTTCACCTCTTTGTTTAAATAACTTAATTCACTTTTTTGCTATAGGTATCTTCAATTCTATACCATCAAGTTGTCATATCAAATATGTTCCATTGTCATATATTTGCTTGACAATATAAGGCCCAAACCATCTCCTTGCTTTTATCTCTTGCTTCTTTCAACTTCATTATAGCTACCTCAATGTCCTTGGATCTCTCAAATTCAATTGCATGTAAGCCCTTTCAACTCTTTTCTCACAATCTAATGGTACTGGCAATGCGACTTGTTTAACTTTCTTGGCAATAGTCTTATATTTAGTTTCCACCTTTGCATTATATCTATTAACATAATCTTTCACCTCATCATAAAATTCTTTAGATTGCACATTTACTACCTTATCATTACTTTCAAAACCTAAATCCAATAATAATTGAAATTCACCTATAGTATCACCAAAGCCACTTTTTTCAAACATCTTTAATATGAATTCATCTTCATCAAGCACTCCACATTTCTTCAACTCATATTCTATATTTATGATGTTTTTCTTTTCTATTCTTCCAAAATTATTTATATTTTTGAATAAAATATATCCATCTTGTGATAAGATAACAATGGCCTCATTTCTTCTAATAAGCAGGAAGCCATCTCCCTTCTAGATTATATGCAGTTGTTAATGCAAGTCTAATGCCCATCTTCTCGTATACGCCAATATTCTATAGTCAATTATCTCTTTTACTAATGCCAATATTTCCATTTACTCCACATGTGTAAGTAGGTTGGAAATATCTTCTTTTGCACATGACCAAACCATTGGCAAGGTACAAATTTTGAAATAAGAAGACTTAAGTGAAATCTCATCCACATAGCCACATATATCTTGCTTGCATCTATTATCTTCTTCTTTTGATTCCAACCTCTATTTAAGATGTCTATATAATCTTTAAATCCATTTCCAATGTCTTTATATTTGAAGATTTTTAGATTTTCAACCTTTGAATTTCACACTGCATGATGAATCTTTTTCTTATCAAAATCTAATTGTGCCCCCAATACATTTGCATTATCCATATAACCTTGATCTTGGTCCAAAAGATTAGTACTCACAGTTGACTTGATTAAAGCCATTGACTTAGTATCCTTACTTTTGATTCCATAATCTTCTTTTGTCACATAATTTTGTGAAATATCTATCATTTCTTCTTGAATGTATCCTTATAAAACATCCTTCATTTCTTCTTGAATGCATCCTTGTAAAACATCATAACCTTGTATTATCTCAAAGCGTTGTATTACTTCATAACATTGAAAAATTTCATGGCCTTGTGAAACCTCATGCTCTTGAAAAATCTCAGAACTTTCGCCATAATTCTTTGTGGTTTCACCACCACATTTAGTATCATAACCTTGTGTAATTTCATAACCCCTTCCATAATATTAATGTAAAATTTCAAAACTTCTTTCATCCAATCCATATGTGGTCTCATAGCCATATGTAATTTGATTTTCATTATCATATTCATCTATAATTTCACCACTTTCCATATCATAATGATATGAATTCATACAACCTTCATGATTAGAACCTTAAATAGATCCATAATCCATCTCTTTTAAAGGCTCAACCTTAAATTCTTCAACATAATCCAAAGTATTAGGCAAAGCATCCTCACTTCCTTCAAATGTAGAAAATATCTTCTTATCATTAAGAGATGTTCCATCCAAATTGCCATCACCAACTTGCATAAACTTATTCAATGTAGAATAGCCATAGCTTTCATCCACATTGTCATTAATCTTTAAATCCTTGAGTTCCATATTACCTTCAAATTTTTGGATATCTTGGCCTTTCATACTAATAGTTTGAATAGAGTCTTTATTCTCTCCTTCACCACTCTCAATATAAGATCCAATTTCTTTCATTTGCAAAGAATTGGCTCCTCCTTTGAAGTCTTCTAGTTGCTCTTCTATTTCTCTTTTTTCAAGATTAATTCCTTGTATTGATAAAGATGATATAGAAGCCAAAGTAGAAGATTTCTTAGGCCATACTACAATTCCTTTACCTTGTGTTCTTTGTTGCTTTACTAAAAAAATCACTGCTTCTTTCAACTCCTTCCAATTATTGATACAATCACTCTCCATAGACTCATCTACAAAAAGCATAAAAAGCTTGTCTCCCAAGACATCATTAAAACCATTTAAAAACAAGTCTACCTTTAAAACATCCAATGACTATCTCTCTAAGGATGAGAATTGATAAAATCTCTTTTCAAATTCTTTGAAGATTTCATAAAGATCCATATGCAAGCCTGATTGTAAATATATACAATGTAAAAACTTTTGCTTGGTAATCTTATCCTCATTTGTATCAATAAATTCATCTTTCAAAAGTTTTTGAAATTTTGACCATGTCTCCACACCCCCTTTAAGTAATCTTTTCACTTTTTTATGAATCCTAGATTCAATAGCCAAATAAAAACTTGAAATCATCTTTGCCTCAGGAATTTGGCATGTCTCTATCTCACATGTATAAACTTGTAAAAACTTAGTGATGTTACATCCTTCAAACCTCCCAAATTTGTTGATGATTCCTTACAATGCCTTTGTAATATCCTTTTCAATTGCTTGCATCTTTTGTTGCTCCTCTATGAATATACAAAAAGCCTTAAAAAACTCATCAACATTTGGCACATCCAAAATATTCAACCTATCCAAAACATCTTCCGTTTTGTTCTACAATGTTCAAAAATATCCCTTGAAATGCTCTAATAAATGACTTATGATACTTCAAAATGCTCCAAGATGTCTATAAAGCCCTGTAATATTCCATGATAATCCAAATGCCATTTTTATTTTTGAAGATATTTTCCAAAGCTCAAAGCTTTACAAAGTTTCAAAATCAACCTTCTTGCCATCTTGTCCTCCTTTGCTACCTCCACTTGTTGCTCCACTTGTAACTCTATTAGAAGCTCCATCCATAGCTCCATAAAAAATATATAACTCATTGAAAGATCTTGATGATACATCTTCCATTTTAATTCACAATATTCAAAAATATCTTTTAAAGCATTCTAATATATATCTTATGATACTTCAAAATCCTCCAAGATGTCTATAAAGCCCTATGATACTCTCTGATAATCCAAATGCCATCTTTATTTTCTAAGATATTTTTCAAAGTTCAAAGCTTTTAAAGTTTAAAATCAAACTTTCGCTTATCTTTGCCTTCCTCTTTGCTAAAACAAAATGTAGTTACGACGGCCACTCCAGACCTCCACTTACGGTGCTCTTTCCAGCCGTGTTAGACGTCTATAAAAATCCTATTTCGCAAAATCTCAGCATATTTTTCAAATGACAAAGCTTCAAAGCTTTAGAATCACAAGAAGACACATCTTCATTCCTCCTTTACTATTGCTCTTTATTGCTCCACTTGCAACTCTACTAGAAACTCTAATTGATGCACCATCCATAATTCCTTCTTCAACTCTCTTATCTTCCTTCTCCATAAGTCAAATAAATAAAAAAAAAAAATCCCAATAATCTTCCACCTCAAGCTTTTCACGTTAAATTCACCAAATTATGTCGTAATATGTGTAATTTTACTCAAAAATGCTCCGGACACCTGATTGTGGAAGATAAAAAAGGAAATACACAACAACAAGATCCTAACAACTCTAATAGAATCCTAAACAACTTCTATTAAACCTTAACAATATTAATCAAACTTTGATCCAATCTTAAAGAAATTACAAAAAAAAAATAAATGAATCATACATTAATCATAAAAAAAAATAATATATAAAATGCTAAATTTTAAAAATACTAAAAATAGAAATATTAAAAATCTAAGTCATATCTTGTTCAAATCCTAATCAAATTCTAGTCAAATCCTAAGTCAAATCCTAAATCAAATCCTAAATCAAATCCTGATTAAATCCTAATCTTAAATCAAATCTTAAATCTTAAATCAAATTCTAAATTAAATCCTAATCCTAAATCAAATCCTAAATCCTAAACCAAATCCTAACCAAATCTTATTTAAATTCTAAGTCAAATCCTAGGTCAAACCCTATTCAAACCATAGGTCAAACCCTAAGTCAAAACCTAAGTCAAAACCTAAATCAAATCCTAGTCAAATCCTAATCCTAATTAAATCCTAAATCATAAATCAAATCCTCAATTAAATCCTAATCCTAAATCAAATCCTAAATCCTAAACCAAATCCTAATCAAATCTTAAACCAAATTCTAACCAATTCAAATCAACCCTTAGAAAATTTTCCCTGACTATTGATTTAAACCATTGTCATAGTAAATAATGCGACCACTAGGTGAAAGAGGGAAGGAGTGATTATATTATAGAAGAGCTCAAATGAAAATATTAGAGAAAATTATCTTAGAAAAATAGATAATAGACAAGGAGGTAGTAAAAAATTAAAAGGTGCTATTGCTGCCTTTTATAAAAATAAATTCTACTTACTTTGTATAGCCATAAATATGGTAAAGCAAGGTAGATTAGAAAGATAATTGGTATAGGCATGTTAAGTAAGGAGTTAAGAGTAGGTTTTAGAGAAATTTACCTCAAAATTACAAGAGTTGATACCCGGAGAGGGCCGGTTAAGAACCTAGATCGAAACCAGACCCCAAGGCACAAAACCGTGTGCCTACGGCGGATCCGGGGTCTTTTTGCAAATCGGAGAGTGGGATTAGAAGAAAAACTTGAGGAAGTGTGTATGTGTTTTAGTTTTGAATGATTTGGATAAAAGTTGAGTTTGGAAGAGATTTGCAAAGTCAGAGTTGTTTTGGGAGACTTTTGAGTTTGTGAAGTATATTGGGGTTTATATTTTTGAGGATTTTGTAAGATTGGTTTCAGATCGTCAAGTAAAATTTTGTGGGTTTGTGCATACGGTTGTGCTTGTAAGGTGTTGTGAATTTGAGATTGATCTAACAGTTCAATCAAAGGTTATTGAAGTTTGTGTGGGTTGGGGTCTCTAGAATTGGGTTTTAAAGGTCAGTTAGTATTTTGCAAATTTTGAGCAATCTATCAATTGGATTGGAGTGAAATTTATGCATGTGTGTAGAAGACTTAATTTCCTACATGCATGTGAAATTTGGAAGCAATTGAACGGTGCAAATAGGAGGTTTAGGCACTGGAATATTGGCATGAAGATTGGAGAAGGAGGCCGGCTGATACCCGAGCAAATTTGTAAGTTTTTCTTCTTCTTGGTAAGTTGGATCTTCTTCAAACTTGGTGTGTGTGTTGTTAACTTAATTGTTAAGGTGTACAAAAAATTTCAATCAAGATCAACGGTTTGTTTGGTAGTTATTGTGGTTCTAAAACTGCCTTAGAAATTGCTTAGGGCTTGGCTAGGATTTAGGATTTAAGATTTGATTAGGATTTGACTAAGGTTTGATCAGGGTTAGACTTAGGGTTTGATTAGGGTTTGACTAGGGTTTGACCAGGGTTTGAGTTAGGATTTTATTAGGGTTAGGGTTTGATCAGGGTTTGACTTAGGGTTTGACTAGGATTTGACCAGGGTTTGACTTAGGATTTGATTAGGGTTTGACTAAGGTTTGACTAGAGTTTGAGTTAGGATTTCATTAGGTTTAGGATTTGATCAAGATTTGACTTAGGATTTGACTAAGATTTGACCAGGGTTTGACTTAGGATTTGACTAGGGTTTAAATAAGATATGATTTAGGATTTTAAGATTCTATTTTTAATATTTTCTAAATTTAGTATTTTATATATTATTTTCTATTACGATTATTGTATGACTCATTTATTCTTCTTTTATAATTTCTTTAAGATTGAATCAAGTTGAAAAATATTGTTAAGGTTTAATAGAAGTTAATTAAGATTCTATTAGAATTGTTAGGATTTTATTGTGGCGTATTTTCTTTTTATCTTCCACAGCCAGGTGCCCAGAGCATTCTCAAGCAAGACTTCACGTATTACGACATAATTTGGTGAACCCGACGTGAAAAGCTTGAGGTGGAAGATTATTGGAATTTTTTTGGATTTATTTGACTTATGGAGAAGGAAGTCAAGAGAGTTGAACGAGGAATTATGGATGGTGCATTGATTGGAGCTTCTAGTGGAGTTGCAAGTGGAGGTAGCAAAGGAGGACAATGTATGTATTTTGATCCTAACTCTGCAAGCATGTTTGAAGCATTTGCTTTATTCATGCAACAACAACATGTGAAAGATCGCAAAGAAGGTATGGCAAATAAGGCATTACAGGCAGTTGTGGACAAGATTGATCAATTTGAAGGGAAGAATATTACAAAATATTTAAGATGTTATATTAAGAAAATGGAATTGAAGCGTGTTTCTGAGAAAGAGATGGTTCAATTATTTGAATTGGCTACTATACCAGAGATAAGAAATCATGTGAAGTCCATTATAGGACAATCTGGAGATTCATGGGAAAGGTTTTCTCAAGCATTAAAGGATGAATATTTTTTTGAAGACAGTGATCGGGTTACAAAAAGGATATTTTTTGAATGGATTGAAAGGCCTAAGAAGGATCTTCAAGCGACAGAATTATTAAGGGAGTTTGAAAGGCAATATTCCCATCTATCAAAGAAAGAGAAGCTATTACTAGATCCAAGCAAAGTAGAGCTTTTTCTTCAAGCGGCTGATAGAGAGCTACAGGAGACGTTGGAAATATTACTTGAAGATAAAGAAGAAGAAGAAGGACTGACATCAAATTGGAAGGAAGTGGAAGAAGCAATTGGAGTACTTGCAAAAAGAGAAAGGAGAAAAGATAGGGTGGGTATTCAAAGATCATTGCAAGCTTCTAAGGTAAAATTACCTACAAACCATCCTACACCTATGATTCAACCTTCAATGGCAACATCAAAGAAAGAAGAAATGGGCATTGATGAAATCATACGAGGGATGAGAGATTTGCAAATAAAATTTGCAAAACTTGAAAAAAAGGGCCAATCATCAAAGGTATTAACAAGACAAAAATTTGGACAAATGGATGGTATAGTACACAGGTGCATGTGGTGTGATAGCATGGATCATTCAAGAAGGGAGTGTGAAGATTTTACAGAGGCGCTACGCAAAAGAGTTGTTTTTTTCAAAGATGGTATGATACATTTAAAAGAAAGTGGAGAAAAATTGGAGACAAACTTTGGTAAAGGAGGAATGAAGGCACTTGCAAGAGAATCATTTAAAATCTCTAGCAATGAAGCATCAACATATTAGATAGAAGCAAATCGAGGCAAGTGCTTAAGCATAAATCTTGAACTTCCAGAAGAATCTAGTTCTTTGTGGACAAGTACAATGAGTTATGCTGAAAAGGGAAATTTTACCAAAAATGATTTAAAACGTGTTGGAAATGACATTCGACAAATTACTGGATGGAATGATCCTGTAGATGGATTATCGGTACATGCTCATATTGCAAAGAATCAACATGATGCATTAATAGAAGAAAAAAGAAGAAGAGATGAAAATAATGAAGGGCCATCAAAAATGATTACAAGAGGAGAAAAAGCACGACAACACAAAAATCCTATACGTGATGAGACAATAGAGAATGTTCCTACAAAGGAAAGAGATTTTGTAAAAGAGAAGGGAAAGGCCCCTACTTATAAATTACAATCAGATATTGAAGCTGCTACCGATTTGAAAAGGGTTTTGGAGGAGCGGATTTTAAATGGAAAGGTTGAATTTACAATTGGTGAGATTTTAGGAATTGCAAAAAGAGAATTTCATGAAGTTATTATTGATACAATAAAAAAAAAAAAAAGACAATCTATT